>NW_011627311.1:0-143204 GCF_000204515.1 Acromyrmex echinatior | reverse complement strand
TAAAAACGCTACGAATTAATTCCAACACCTAATATTACATTACAGCAGTAATAATCATAATTATAGTAAAAACTAATCTTAATATTGTTTATAGTGAAATGTAATTATAGTTACAAGTGCTACAAATTTTTTTCCCAGTATAAAATTCACTTTTGTTCATTTACCCAAGAATATGGCACGGCAACAAGAGATTGATGCGATTGTCGGGTGAAGAAAAAGAGAAAGAGGCGTGAGAAATAAGCTTGACGAGGATTGAAGAAGTAGGGCCTCAACAAAAAAACAGTCGTGAAACGTGGAACCTAGTCGTAGATCAACACGCTATATTTTGTCAATCTACAACTACGACTTACGTCTCACGACTCAGTTACGGTCGCTTTGTTAGACCCGTGGAGGCGGAGTAAATTTGCAATGAATACAAGACGCGCGAGAACTCCGCGTGGAATGGATGATCGACGTGATTGCCGCATGATCAGCCGACGTTACCAAGACGACCCTTGAACCTGGGCGAGCGTCAGACGTGTTCGGCTTGTGCGAAACGTAGTTGAATGCCCCGCCACGGGACAGTGCAACTTGTTTCACTTCGATCTCCCTGCTTCCAGCGAAGTCAGTGTAGTGCGCGCGATCCGGTGCGAGACGTTGTCGTCTTCAATATCCTTTCGGCCGCGTATCTCTTCAACGCGGTGGCCGGTTTGCTTCGAATTTACATGCCGCTCGTAAGAGAAGAGGAGATATCAAGAAGTGGAGTGAACGTAACTGGGTTACTACGCCGTCTTCTGGACTTTCTGTACGGTACTTCCTCGTAATTCATATACCACATACGCAAGTCCACGTGCATTTCTGGCGAAAGGATCGGAGCGTAAGTTGAATGTACGAGGAAAGTGACACTTCCAGGAAGCGGAAGAAGCCTAAATTGGAGCAGTGAAACATAAACGGGGGATTTACTTTTTGTACCTTAATACTTTGATTACCTTAAACGTTATGTTATATTTGGATGATGCGTAAAGAAATTCACGTGAGTCATCATTCATTTAGGAGTGATGGTTTTATTTATCTGATTTTATTACGCTGGCAAAAAAACTGGTTTTATTAATTAAATATGATGTCAAGGCTGTGTTCAGATTCTTACCAGCCGAATGTCATCCAGGTATCATTTTGTCTTTGTTGTTTACTGTATGTTAAACATGAATGACATGACATCTGGGGAGGAAATCCGGATGAAAATCCGAACACATCCCATTATGTTTGTTGGAAAAAGAACGAATTATAATGTTTCTAGAAATCATCATATGATTAATTCCTTCTTGTTAAGTATATGAGAATTTCTTGATAATGATATTAAAATTATTTAATTAAGTCAGTATAATTTTTTAATGAAGAAACGTCTAGTAAATATAATTAGAAGTTGTATATAAAAATATTGATTAAATTCTTATAGTTAAGTCTAACTACAACAATCACTAGTTACAACATATCGAGTCCAATCATGATAATCAAAAATTCTGTTTAGTTACTAAAATGTATTCTATCATATATGCTAATAATAAAAAATTTTTCTTAATGCAAGTATAATATTTAAGACATTAAAGAGTCAGTATAAATTATAAGCATTTAAAAAGTAATAAAGTAAAATAATATTGGATTTATTAAACTCAATATCGGAATCAACTTGGCAGTCAAAGTTTTAAAACGCTGCTCCAATTTAAGGGCCGCGACACAAACTTTTGCATGAACTGTAACGCATAACGCATAAAAGAATCAACCAATCTGAATCCTTCCTTTTCTTCCACTTCGTAGAAAAGAAGAATTTTAATTGATTGATTCTTTTATGCGCTATGCGTTACACAAAAGTCTATGTCGTGGCTCTAAACCTCCTGGAAATTTCGATTACGTTTCTGTCACTTTTCTTGTACACTCGGTTTACGCTCTTTTCTTACTTCCGCTAGTAACCGTGTCTACTTGACACTTGAGGGTCTTTCCCTTGAAATGATCACGGGATTCATGGATCACCACGTGCGATGCCACAATGCATACTCTTTCTTCTCTTCTTTCCTCTTCCTATTTTTTCAAAGGGAATGTCCCTTGCAATGTCTACCTGTTTTATATTACCGCGCGATCCTCTTAATAGTCGCGGGGTCTACAATAGAAGTCATAGCGGTCATTGGGTCTTAAGTTGTAGAAAATTAACCAATCGCAGTCGAATATAAGAAGAATAATCGACTATGACTAGTCAGTTTTCTACGATTTTCTACGACCACTACGACTTCTTTTATAGATCCCGCGCGTAAGATCCTTTATATCCTTTATATCCTTTTAATAATAAATTCTTTCGGACGAGTAGCAAGCTTTTCAAAGTGTCCTTAACGTTGATCCTTCTAAGAGAGATTGTCATGTGGTCCAAAATTTTCTTCAAAATTATCGATTCCACGGGTGTGTACATCCGCGAATGTGTTTTTAAAGGTAACATCGAACGCGTGGAGTTACCGCCTTCCGGTTCGGCGGAATCCAGTAAGGAGACTGTGGAGACTGTCCACTGTATCAATCCGTTGGAGTCCGTTCGCGCGAGAGAGATGGAATCGTCGGTGAGCTTTGTCGTCGGGGACCCCGAGCATGGCGAACAAGAGCTCAATCCCAATCGCGATACTGATCCTAATGAGGTGCAGGAAATCGAAGATATCTTCCCGAGCGATGGGAGCGATAACGGCAATTTGCAGATGCAGATCAATGTCGCGGCAGGATTGGTCGAGCGGCGTAAGCGCCTCAGGTGATTTTTGTATCTTTTTTTTTTTTACCCCATTACATTGGGTGTGATAATAAGTAAAGGTAGATCCCATTAGATGTCCCCCCCCCCCCCCCCCCCCCCCCGATTGCTCCAAACGAAGAGAACTTTCAGCAGGTTTGCATCGATTTGGATTGGATAATGTTCTATTGGTTGACGTTATATGTTTTACCAATAGAAGAGCATACAACGTAATTAATCCAACATAGATTGATACAAACTCACTTGGGCCGAATACGCTATAAAGCTCATCAGGGCGCGACAGGATTTACCATTCGCACAAATCTTCGCGAAAATGAAGAATAGGACGGCTGAAAATTAGTAAATTTGTGTGAACTTTTGAGAAGTACATTTTTAAATCTATAGTGTCAAATTTAACCTGTTTTAAGTCGCCACTGCTCCTACTTAATGTATCGTTACTAAAACAATGGATAAATTTTATTGCTTTAGTACAAATTAATGATATATTGAATAGGAATAATGACAATTTAAATTTTTTATTTAGGTTAAATGTGACACTTTTAGATTTAAATATATAATTTTCATCGTATAATATTAATATAAACACGTATAGATTTAGAATCTTTAGTATTAAATCTACACTATAAGAATTATATGAACATTGCATGATGTTAAAAAGGTACGTCGGAGTATGACGGATTGAAAAATGTTATCTTTAGCATGTTGTGCTGTTACTGCTGTTAAGCAATTTATTTTGACAATTTAATTTGGTATAAACTAAATGTTTACGTTTTAAATAATACATATTTAAAAATGTCAATGATACTAATTTTGGCTAAGATATAATACAATAAAAAATGTATTGTTAAACTTTATATGATTGATATGATTCTTTGATTTTTAAGCATCTAAATTTTGATCTCATTTTAATCTTAAATAATGTCGCTATCGTTTGATCGTGTTTTCTAAAATAATAATTTTGAACAAAATGGCAGCCATTTAAAGTTATCAAATTTTCACCGAAAGTTGTTGAAAATTATTTTTTCTTAAAAAACCACGATCGAACGAGAATAGCAGCATTTAAGATTAAAATAAAATCAAAATTTATTTTAGATACCTAGAAGATTTATTTTAGATACCAAGATAAATCAACCGTGAAGTTCAAGATATTTCTGTATTATATTTCAGCAAAAAATTGTTTTTAAATATATTATTCAAAATGTAAATTTTTAACTTGTATCAAATAAAATAATAAAATTGTGTGTGTCAAATTAAATTGTGTGTGTGTGTGTGTGTGTGTATGTGTTGTGTGTCAATGTAAATTATTAATTAACATCACAATTGTATGCTAAAGATAACTATATTTTTTTATCCATCAACCTGACGTCTCCTCTTAAATCTGTATATTTTTTTAAACCCATATTTTTTAGAATTTAATTCCTGTAACCTTTCTCACCTCTGTGGCCGCGCGACAATGAACGTTTGAATATTCAAACAGTGCAACCTCGGTGCAACTTACAATCGTTTCCTTCTGCGAAAATAGAAGGTATTTTAAGTGCGTACTGTGTTGTCGTGGACTTCTTAACACTGTTATCAGGAACATTTGCGTTTTAGATAAATCATAAAGCATTCATGCGCGCTGTATAGATTGGTTTCTCCGTACATTTCAAACGCCGCGAATGTGATTCGACCTTACACGGTTATCGTCAGATACTTTTGAAGAACCGATAATGCAAAGACTGATTTTTTTTTATTTTTTTCTATAAACACACACACATACACGCGCGCGCGCGCGCGTGATCACTTATAAAATATGAAATAATAAAAGGATGTTATCGGAATAACTTTCGACATGTGGTCGGTTTTTTTCTTTAAAAATTAAAATATTGGATGAAAAATCGTTGTTTTTATTCGTAAGATTATTTATACGTTGGACGAAAAACGAATCGTTACATAATATGTTATTACGCTGTGTTTCAATTTTAGAGTGTGTCGTAATTCCCGTGAATTCGCAATCTTTATTTATATTTAAGCATAAATATTTGAATGTTAATGTGTAACATTTAAATGTAAAATTTATCGCGATTTGCTTGCATAAAGGAAAAATAATCAAGCGAATTTGTGAAAAGATTAAATAGGTTTTTAAATTCTTTTAACGTGTGTAATTGATGACGATTGCTTTTCGCTTAGTATGTGAATAAGCTTGATAAGCAAATTCTAAAACGCCATACTCCAATTGCATGATCGATATAATGATATCAATACATCGTATAAATATAATTTTATCTTTTTTATTCCGATATTATAACTTTGTTAATCGTAATTATTGTTTTGATAAAATTATTGAAAGATTGCAAAGTAAAGAGATGTATCATATTTTATCATCTATGGAATATAAAATATATCGCACACGCAAATCTATCCTATTCAAAATGATTGATGCTTTTTGGCCTGTTTCGATACTTTTATAAACATAATATTAAGGTAAAAGAGAACTAATTCCTATTTAAAAAAATGTATATGTAATTAAATATGAATGTACATAATTATATCATTTTCTTAACTTTAAAAGTGATAACTTAAAAAATTAAATTTTCCAGAAAAAGGGACAAACTATTTTTCAAATTGATAGAAAATTATTGACTAATTAAATAATGTACAAAAAAAACAATGTATTATTAACATTATGACATTTTTGTTATTTTTGTTTCACAACTCTTAAAAAAAAACGATTTTTTTTTTAGCTGTGATGACATTTTAAAAATCTTTTTAAGTAGCGCCGATTTTCTATAAAGTTAAGTTAATTCACTTTTGATGAAATAAGATGATGTTTACTTAATTCGTCATTTATAGTAATAACTCGAAAATAACAGTTTTTTATTAGGTGTTGGAATTAATTCGTAGCGTTTTACAAGAGATGGGAAGTACTTTCATTAATGTATTTTTTAATGCTCATGTGAAATAAATAACATTCTTTCATTTGTAAAACGCTACGAATTAATTCCAACACCTAATAGTTGTGTCATTTTGTATCTTTTCTTTTTCTTGTATAATTTCTTTTTGCGTACAGGAAAAATAATAAAATGAAGGAATTGAAAAATAATTAGAGATAATTTTTGCATTTTTTTAAAATAAAAAAGTAAAAATTACCACATATACATAAATAGAACACAAAATATAATTGCTGATCAAAATCGTGTACACCAATGCCTACTAATGTCCATTAATACCTTAGTAATCTCCTAATATCTTAATAATGCCCATTAATACTCTAAAATTGGCTTACTAATACCCAGTAATGTTTTAATAATGCTCTTCAGTACCTAATAATGTATAATAATGCTTCATACCGCTTATTATAATACACAATATTATAACTAGTATACTAAAATTATATAGTATATTTACACATTTTTCACGAATTATGCTTACTTGAAGTAATGTGCATAATTTTAATTATAATAGTTACCGAGATATTAATTTCTAAAAATTGTCGAATAAGCTGATAAAATAAAATCGACGCATAAGACAACTTTAAGATTTCAGAATTCTTTGTGAAATATCTCAAAGGTGTTTTTTAAAGAACTTTTAAAGATATCTTAAAGTTGTTTCATGCATCGAATTTAGACATTCTACTTATTAGGTAACTAAAAAAAAGTTGCGAGAATTGCAAAATGGAGGACTTATCGACTCAGTTTAATCCGTCCTATCTACAGACGAGTGCTTTGTCAAAACTTACCAGACACCCTGTATATTGCAATCCTCTTTTTCGCAATCCTCTTTTTGATTAGATGATAATATGAGAAGTATCGGAAGTTGACCATATCGCAGAGCAGAAATTGAAAAGGTACTTTGCTCGCAAAACTTCAAATCGAAATAACTTGCATAATTTATAAAAATAATTTTGTTATATCATAACAAAGAACGTTAGAACTCGCTGCAACTTTTATTATATCATATTATTTATTTTACTTGCAAAAATTATGCATGTTCTTCCGTTCTCTAACATGGATAATTTTTCCAAATGTTCACTGTGCTCAGAATAGAATTTAAGTAGATACTATATTTATTAAGTTTATCTCTGCTAGTTTACTGCTAGTTTAAAGATTAAAAGAAATGACCACTTATTTAGGGATACCCCGTATAATATATAACCCCGTGTAACATATATAGTACGAAAATGTCTAATAATTATTATCATAAAATGGTTGCAATTAATTATAGTTAAATGATAATAATTGCGTTAATCTAATAACTAGAATAGAATAGAATTTATTATACTTCAGCATATACAGCCAAGAAGGGGACTTGGTTTATATATAAAACTTAATTCATTCACACTTCCATATCTCATTCGCATGCTATCACATATAATAATAATAACTATAATTGTAGTCATTTTTGGTTGCCAACTATATATATTTGTTGATTGAACTATACATATAGTTATTATTACTAACATTATGACAGTAATAATCATAATATATTATGGTAACATGTAATTATAATTACAATATTACAAACGTATACAAAATTATTTTCAAATATGTATCTATATATGCATATATATAGCTAAATTTTAGGCTTGCTCAGCAAAATCATTATTTCTGTATACTAGTTGTTTTCCTTTGCATGTCTGATCGCGTGACGGAAAGCTCTCGATAATTTTTTTATGACGATATGCAGATAATGATAATACCGAACTTGATTTACAGAATTATTTGTGCATCTCGAGATCGCGGATTTTAGCCAATATCTTCAAATTTTTCGTTCTGCTTAAATAAGAAAAATTCCTAGCTAGTCCATGAATGATCATTTTTGGAGTTATTTGATTTTTATCCTGATTTTTGTAATCGCGCGCGTTTATTCGTTTCTGTCACTCTGGATTTAAGTATTTAGATTTATTTATCTACGGGAAATCGCATGATGAGATGGATAAAGAGATTTATCTTGATATAAGAAAATACATAGAAAGATTCAAACTGAAGGAACTTTCTTATTCAACAATCCGTTAATATCTCTAAAAAATAACGAGGAGAATATCAGTCTCGAAGAATACGAAATGCGAAACATCCATTGGTTTCAAGATTTAAAAATGTAAATTTTATTTTGCGAATATATATGATATATTTATGTTGTTAAGCATCTTAAACTACTGTAAAAAATTTATTGTGAAAAATATAATAATTTGCAGAACTTAATATATGTCATCAGGTATGATAATAAATACTCATGAACGTATTATTGTTCAATAGGCCTAGCATGTCGCAAGGTACGGTGATGATCCAGACGCAAAATCGGCTTCATGAGAAGGACTTTACCGTTGCAACTCCTGAAGAGTTTGTCCATCGCTTCGGAGGTACCAAAGTTATCAACAAGGTATAAGCATTTGCTTCATCCGTTGCTTCAACTCAAAACTATTAAAATTTGTTACGGATCTTTATGTTATCTTGAATTATTGTTTTAGGTGTTGATTGCCAATAATGGTATCGCAGCAGTTAAATGTATGCGATCGATTCGACGCTGGTCATATGAGATGTTCAAAAACGAGAGAGCTGTGCGTTTCGTGGTGATGGTCACTCCGGAAGATTTGAAGGCAAACGCGGAATACATCAAAATGGCAGACCAGTACGTGCCTGTACCGGGTGGGACCAACAACAATAATTACGCTAACGTGGAACTTATCATCGATATCGCAATACGTACTCAAGTTCAAGCAGTTTGGGCCGGATGGGGTCATGCTTCAGAAAATCCTAAACTTCCGGAACTACTCCATAAAAATAACATCTGCTTTATTGGTATAAATAACATTTAAAAAATCGGATTAACAGATTAAAGAAGTTAAAGAAAACCAAAGATATGCACAATTTGCGTTTCTTCTGCTATTATTTTATAGACATTATTGATAAGAATAAAGAATTAATTATCGTGACAACTGTTCACAGAATTTTAATATTTGCGCATTTTCGTGTCGATTTTATATTACATTTCTACATTTTTCGATAGGACCGTCCGAAAAAGCTATGTGGGCTTTGGGTGATAAGATTGCATCTAGCATAGTCGCTCAAACCGCGGATGTACCAACACTTCCCTGGTCAGGATCGGAATTGACAGCGCAATACAGCGGGAAAAAAATCAAAATATCATCGGAACTTTTCAAAAAAGGATGCGTTGCCACCGTGGAAGAGTGTCTAGCAGCGGCTAACAAGATCGGCTTTCCAGTTATGGTGAAGGCGAGCGAAGGTGGTGGTGGTAAAGGAATAAGAAAAGTAGAAAACGCCGAGGAATTGCCCGCTTTATTTAGGTAAAACCCTAAAGTTCTGCCTAAAAAAAAAGGACTTTTATTACATATGTAACACTGTGTAATACATTTTTATCGCAAGGATTTCTAACGTTTAGGCAAGTACAGCTCGAAATACCTGGCTCACCAATATTTATTATGAAATTAGCCAAATGCGCTCGTCACTTGGAAGTGCAATTACTGGCCGACAATTATGGTAATGCAATATCATTGTTTGGGCGCGACTGCTCTATCCAGAGGAGACATCAAAAAATCATCGAGGAAGCCCCTGCCGTGATTGCTAAGTCAGAAGTTTTCGAAGAAATGGAAAAAGTAAATATCACAATAATTATATCCTCGACAATATGTTATTGATTGTTTACTATCGAACAATAGGCCGCTGTAAGATTAGCAAAAATGGTGGGATACGTTAGCGCGGGAACCGTCGAGTATCTGTACGACACATCTGGCAGATATTATTTCTTGGAGTTGAATCCTCGTCTTCAAGTGGAGCATCCTTGTACCGAGATGGTATCGGATGTGAATCTACCGGCCGCCCAACTACAAATAGCAATGGGCTTACCATTGCACCACATTAAAGATATACGTCTTTTATATGGGGAGAGTCCTTGGGGCGATAATCCGATTGATTTCGACCAGCCTCGTCATAAACCTCAACCGTGGGGCCACGTTATTGCAGCTAGAATTACCAGCGAAAATCCTGACGAAGGTAAGATAACTTCTTATCTACCGCAAAAAATTTAATTTTTTTTCTAAAAATCATATAATTTATTTGAATTTTTTAGGTTTCAAGCCGAGTTCCGGTACGGTGCAAGAGTTGAATTTTCGATCATCCAAAAATGTTTGGGGTTATTTCTCAGTTGGAGCTTCAGGAGGACTTCACGAATTCGCGGATTCTCAATTTGGCCATTGTTTTTCGTGGGGTGAAGACCGTAATCAAGCTAGAGAGAATTTAGTCGTGGCTCTAAAAGAACTGAGCATCAGAGGCGATTTTAGGACAACGGTTGAGTATCTTATCACATTGTTGGAGACTGAATCCTTTCTACAGAATAATATAGATACTGCTTGGCTCGATTTGCTGATCGCCGAATGTGTTCGAAGTGACAAACCAGATATTATATTGGCTGTTACGTGCGGAGCACTTCATATTGCCGATAGAACGATTACAGCGGCTTTTACTGGCTTTCAAACTTCCTTAGAGAAAGGCCAAATACAGGCTAGCAATGATTTAGATAATGTTATTGATGTAAGTTCCTGTCCTGTTAATGTTATTTGATAATAATATTATTATACACAAAATGTGCTTTTTCGAATTATTTTGGCATTGATTTTGAGGTATATGTTATAGACTATTTTTATTTTTTTCTATTACATTTCGTATTGCAGGTAGAGCTTATTAACGACGGATACAAATATAAAGTACAGGCTGCCAAATCTGGTCCCAATACCTACTTCCTCGTGATGAATGGCTCCTATAAAGAAATTGAAATCCATCGCATGTCGGACGGAGGATTGTTGTTTTCACTGGATGGTGGCAGTTTTACGACTTATATGCGTGAAGAGGTAGATCGTTATAGGATCATAATTGGAAATCAGACATGTATTTTTGAGAAAGATAACGATCCGTCCTTACTGAGATCACCGTCGGCCGGCAAGTTAATCAATTTCTTGGTCGAAGACGGGGGTCACGTTAGTCCTGGTCAGGCATACGCCGAAATTGAAGTAATGAAGATGGTCATGACTGTTACCGCCAGCGAGATGGGAAGTGTTTTTTATGTAAAGAGACCTGGTGCTATATTAGAAGCCGGTACATTGATCGCGCATCTCGAATTGGATGATCCGTCATTGGTGACGAAAGCGCAAGAATACACAAGACAATTTCCTACGGCAGTAACATCGGCTGTACCGGAAAAACTGAATCATCTTCACACCAAGTATCGAAATGCTTTGGAAAATACTTTGGCTGGCTACTGCTTACCCGATCCATACCATTTGCCACGTTTACGTGAGCTAATCGAAAAGTTTATGTTCTCGTTACGCGATCCTAACTTGCCGTTGTTGGAATTGCAGGAGGTGATCGCGACGATATCCGGCAGAATCCCTGTCTCGGTTGAGAAAAAGATTCGCAAATTGATGTCTTTATACGAGCGAAACATCACGTCGATCTTAGCTCAATTTCCCAGTCAACAGATCGCTGCTGTAATTGATGGACACGCGGCGACCTTGTCCAAAAGAGCCGAGCGAGACGTGTTCTTCCTGACTACTCAAGCTATCGTGCAATTGGTACAAAGATACCGGAACGGTATACGCGGTCGAATGAAGACCGCCGTGCACGAACTTCTCCGACAGTATTACACGGTTGAAAGCCAATTCCAACAAGGTCATTATGATAAGTGTGTCTCCGCACTGATAGAAAAATACAAGGATGATGTAACCACTGTGACTGGTATGATCTTCAGTCACAATCAAGTGACAAAGAAGAACGTCCTAGTTACTATGTTGATCGATCATCTGTGGGCTAACGAACCCGGTCTCACGGACGAGCTATCGAGCACGCTAACGGAATTAACGAGTCTGAATCGTACGGAGCACAGCCGCGTTGCATTGAGAGCTAGGCAGGTATTAATCGCTGCCCATCAACCTGCATATGAGCTTAGACATAATCAGATGGAATCTATATTTCTTTCCGCAGTGGATATGTATGGGCACGACTTCCATCCAGAAAATCTGCAGAAACTCATTCTCTCAGAAACGTCCATCTTCGACATACTTCACGACTTCTTCTATCATTCCAATCGCGCGGTGTGCAACGCAGCCTTAGAAGTCTACGTACGACGAGCTTATATCAGTTATGACCTGACGTGTTTACAACACTTGGAGCTATCCGGCGAGATCCCATTGGTGTATTTCCAATTCGTTTTACCCAGCAATCACCCTAATCGTCAGAATCAATCTCTGGTGGACCACAGAGCTGGCGCGATGGCGGCCTTTCAGGATCTCGATCACTTTAATCAGTATGCGGACGAGATTTTGGATCTACTGGAGGATCTATCGAGTCCCACGCCGATAGTGTGTCCGAAATTGTTGGAGGCGGTGGAAGCCGCCGGGAGCGAATCGAGGCACAGTACGTCGATCAATGTCTCTTTGAGTGCGGCTGAAACGACAACCACGACAACAGCAGCAACTACTAACGACAAATCCGCAGAGCCAAGTCACATATTGAGCATCGCAGTCAAGGAGAATGGCACCGAGGATGATGCCACTATGTCCAGAATGTTTGGAGATTGGTGCGCAAACAACAAAGATGAGTTAATATCTCGTGGCATCCGAAGAGTTACGTTCGCCGCACTCAAGAAAAGGCAGTTCCCCAAATTTTTCACCTTCCGTCAGCGAGAGGGCTTCGTCGAGGACAGAATCTACCGGCATCTCGAGCCTGGTTGCGCCTTCCAATTGGAATTGAATCGTATGCGAACATACGATCTCGAAGCACTTCCAACATCCAATCAGAAGATGCATCTGTACCTTGGGCAAGCCAAGGTCGCAAAGGGCCAGCAAGTTACGGATTATCGCTTCTTCATTCGCTCGATCATACGACATTCCGACCTCATCACGAAAGAGGCTAGCTTCGATTATCTTCATAACGAAGGCGAGCGTGTTTTGCTTGAGGCCATGGACGAGCTGGAAGTTGCGTTCTCGCATCCTCTCGCTAAACGTACCGAGTGCAATCACATTTTCTTGAACTTTGTACCCACAGTCATTATGGATCCTAGCAGAATAGAGGAGAGTGTGACGAGCATGGTGCTACGATACGGGCCAAGATTATGGAAGTTGCACGTCCGACAGGCAGAGATAAAGATGACTATTCGACCCGCACCAGGGAAACCGACTTCCAACGTACGTCTCTGTATCGCCAATGATAGTGGATACAGCATCGACTTGCATTTGTATACGGAAGCTACCGACTCCAAGACGGGTATCATTCGCTTCGAGTCTTATCCGTCTACTACAAACGGGACCAATTGGAGGCCAGGTCCTATGCACGGACTACCGATCTCCACGCCATATCTGACCAAAGATTATCTCCAAGCGAAGAGATTTCAGGCACAGAGCGCCGGCACGACTTACGTATACGATTTGCCAGATATGTTCCGGCAACAACTCGAGAAGTTATGGCAGAGATACGTTGAGGAGATGTCGCCAAGCAAGCAAAATCCGATTACGATTCCTAATCCAGTGATGGATATCGTGGAGTTAGTATTGGAGGGGGAACAATTGGTCGAACAGAAGCGCCTGCCGGGCGAGAACGACGTTGGCATGATCGCGTGGCAGTTGACTCTGTATACTCCGGAGTATCCATTTGGCAGGGACATTATACTTATTGCCAACGATTTAACATACATGATAGGCTCATTCGGGACGCGCGAGGATCTTGTGTTTTGTAGAGCTTCCGAGAGAGCGAGACAACTTGGGTGTCCACGTATATACTTTTCTGCCAATTCTGGAGCACGTCTTGGTCTAGCCGAAGAGGTGAAGGCTCTTTTCAGGATCGCGTGGGAAGACGAGAACGAGCCGGAGAAGGGTTTCAAATACATATATCTCACGCCGGATGATTATGCGCGCTTGGCCCCCCTCAACTCGGTGAAGGCATCGTTGATCGAGGATCCTGCAGGAGAATCACGTTACAAGATCACAGACATCATCGGCAAGGATGATAATCTAGGGGTAGAGAATTTAAAGTATGCCGGTCTAATCGCGGGGGAAACGTCAAAAGCATACAACGAGATTATCACAATCTCTATAGTGTCATGCCGTGCGATCGGTATCGGCGCCTATCTGGTCCGTCTCGGTCAAAGAATAATTCAGATTGAGAATTCGCATATTATTTTAACCGGTTATAGAGCATTAAATACTGTGCTGGGTCGCGAGGTTTACGCTAGCAATAATCAACTGGGCGGTACACAGATTATGCACAACAATGGGGTATCTCACGCGACTGACGATCGGGACTTGGACGGGGTGGCGACTGTGCTGAAGTGGCTAAGTTACTTTCCTAAAAATAAAGGTGCCTCGTTGCCGATACTGTCACCCATCATGGATCCAATCGACCGAGAGATCGGTTACGTGCCTACAAAAACAGCTTATGATCCGAGATGGATGCTAGAAGGCAGAAATTGTACCGAGTCGAACGTCTGGGAAAGTGGCTTTTTCGATCGAGGCTCGTGGCATGTGAGTCCTTCTGTCTTTCGATCTTAAAGCAACTCTAATGAAAATTTTTCTTATTAAAATTCTTTGTTAATTTTTAGAATTTTTATATAAATTCCCAAATTTTTTAGAATTTTTATATATAATTTTTTAGAAAACTCTTATTTTTATTAGAAAACTCAGCAGTATTGTTAACTTACTTTTGTGTTGTTACAAAACAGGAAATAATGAGACCATGGGCGCAAACAGTAGTAACGGGACGAGCTAGACTCGGTGGCATACCGTGTGGCATTATCGCTGTCGAAACGAGAACTGTTGAGCTGCATTTGCCAGCTGACCCTGCCAATTTAGATTCGGAAGCTAAAACTATATCTCAAGCAGGACAAGTTTGGTTTCCGGATAGCGCGTACAAAACTGCTCAAGCTATTCAAGATTTCGGAAAAGAGGAATTGCCGCTATTTATCTTTGCTAATTGGAGAGGCTTCTCTGGCGGTATGAAAGGTAAGCTTATCTTCGATTATCGATCATTGCTCGACTATTGTCCCAATTTCACTAACTGCTTTAATTCATTATGTGCTTACAGATATGTACGAGCAGATCATCAAGTTCGGCGCATATATCGTGGACGGATTGCAACAATATTGCAAGCCGATATTTGTTTACATTCCACCGAACGGAGAACTTAGGGGTGGCGCTTGGGCGGTCGTTGATCCTATGATAAATCCTCGTTTTATGGAGATGTTTGCCGACAATAACAGTAGAGGTGGCATCTTGGAAGCCGATGGTGTTGTAGAAATCAAATTCCGTAACAAGGACATCGTGAAGACTATACATAGAGTTGATCTTGTTATAATAAAATTAAAAGTACGTAAACGCGATTCTTCATTTTTTATATCAACTCTTGGTATTACACTTATGTAACGTTTATGTAACTGTGTATTCTAGGAAAAATTAACAACAGTAAACACAGCGGAGGAACGTGCCGAGATCGAAGCGCAAATTCGCAAGCGCGAACAAATTTTGGAGCCAATTTACCGTCAAGTCGCTGTTTATTTCGCTGATTTGCACGATACGCCGGAGAGAATGTTCGAAAAGAATACAATTCAGGAGATAATACCGTGGAAAAAAGCGCGTCAGCTATTTTATTGGCGATTACGCCGGCGACTTTTTGAAGAGAAAATTAAGACTGAAATTCTGTCAACGCAGCCTAGTTTTGACGTTAGACAAGTGGAAGCGATGCTTCGACGTTGGTTCATCGAAGACAAAGGAGCAACGGAGTCGTATTTGTGGGATCAAGACGAAGCTGCAACCTATTGGCTGGAAGCTCAATGTAAAACCGACGACAGTGTGGTATCGCGCAATATAACGTGTGTGAAGAGAGACGCGGTAGTAACGCGAATCAAGGAAGCGTTGGAAATCTGTCCGGAAATAAGATTGAACGCAGTGCTAGAAATTGCACACAGATTGCAACCAGCTGAACGAGCAGAGTTGCAAAGAACTTTATCGCAGTTAGAGACTGCGGGACAGGAGCATCACAAGGATTCAGGCGTTTCATCCTGAGTGCATTTCGCGTAAACGTACCTGCTCCATGTTATGTATTCATTCCAACTTATTAACATTTAAACGCACATCAATAGTACAATTCATCTTCAAAGACATATATAATTATTCATATTAATGCAAATCTCTTCTCTATTAAGGAGAATAACTGAATAGATACTTTGAATAAATAGTGTTTCATAAAACCTGAATTTTTCAAATATTGATTGGAATGTGAACACAATCATCATTTGTTATTAACATTGAATATCGAGGTTTGAATTTCGATAGTTTAAATTTCGATTTTATTGAAATTAAGTTTTATTTAAAAATTGATGATATAAGAAATTCAAAGTATACCAGAAGAGATAGTGTTTGATTAATTTATTAATGATTTTTTTTATCTCTTTAATGCAAAGTGCTTTATATATTCAAAGATAAAATTTAAGAAAAAATAAAAAAACTCGTCAGTGCCATTCTGACAGATTATAATTGTATACAGGAAATCAAAAAGATTCATACTAATTAAGATATTGGATGTTGCCTCAGTTCTTGAAATTTTGATTGTTCTCATAGAAGAATTTGCTAGATTTTTTTTAGTCTATTGAACTTTCAGAAATTGAACATTTTTATATTCGATTGTAAATATGAAAATTTATATTGCAGTAAATTAAGATGAACGTTAACCCAAAAATCAAGAGCTAATAATTTATAACTCTTGTCATCTTGGTGCACGCGTATCTTAATTTTTTTCAATATTCCACAATATCTTATGATTAATATTTGATTAGCAAGACTTATCAGTTTGGGGCAACCTGTATCATATATCTAAAAGAATATCTTAATTTATTAAATGTATAATATTCTGTATATAATTATATACATACACGTGCGCGCACAAATATATAAAGTGTATATTTTTCAAAGAAAAACGTTGTGAGAAACTTTAACATTATGGACAATATGTATTATTTAAATAACATAATCACGATAGATGCGAAAATGTACATTTTATGTAGTCCTTTTTTCTCTAAAAATTCTAATTTCTTTTCTCTGCGTTTTACGGAAAAGATATATATATTTTTTAAATATTATTATATATATTCTTCATAAAAAGTGCCATCGAAGCACTGGAATCAAAATTCGTTGCTTTTAACAGATAACTCATGGAATCGCATTTATAGCTTATGACGTTTATTCGGTCATAAGTTAAAAATGCAAATTAATCTAAATCGAAACTGGATGATAATGTGTAAAACTAATGTGTATTATTAACAATCCTTTAACCTGCATTTACTATGATGATTCTAAGTTACAAATATAGTCACTTGTCCTGACAATCTTTATTTATCAGATATACTCTGATTTGACAACTCATAAGACCTCAGATATATAATGTAAGTTTTTGGGTATCTTTTAAACAAAATTGATATTCTATTGTTTGCGTTTAATATTTCAATTTTAATATCCGTCTATCGAAATATTCTATCTATAATTCAATGGACAGTTGAAGATCTTCAATGGATGATTATTTCTGATCTGATTTAATACTCACGATATATTTTTGGTTCGACAAAACGCCTCGTTTATATTATATTGAAATTTAATGTAATGCTCAATATTTATTAATATTCAAAATTTATTAATATTTCGTTGTTACATTGAAGTAAATGGCCTAAATTGTAATTGTCTGTAATAATTTTGTTGATAACACTTACACACAAGTTTTACACATTACCATTCAGTGATACATTAGCTTGCATTTTTTATTTATTTCTTTGAAGTCTTATTATTCGAGATATATATTGTTTATTCGATCTAATCGATTTCGCACGCATTTTTTTTATGCCCACAACACGTTTCATAAGAAATACGTATACATACACTCTCTTTCCAAAAACTTTTATATATTTTAGACAATTCTTTTGTATAATTATTATTCTATTGTAGATTGATATTCAAGAGAATATTTTATAAAAAGTATCTTTAAAAAACTGGTTTTGACTCTGATGTATGTATATCCGTTAGAGCATCATCTAAAATAAGTAATATCAAAAGTAATATAAAAAAAAGGACAAGGCTAATACTGAAAGAAAATGTCAAATGGCATAAGAATAAAAAAAGTTCAATAATGCGCGAGTTTACAGGCTGATGTAAAAGTCTAAGGAACAATTAATTTTATTCAAAAAAAGTACGAGGCTGCTTTCTAAAAAAGAAGATATAAATAGCGAGTGTGAGAAGAATCCTTGTGGCAAAGCTACAAAAATAGCATAAAATATTTATATTAATTCAAATTAAAAGGGTCTTAATTTTTTATACGACCGCAAAAAAGAGAAAAGAGAGAGAATGTATATACCTTCATTATTTATGTAAAAAAATATGTATAAAGTTAAATTAGACATAAATATAGCTGATAAAAACGCAGTGAAATTGCCTTGTTGATATTTCCGAATATTGCGAGTCCAACATCATATAAATTTTCTAGTACAAGTATATAAGTGTAACTATATGAATTTATAGTATAAGAATCTTGCTGAATAAAGCGACCGGAATATTTGGAGTAAGTGCTATACCGCAGTATGCCTTGTGTTTGATTCTCTTACAAGATATCAACGGCACACAAAATAAAAAAACATACTTGCAATGTATTATTCTTTTAAAAAGGCCTCTGTGAAATTTATATCGTCTCATGTAATTGTATTTGTACAATTAGAGAGAACCCAGATAGTCAACCGTGATTTAAGAGGGTATTCTCATTTGTAAAGCTAAAAATTATATGATTATTCAGGAATTTTTTTAAAAGAAATGAATTAATATATTAATATGAAACTTTTTGAAATTTTATTTATACAAAATAGATATTTAAAAATTATTTTTTCGTGTCCATATGTATAATATAAAAAAAATACGCGGTGATACGCAAGACGTGAAAAAATTTCTTTTTGACGCATTGATATCATTCCGTTAGTTCTAGTAGCCTGAAACCAAAAAAACCAAAGAAATTATTAAATTGTAAGAGTTACACTATTACTGGAACTATAAGGCGTATAATTTTGCTTATACCGTTTTTTTCCGAAATTCGAGGCTTTATTGTAAAAAACTGGTTATTTATGATTCAAAGTATTGTCCATCGCTGGCCACTACTTTCTGTCATCTTTCGGGCAGCATACAAATCTCGCGTCGAAAAAACTGGTCATCTTTTGAGGCGATCCATGAATCGATCCAATTTTTTACTTCTTCATAAGACCGGAAGTGCTGGTCAGCCAGGTCGTGTGCCATTGATCGAAACAAGTGATAGTCAGAGGGAGCAACGTCTAGAGAATACGGCGGGTGGGGTAGGACTTCCCATTTCAACCTTTCCAAATATGTCTTGACCACTTTCGCAACATGGGGTCGAGTATTGTCATGCTGCAAAATCACTTTATCGTGTCTCTCGTTGTATTGCGGCCGTTTGTCTTTCAATGCTCGGCTCAAACGCATCAATTGCGTTTGATACCGATCGCCTGTGATTGTTTCAGTCGGTTTTAACAGCTCATAATATACTACGCCGAACTGGTCCCACCAAATACAGAACATGATCTTGGAGTCGTGAATATTCGGTTTGGCTGTTGACGTGGAAGCATGGCCGGGAACTCCCCATGATTTTCTGCGCTTAGGATTATCGTAATGAACCCATTTTTCGCCCCCAGTCACAATGCGATGCAGAAATTCCTTCCGTCTTTGCCTTTCAAGCAGCTGTTCACAAGCAAACAAACAAACGTCGTTCAACATCTCTCGGCTTCAACTCGTACGGCATCCAATTTCCTTGCTTCTGAATCATTCCCATGGCTTTGAGACGTTTTGAAATGGCTGATTGACTCACTCCTAATGATCGTGCCAATTCTTTTTGATTTTGACAAGAGTCTTGATCAAGTAATGCCTTCAATTCTGCATCTTCGAAAACCTTCTCTCTTCCACCGCTATGGTCTTCGACGTGAAAATCACTCTTCTTGAAGCGTTGAAACCACTTACGACACGTTCTTTCATTAATAACTTCACCATAAATATTTGAGAGCATTCGATGAGCCTCAGCCGCAGATTTCTTCATATTGAAGCAGAAAATTAAAACCTCCCGCAAATGACAAGAATTTGGCTCGTAAACTGACATTTTCAATCGAGAATAACTTTATGATGCAGACACAAATCGACTAATGTTTCTATGGTGTTATGTTGACAGATGCCCAAGTTTATTGTGTGACGTCTATGATCTATTTATTTCGGTCACCAATCAAAGCCATCTATACGAAAAAGGTATAAGCAAAGTTATATACCTAATAGAATATGAGAAAAAAATTGAAAATTGTTGAAACGGTAATGTTTTGAAAAATGGTATTGATTTTTACCTATAAATTTGTTTGGTTTTTTTTTATATATAATAAAGTGGAATAATCGTAAATTAAATTCCACAGTTCCAGTAATAAAAGAACATATACTAAATAGACACACAAAAATTCAAGTCGATCGGACGCTTAGTTCCCGAGATATTATGTCTACGCAGTTGAAAAATGTTATTTTGAGAAAAATGCATCTAAAGTTTCAACTACAATTTACAAATAGATTAATTGTAAATAATAACCTACAGTTATCTCAGTCTAATCAGCTATTGGCTTTGATAATATATTTTCAAGATTATCAACTTTTCGAAAATGCAATAAAAAAAATCGATTTTTTTGACCCGACAAACGAGAATATCCCCTTAATATATTAGGCAAACTATTATGTAATTAAAAATAATATTATATTGCTGGCGCGGGAAGGTGGAGGGAGAGGGAAGAGAGACATACACGCACAAATATATAAAATGTATATTTATTTTTAAAGAAAACATTATATAGAAGACTTTAACATTGTGAACGATGTACTGTGTAACTGTCGCAAACATATTACCTCATGACAGATGCAAAAATGTATATACTTTAAATGTAAAACATTAATCTTTTTTTCTCTATATTAATTTCTTTTTTCTACGTTTTGCGGATATATATATATATATATTTTTTTTTCCATTTTAAAACATTATCACATACATTCTTCATAAAAAGTGCCATCGAAGCACTGGAATTAAAATTGGTTTTATAGCAGGCAATTTATGGAATTGCATTCGTTCATACATTCATTTGACCTAATCGACGTCACATGCATTCTTTGGTACAAACAATATCCACATACACACTCTCCTCAGAGCCTTTTTTTATATACAAATTCTTTCGTGGAATTACTATTCTAAGAATTCTACAATTCTTTTTGTATAATTACTATTCTATTATATGAACTGTAACTTTACGTCCGAGAGAATATCTTATGTAAAATTATAAAATTTCATATAATTCTCAACTCTACATAGAGCTCTTCAAAAAACTGGTATTTGACTCCGATGTACATCCGTTAAATCATCATCTAAAGTAAGTAATACCATAAAAGAAAAGAACATAGCTAATGCCGAAAGAAAATGCCAGATGTCATGAGAATCAAAAAAGTTCAATAATATGCAAGGTTTATTATATAAGCGAGATTGAGCTGGTGTGAGTGCCCAAGAAATAGTTTTATTCACGAAGAAGTACAAGGCTGCTCCCCAAAACAGCATGGATAAGATGATATAAATCGCGGGTGTAGGTAGAATCTTTTCCCTGTGGCAAAGCTAGAAATAAGATTTTTCATATTAATGCAAATTAAATAATTCTTAGTTTATTATACGGCCACGGAAAAAAGAAAAGAAAAAGAATGTACATACCTTCATCATTATGTAAAAGAATGTGTATAAAATTAAATTGGACATCAGTATAGCTAGTAAAAATGTAGCGAAATTGCCTTGCTGATACATGTTACCAAATACCGCAAGTCCAACGTTACATAAATTCGCTAGTACAAGCATTATAAATCTTGCGGGATAAAGCGGCCGGAGTAAATGCCATATGCCGCAGCGCGCCTCATGTTTGAATCTCTGCAAGATATCAATGGCAAATGTATTTTGCGATGGTACAATAAAATCAAGGAGACATACCTGCATCATTCTTTTAAAAGCGCCTCTGTCAAATTTACATCGACCCATATAATATATTTGTACAGTCAGAAAGAAACATATTAGTAAATGCAGGATGGAAAATATTATTAAAAAGGTTTTGGAACCATTTAGAACTCCAATCAATCCTGCGAATATTATAACAGCTAACATTCCAAATGTTACCGGTGCTCTAGCGTTTATATCAGGATGACGATTTTGATAAATCTTGATCATACAGAGTACCGCGATTACGTACATGAAACTGGTGTCTAGAAATTAAATAATAATATTTAATAGACCACCAAAGACAATATGTTTTGTTTTTAATACAACTTACCAAATTGAAAATTGCTATGGCTAGGGCATACATGGTAACTCGCCGACAATATACCTTCCATTATTAATGCAGTGCCCATTGCATAAAATAAACCATAGTGTTGCGGTATGCCATAACATTTAATTTTCTCTTTATCTGGTTCGTTGTGTTCCCGAGAATAAGTCAAAAATATAAATAGTAAACCCAGCATAACGTATCCAAAATTTGAGAATAGATGATTGAAGTCGGAAAGCAAACCCAATGGATGAGCACATAGGAAATTGTAATAGCACATGTCTTGATTTCCAGTTGTATGAAGGACACGCTGATATGTTACCGCCAATTGTACGACTGGCAATGTATAGAATATCGCGACAGTTGTCAAGTAATATAAATATAAACGAGATTTATGTCGCAATATCCTTGGTTCTTTGCGAGCGAGATCACAGACCGAGAGAATGACTTTTGTTCGTATCACATCCTTATCAGAGAGAGCATCTTCCATTAGATCTATATCATCCTCATCTAGGGATGAATCTTCTTCCGTAGAATTCAATTTCGGACTATTCTGACAAAATATGTAATATAACATTCAATTACAAATATTAAAATTATTATAAATGTACTTTGCAAAATGCATAAAACACAGACTGCACGACACAGAATGAGGCATTTCTTTTTATTTTATTAACGCACTATAAATCTGCTTTGAAACTAAAATTTTTATTCAAAACATTTTTTTGTACTTCTTTAATTTTTGAGATATTCACTTATCACATTTTATGTGCCTCATTCTGCATATGAAATATGAATCCATTATTATTAGTTACCTCTTTTACCATTGATGGACTCGGTATGTGTTCATTAAAATCTTGGTTTTCATTTATCAAGTCTTGTGTCGCAAGTTTCTTACTTTCTCTGATACTGAACACTATTACAGCCGTTATATAAATGATACAAAAACCTAATACAATTGCTGCTGCTGATACCGATGCGACAACATAATCTCGTTTGGTAATAGTTGGATTTACGATTAATGTAACATTTTTAGTACGAAGAAGATTACTACTAGACAATCCATTACAGTCAGTGTCTTCTCCTTTGACAACAAGTACAACGAAGAATCCTAACGGATAAGCTTCTCTCTGAAACAAGTATTGTAACAAATCCATTCTTGGAATGCCAATGTTTCGTGAACCTTGCAGTCCACTTCATCAGGGCGAGGAACAGATACTAAGTATCAGGCTGCTCCTCGCCCTGATGATCTGGACACGAAGAAAATCCGCGAAACGCATAATCTTTATGTAGAAAGCTTCAAGAATATTAAATATTGTAACAATTTCATGTTGTGACAATTATATATAATACTGTTATATTATAATAGCATATTATAACAATTTTATATCATCATTGTATATGCAGGTTGGAACATGGAAATTGATTTTCAAAATTAAATAACAATATAAAATATAATTTAGATTTACTTTCTTATTATATAAGATGAAATAATGAAATATGCCAATCAGATACAAGAGCTAATTGAGCACTCAATGAGCAATTATAGTACTGAATGCCAAAACAGCTCAATAAACGCTCAATGATTCTTTAATTAATTCTTGTTTTTATTTCTTCACTAGATTATTGTAGGAACCAATCATATATATAATCAAGAATCATTGAGCGTTTTCTGAACTATCTGCTAAATGCAGTTACATTGTCCAAATATATTCAAATATACTCAAATGATATTCTATTTCCTAATGTTATATAATAAGAAATAAATTAATATTTAGTTATTTTGTTATTTTATTTTAAAAATTGTCAGATTTTCATGGTCCACCGTGTATAAAATACAATTACATATTCCGAAAGATTATTATAGTTCAACTTACCGGTACTGTAATACCTCCTCTTCTACTTACAGTCTGCCAGTGTCCAGAAAACTCAATGTTTCGTTCCAAATCAAATACAGGACACTGGAAAGGAAAGATAGAGATTTGTAAATATTTTATTAAGAACTGTGTCATGCATTTTATCATGCCTTACAGATGTATTCTGTACAGAAACGGTCATACAGATATCATTGTCTGATTCCACACGAACAATGACCGAGGAATTCTCCTGCTTCGAGAAGATGTAGCCATAATATATAGGTTCGGATGGAGAAATTTGTACTTCTACTTTTTTTTCAGAACTACAAAGGATAAAATGTAAAAATTTATATGCGAGCGTATTTTTGGTATGTTTCTTAATAATCTTGTATTTATATGATACTACAAACTACTTGTATTTATATGATAATACAAATACATGCCTTAAATAAAAGTCCATAACTTCCACCACACTAATAGAGAAAGTGATATTCTCATGACTGGCTGTGGAAATACCGACAATAACATGTTCATCATCATTTTGTGCGTATCGATAATACTTTGTGGAGCACAGAGTACGACTAGTTTTATTATATATCACAGTATCTAAATCTGCGCTGTTGACAAGCAAAGGTATTTGCCAGGACAGAATACCCGTTGTTTGACGTACTACTATTATTAATGGCAAACTATGAGTCGCGTTGCTTTCTATTGTAATCCTAGCAGTTTCCAGAGTGACCTACAAATATACCATTAATATATAATTAAATATAACAAATGTAAATATATAAATAAATAATATAAATAAATGTAAATCATATTTTAATCAATAATAATACAATACAATTTATTTTGATTAATTTTTTGTTTCTCAATAAATAAAATTTTTTATAATTTTTTTACACTGAAAGAAAATATACTTTTCTAAAAAAAATTTCATCACTCATTAATTTTTAAAAATTCTGCTTCGAATTTATCATATAATAACGCAAATTTATTATCTATAAAAATTTTAATATTTTTTTACAATACAAAAATAAAAGGAGTAATACAAAGTCCTTTTTATTGTTTATTATTACAATTTAAAATAATATTAAAATAAAATTTATTGGAAATATTTAATGTAAAAAATTACACCGATTTATAAAGATTTTGTTTTTCAACACCTGAATGATTTTTATTTTACTCCATAAAGAAAATAATAAATTGTTTGAATTTATAGTTTTTCAAAAATACAGTCCTTGATTTGTCAATATCTATAAATAATGAAACTTTTTTGAGGCTTTATCTTATTTTCTTTTTTAGTAGTTAAAAATATGTGATAATCATCATTCAGGTATTAAGAAATAAAAATCTTATAGCAGTATAAATAGAAGCAATGTAAGTAAAAGATATGTATTCAATGAATTAGTTCTAGGACTTACATTGCTGGCAGGATACAAAAACATATATTCAACCGTAGAATTTATGGTTTCATTATAAGAATGTTCATATTTTGCTTCTACAACGATTGGAGAAAAAGATGGAGATGATATATTTACAGCTCTTACAGCATCAAGAAGCAATAATACAGTAATCAATTTCAAAGCGTTTGGCATCTTTATTGCTAGAAAAGAGACTAAATGATTAGAACAAATTTTGCTAGACAAGAAAAACAAATTTAAATAAACGTGTAGTACCTTTGTATATATATATATATATGTTTGCAATATATATGTTTATAAGATAAAATTATACAATTTAACTACAGCACATAAAAAATCTATAAAATTAGGCTTATTCGATGCGTTTTTACATGAAACGGAAGAATTTGACAGAAATAAGCGTCATTCTTCCTTAAGAATCGAGATATTAAATGTTCAAGTTGACGACTATTAAGGTTAGGAAATCTGTCACAACTACGAAATACTGCGACACAAGCATGTACAAATATATTGCAACCTGCGGTCACATTTTCATGTTCTATCTCTATGGACAGTATGGCCACATGCGCGTGCGTTTTTGGTATTTCTCGAAATTTGAACTTAACAAACAACTGTTTTGAAACAAGCGCAATAAATTTGTTAAAAAAACGTGCATTAAAATAATCCTTCTCTTTTGCTATGAATGAAATTATATTGTTGAGAATATGAATTATAATATCGATCTGTTGATAATTACATTAAACTAAACGCGAGAGATGGCATTATTTTTGAAAGTTGCTCATCTGTCAAAAGTTTTGAACATCACTGTTGCTCTTCCCTTTTTTTAGATCTTGGTATCAAGCGGTCAATTGCGAGGCCTTGCAGCGGTGATATTTGATAATTTTCTCGTTTCAGATAAATTTGGAATAAACAACCTGTCACTGTACGAAGTACTAGAATTGATCTCTGCTTTGACTCGATATTGGGCCATCTAAAAAGTATCCGCGGTTTTTTGTCACTAGATGTGTGTTGACGGTCATATATCTAGTGACAAAGTACCGCGGATACTTTTTAGATGATCCAATATTAAGATTAATATTACACTGTGATCTTTTTTGAAGTTTTTGTTCCTCTCTTGCTTTCTTTTCGATTGTAAGTTCTGTTCTAATTAAATGACTGGACTTAAATGAATCGCGTATTCATTTTGTTTAGAAACTTTCAACAGCTACGTGTAAAAAATTGTAAATCCATGAACACGAGTTTACAGGTGTAAGAAATTTACTGGATATAGATACAACAGAGATACCAACAGCGTCAGGGCTGTGTGGCTTAGTGACAGAACGAAAGTCTACCAAATCGGAGGAGAGAACAGACAGGCCTGAGTTCAAGACGAGGAGTGTCCTGATATTTTTCTCTATGTCGTCAATTGTTTACACAGGTTTTTAAACCGTTGAATTGGGTATAGGATAGAATCTATCCGATAGAGAGATCCGAGGACTTTTCTGTCGTACACATATTCGTCGTGCGACAAAAACGCAAAATGAAATAGCACCCTAAGCCTGATAATTAAGAATTGACCAATCGTAATCAAACGAGAGGAGGATAATCGATTATAATTGGGTATCGATTATAATTCTACAGATTACGGCATAATAAATTGACAGAATACGGCCACTACGGCCAATATAAATAATCTTTGCCTGCCATAAAAGAGAATCGATTCTTAAAAAAAAAAAAGGAGAAGCGATTCCTTAAGAATCAAAATTCTCGAAAATCGATTATATATTCCCGACCAGAACATCGACTCTCAAGAATCGGGAAAAGAACGCGGATTCAACAGTCGAGTGACTGCTCGTTGTTATTGGTGTATTCTTCTAGATCATCCAATCAGATTCTTAGATCTAGAAAAATATACACCAATAGCAGTGAGAACTCGCTAAACTGTTGAGTTCGCTGAATGCGCCCAATTTCGCATGACTGAACGCGAGGTAAATAATGGCGGAACTGTGTATTGTTATTACGCGTAGACGATAATGGTTATTTGTATCTTGGCACGTAAACGTACGAGGTATCGGTCTTATTTGAAAAGATGCATCAATTAAGACGTGTTTCCGCCACGTCGCAAATGTGAGGCGACGCCCGCGGCGCGAGAACGCGCAAGAATTCCCCCTCGAAGAGAGAGAGAGAGAGAGAAAAAAAGAGAGAGAGAGAGAGAGAGAGATTGTGTCGTAATTCGGAGTGAACAGCGACATACCCTGCACCGCGACGTTCCCCAACGTTTCCTGACGTTTACGATACCTATTTCGCTTCCCATTCGTAAAACGGACAGGATGAGCCGCGGTTTCGTCCGGCAACATGAACGGTTTAGGAGATATTTTTGATAACGCTCCCGTTTCCCCTTGTGATGTAAGGAGATCTTGACGTACGTGGTGCTTCGCCCACCGTACGTGCGTGTTAACTTGTGCCTGAAAGGAGTATTCGAGAGATTTTGTTATTCATCATGGTGCACGGCAACATACCGAATGCATACAAATATAACTTTTGGGCGGAGAGGCCCGGGGACGCGCACGAGCCCGCTGTGGTGGAACTCACGTGCCTGATGCCAAACGGTGTTGTCATACCGTTTGAAATCAATCGCAATATTACCTTAGATCAGATCAAGGAGGTGAGTATCTTGCGTATATAACATATATAATAGTGAATTCAGTCACTCGCTTTGCATTGGATGACTATATATTAAAAGCTGCTTTGTACAAAGTATTTAAATACAGTGATATAATATAATCAACTTTTGCAATTAAATAATATATGTATATTCTGTTAAATAAAGTGACAATATTTCCAAACGGCAAGTTATCCATAGATTGTTGTCAATTTATTTGAAACAGATTTGCTTAAGTTGCCTTCAATATTAAAAAAAAAAAAGAATAGTTTCTGATTTTGCTTATTGGATTGCTGATTCTTATTAATTGTTTAAAGTGTTTATATACTTTTATATTTAATTATGCTAATTTCATATATAGCAGCTTTTAGTATATTAATCATTAATTAAATGTAATGCAAGGGATCGAATTTGCTACAAGTCTGTTGTTTATTGCTGCAGTGGACTGTACTAACTTTCTTACTTTTGCCAAATGTGAAATGTATATATATATATACACATAAAATTTTAAGTATAAGGAGTATGTATACTACTTCAGTTATAAAAAACAGACCTCCAAGGGGAACAACATTCTCTTTCTTATTCTTTAATCCTTTGACTGTATCAATGGAATATATATTTGCATAGCGATTGATATACTAAATATATGACTTGAATATAAAAAATATGAAAATATGGTTACATTTGCATCTTAGGATGTTTTAGTTAATTGTTCACAATGCTCATTTGTTTTTATTTATTCATAAGGAAATAATAAATAGTGATACTAAATATGTGTATGTGAATTTATTATCCAAGTGACATAAGGATATAAACATAAAGACTTGGATTCTCTTATAGTAGTTGGATGAGTGCAAAAGTTTGTGCTAGATTACAAAAAATTTTTATGCAAGTTTAGAACACAATATTTTACTCATATTGACAATTGTATTGTTTAATAGAGTAAAATTTCAGCTTTAAGAATCTGTTTTTTTTTTAATTATACAATGATTTTTAACAGAGTTATAAGCAATCAAAGTGAAAATGTTCTCTCACTGACTTTCAGAGTCATAATCTTGTATGTCAAGGTCGTGTTTGGAGATTTGTAAAAATGAAAATAACAGGAACAATCTCAAAAGCCTTGATTTTGACAAATGTTACCAAAGTCATAATCCTGAACAATATTTGAAAAGTTTTATCAGTCTATATAGATAATGTTATAATATTGATGATATTATAATTTTCAAACTTTAGAACTCAAAAAGTACTTAATGGAAAAATATTTCATTATAGTATTTTGAGAAATTCTCGAGATCTACAAGAATGTACTATATAATAAAAAAATGAGGATTGAAAAAAGTCGATTTAACTTTGACCCAATCTTGGCGATGCCACGTGTCAAAATGATAAGATCAGTAAAAAAATCTTTTTAAACTCTACGACTTTTATCTGAAACACTTTTCTGTAAAATTATATTTTACGAGATATTCAGGGGTTGCGGTACTTTTGTCTCACCCTGTATGTATATGTGTGTGTGTATATGCAGATTGAAGGTTTGTTCACGTTCCACGTTCTAGCATGCTCCAATGTGCTCTTGTTATAGCAACGAGTGCATTAGAGTGAATAAATGCTACAGTAGGAGCATTTTAGAGCATGTTAGAGCATGCGACGCGAATAAACCTTGAATCTTCATGACTGTATTAACGTTAAAATGAATTACTGCAACTGGAAAGAAGACAAGAGACCAAATATATGAGAGAGTAAAATATTCATCTCTCTTGGTAAAACGTTGGTACAACTAGATTAAGATTTATCTGTGTATAGTGAAATAACCATGTATGTAAAACATTATGTTTTTGATGAGAATCATCTCATATTCTTGCTTGAATTTCATAAATAATTATAAGGATGAAATTACTGCAAGAGTGTTACAAGCGTCACGCAACACATGTTGCATAGAACACATCTTTAGATATATATATATATATATATACATATTGTATATATAATATAAAAATGAAACGTATATTTATCTAACAGTTATAAATATACTTCAGTACACATATTGTAGCAGAAATACTAAAGAATATTTATTTAAATTTGCAATTATTTTATAAATATAACAATGTGAGCATAAAAGATTAGTCAGTGCACATAAAATATTCCAATATTGTACAGTTAAAGGATTACTATCATAATCATTGCAAAAATATAAGCTGATGGATACTTAACAGGATCTGTGGGATGAGGCTAGTAAATATCCTCTTCACGGAACATTGAAAGACGCGCCGTCATATGTATTTTCGTGTATTAATTCGAACGCAGAGATAGAAGAATTGCGAGATGAAACGAGACGTCTCTGTGATATAAAACCCTTTTGTTCGGTATTAAAAGTTATAGAACGGGAAGGTATAAAAAGTGATAGGAATTTAGACTCGCAAATTGGCGTTCTAATCGGTAAGGGATTGCACGAGTTCGCTGCCCTGAAGAATTCCGAGGTCAATGACTTCAGATGGAAGATGCGGCTCCTGGGAGACGACGTAGCATTAAATAGGCAGAAAAGATGTTGGACGGAAAAAGTGCATTATCAGTTTCCTTCGAGGATAGCGCCGACGTCTACCGTGCCTAAAAATATTGAGAGTCGTTTGAAGGACGGAAATATCGTTTTAGTCACTAAATTCGAAAAGTCAGAGGTAAGGCAAAATTATTTCCATCGAAGAAAGGAAATATCGTTCGAATAAATTCTCATAAAAAATGATATTGTTTTGTAGGTTGCGTTTACCTTTCAAATAGCACATACTACTACACCTCCTGAACTGATCGAGGCAATCCTGAACAAAAGGGCAAATACTCTTAAAACTCGCGGCGAACAACCAAACGATTTTACGCTGAAGGTTTGCGGGCAGGAAGAGTATTTAATTGGCGATAAAATTCCGCTTATACAATTTTGTTATATTCAAGATTGCCTAGCGAAAGACATTATGCCTACGCTGGTTACGCTCAGCAAACAGAGTGTACCTGTGGACCAAGATAACGCCTTCGACAATCCGGACGTGGATACGTTGCAACGTACGAAACCATCGTCCTCTACGTTAACGTTACGTAAAAAGGGCAAGCATATCTCAGCGTGGAAACTCGAAGAACCTTTTGTCTTCAACGTAAATGGAATTTCTCGCCTTAACTGTGATGCCGCGCATCGTACTGTGGAGGTGTGTTTCTATTTCTTTGATATTTCTTTAAAATAAAATTATTTGAGATTTGTGTAACTTTTGTTCCTTATTTCTTTTGTACATATAGATTGGACTGCAAGCTGGCCTTTTTCACGGTGGAAAATCTCTCTGCGAAAGTCAGAAAACCAAAGAAATTATTGTAAGTTCCGATGGTAGCTGCGAATGGGAAGAGACTCTCAAATTCGACATTAAAGTGAGGGATATACCGCGAATGGCACGGCTGTGCTTTGTATTATATGAGATCAGTAAAACTGCGAAGGGTTTAAAGAGCAGGAGACTGATTAGGGATTCGAAGCAGGAGCTCTTCATAAATCCTTTATGTTGGGCGAATACGACAATATATGATTTTAAGTCACAATTAAAAACGGGTGCTATGACATTGTATACATGGACATACGCGGAGGACATACAAAATGATGATTTGCTTCATCCCCTTGGTACAGTAGTGTCCAATCCACATATAGATCGGGCAGCTGCTCTCATGTTAACATTTCCAAAGTAATTATTTGTTTTCTTATTTAGGAAGTGAGAATATTGCATTATGCGTCACATCTGCTTTTATTATTTTATAGTTATGGAAAAGATCAATGTGTCTTATATCCTACTCCGGAAAAAATGGTAGAATATGCCCAAACATTGCGAGAACAATCTAACGAACGCTTAACTAAAGACGAATTAAATCAGGAGTCTGATGTTGGTAGTCAACAATTGGAACAATTGAGATTGCTAGCCGACAGGGATCCGCTGCACGAATTACATGAACAAGAAAAGAAGACGATGTGGACGTTGAGGCATCATTGTCTTCGCGAAATCCCGACTCTTTTGGCTAAACTGTTACAATGCGTTGAGTGGAACGATCATAGGTAAGAAATTAATCGATTAATTGCTTATAAAGTTGTTAGTGAAAGATAACAAACAGATTAAGACTCGTGAACTTTTGTAGAGAAGTTGCAGAGGCCACAGCGCTTATACAACAATGGCCGAAACTGCCAGTAGAGAAAGCGTTGGAGTTGTTAGACTACGCTTACGCTGATCAAAATGTTAGAAATTTCGCTGTCCGCTGTTTAAGAGACGTGACAGATGACGATCTCAGTCTCTATCTGTTGCAGCTGGCTCAAGCCTTAAAACATGAGAATTATTTGGCATGTCCTTTGACAGAGTTTCTTTTAAAACGGGCACTTAATAATCAGAGGATAGGACACTTTTTATTTTGGCATCTCAGGTTAGAGGCAACAGAATTTGCATTTTATTTACTCATTATAATTTAAAATCTCTTTTAGTATTATTACATGCATTAGTTTATTGTTCTAAAAATAAATCATCTTATTTTTTATTGAAATTAATTGTATTATTAATCAATCTGGCATTTATAAATCGAGGCATATGTGAGGTGACAATCGAGATTAAATAATTAGTCGATCGCTTTACATGAAGCCTCACGATTATTTTTATTCCTTACACTTTAAATTAATTCACTGCTCATTTCTTGAAAATTAGATCAGAAATGCAGGTTGGCGCAGTGTCCGTTCGTTTCGGTCTCATATTGGAAGCATATTGCAGAGGAAGCCAACAGCACATGTTATCGTTATTTAAACAGATGAAGTGCTTGGAGAAACTGAGGAGTGTTTCGCAGCAAGTGAAGCAGAAGAAGGATCGTAAGACCGCCCTTCAGGGCTTTCAGGACATCATCCTGGAACCACACTGCCAGGAGGCGATATCCGATGTCCTTAATCCCCTTGATCCGAGTTTTAGATGGAATCACATCAAGTGAGTTTACTATTTTTATTTGTTGAATATGTTATTTTTTATAATACATTTCCTACATCATCTTGTTTTCGTTTTATCAGAATCGAAAAATGCCGATTAATGGACAGCAAAATGCGTCCGCTCTGGTTAGTTTTCGAGAATAGTGATCCTTTTGGCGAAGATATTTACTTAATTCTCAAACACGGAGATGACTTGAGACAAGACATGTTAACACTCCAGATGCTACGTATTATGGACAAGCTCTGGAAGAAAGAGGGTTTGGATTTACGTATGAATCCATATGGTTGCATATCTACGGAGAACAGAGTCGGGATGATAGAGGTGGTGCTAAATGCGGAAACAATTGCGAACATTCAGAAGGAAAAGGGCACATTTTCTGCAACGGCGGCCTTCAGGTGAGTAGTGAAAATATAAAATATAATTGACGATATAATTCAACAAATATATGTCAGTGAGATTTCTTCACAATTTCTTTGTATTTACAGGAGAGGTTCCTTATTAGCTTGGTTGAAGGATCACAATCACACGGAAGCGGCGTTGAACAAAGCGATCGAGGAATTTACTTTAAGTTGCGCGGGTTATTGCGTAGCGACATATGTTTTAGGGATAGCCGATAGACATTCTGACAATATAATGGTTAAGAAGACTGGACAACTGTTTCATGTCGATTTTGGTCACATTTTGGGTCACTTTAAGGAGAAATTCGGATTCAGACGTGAACGAGTACCCTTCGTTCTGACCAATGATTTCGTACATGTCATAAATAAAGGTCAAACGAAGAAAGGGCACGCTGCCGAGTTTCAAAGATTTCAGAATCATTGCGAGCAAGCCTTTTTAGTTCTGCGCCAACATGGAGGACTTATATTGTCTCTGTTTGCTATGATGATATCTACCGGCCTGCCTGAACTCTCGTCGGAGAAAGATCTGAATTATCTTAGAGATACTTTGGTACAGTAGCCATTAAATTATACATTAATATATCCAATTAAGTATAATGAGTACATTCAAATGCATTTAAATACGTTTACAGGTACTAGAAATGTCCGAAGGCGAGGCACAAAAGCATTTTAGGAGCAAATTCGACGAGGCTCTCTGCAATTCGTGGAAAACATCGTTGAATTGGGCGTCGCATAATATGTCCAAGAACAATAAGACTACATGAATAGCAACAATTATCAATAATGTGAGAGATTCTACGCATCTAAAAATACTGTCACATGACGTCATCGAACGTTACATCACATTACAAAATGTAATGTTAAGACGTTGTGACACATCTGACAAGCACATCGCATTTGGCTGTTTGTCAGAGATTGGAGGATTGCAAAAAAATAAAGCTGTCGTTTCTGACAGATGTCGTCAGGATTGAAAATCGACGACCGTAACCAGTATTTGAGACTGCATAAAACGATCATTGCTGCTGATATCAGCGAACACGTACTATCGAATGATGATTTAGTAAAATGATTTCTCGAGACTTGGATACATTCGTACTGTTTTAGAGCTCTACTTTGTGCAGCACAAGCAGTGTCTATGTTCAATATGATAGTACTTTTCTTAACTAAGGACGATAGTAATTAAACAAGAAATCTTCTCTTTGATTAAAAATTAATTTAAAACATTTGGAATTCCATCGATTGATTTTAAATCTTAATTTGTTAAAGTCTAAGATTATCTTCATTTTGTTAGATAATTAAACCTTATTAAGATGGATATCATTCTAAAATCAACATTTATCACGAAAGCTTGTGATGATATACATGAGAATGTTACTTGCAACAATAAACCGCCAAATATCTCTACTCGTTAACATAAAAAAGCCGATCTTATTTTAACACGAAATAGACATTTGCTATACTCGATTTATCACAAATATAATACGGAAATATACGGCATACGCCATACGCCGCAACGTTTAATTAAAACAGGATTGTTAGCGGAAAATCTGGGAAAGCTGGGAAAAGTTAAGAGAATTAAAAATAAAAAAAAAATAGAAGGTCAAAAAAAATCGGGGGAATCGGGAAAAATCAGGGAATCAAGGAATTTATTAACCTAAGATAAAAATAAATTACTGTTATACCAATTCTAATTTTTAAATTTTGCTTTTTAAAAATGATTAAATAAAATTTAAAAAATTTTTTTAAAGCATTGTAAATATTTTTTTAGAATTTTTAATTTTGCAGTTAGCATATTTGTAAAGTTATTAACGCACATTGTTAAAAAGAAAAAAATCTTGTAAAAGTCAAAATATACATGTATTAATGACATTTCTAATATTAAAATTAATTAAAATGATAATTAGGTAGTGTTTAGTGGGATGATTAAATCTCTATAAGAGAGCAATGTGCAAAATAAAGATAAAATATACTGTTTTCTGTAAAATTTCATTTGTTTTTTGACTCGTAGTCATGTTGTAAGTCGTATCGTATTGTTATTTATATTTGCAACTTGTTTCTTAAGGTAAATAATTCTTTGATTTATATGTATTATAATTACGATCTCTTTAAAGAAAAGTGCACGTAATACACAAAATATATAATCTAATACATGATAAAGAGTATACATATATACATTAAAAAAGTTTATGATATAATTGCAGATTATAAATATATTATGAAAAATCTTTATGTTTATGGCCGGTTTTTAACGTGACAGGAAATATTTTTCATTGATTTGCAATTAATCATTGTTCATGTCTGTGTTTTTTTTTTGTCACAAATTAATTTAGTATCGCTATAGCAAAGAGACCCATTTTAAAAAATCTTCGTTGTCAACCAAGTTTAAATATATTGGTCTTCTAGAATCACTTTATTCAGAGTTTCTTTCAGACTTTATAGTCAGAATTTTTTTAAAGGTAATTGGGAAAATCGGAAAATATTAGAAAATTTTCTTCTGTTTCGCTAACAATCCTGTAAAAAGAGCGAAAGGTTTCGATGATCATTTAGATAACAGATGATGACGGTTTATTCCGTACCACTGGCAATGACAGTGTGATAATTAAAAGCAATATCTATTTTGCGAAATTGCCCAAAACGATACCAATAAAGGTGTTACGACCAAAACGATCAATTTAGGATGATCTCAATTGAAATAATCGAATGTTACAATTCGATGCCTATTGCAAAAAATTTGAGCGGTTGTACGCACGTGCGAAAAATCAAATTTTATAATGCAAATAAATATTGATTGCGATTTCCAAAATCGTTCTTTGAGATCCTTTTTTTTGGTGGATTGTATCCAGAGATTGTTAAAAGTCTCACAAATTAATTGGTTCTAGAACGTTATACTTTTTCGTTCTTTATTTGAGATCTTGCCAAGTGACTAGTTGATATGATGACTTCAAAATTTTTATATTTATTGTTATTTTTGAAAAAATTAATGAGTATCTGAAACTATTTGGAATTTTTCATATAAGCACAAAGGACTATCTTTAAACAAATCGTATTTCAAAAGCGCGTTTGTACTTCTCCAGTCCTCCTCTTGTTAGTAAAGATCGAAATAGGTTTTGCAAACTTACAGTCAATATAATTACACTGAGTGCGTGCGAAAATTTTCTAAAGATTACGTAAGTATTGGTCGGAGACAGTTTTCTATAATTTCTTAGGAATTTTCTAGGAGTAATTAGATCTTATAAGAATATAACGTTGGTTTAAAGTTAAGTTTTAAGAAATACAAATAGCGCGATTTTTAAGATTTTGATGTCAAATATAATCGCAAACGCCGTGTCACTGACACAATTAAACCCACGTAACTTTTGGAACATAGTTATTTGTATTGTAAAATTTGATTCATCGCACATACAATCGCGCCTGAAACTCGCACTGGTTATTGTATTGTACAATCGCGCCTTAGACTTGCACTGGTTATTGTATTGTAAATACCACACACATATGTTAATGAGTCAAACAAGTAGATTTGAAATAACCAAGTGTTTCCTTTAAATACGATTGTGCGAAGACTTGCGGATTAATTATCGATTTGCGTAAGAGTGCGCTCTGCCGAAGATATTTTCTTACTTGACTTTTACGTTCACGTTCAAAAGTTCAATCTCGTTTAAATGATGATATATTTCGTGCTGATGACTCGTAAAACTTCTTAGTTATTGTCACACGTGATATCGTGTCTAAAATAATGGAAAAAAAAAACACTATGAGAGATATATATTTTGATATATATAAATATACCGCAATATATATTATTATTATCCACATTAGCTATATATAATTACATCAATAGGGCCATTCATACTTCAGCGCTGTCTTACGTAATAGACCGCTACGCTTTCTAAAACGGCTCTAAAACGCACGACCGTACGCGCGCTCTCCACAATGTAAGGTAAAATAATGATCTCTAATACATTAGGAAAAAAATAAATAATGTTGCAGACTGCGTCAATGCTGCATATCCATATCACCATCCTCTTATTACTTACTAGCACATTATATTTAAATTTTAAATTGTCGAGAAACGTACAAGGAAAAAGAACTTTATACGCATAATAAATATACATATATATATATATATATATATATCTTGAAGCCTCTTGATTTTATTTCTCAGTGCTGCTTTTGATTTCTTTATAGACAGATTTATGCGGATTTGATCCGACAAAGCGTATATAGGTACTGTAAATATGCAGTATACGGTAACGTATTGGATATGGAGAGGGGCATACATTCGTTCCTCGAACCAATCTCCACACGCGTATTTGTCGTGTATGTTCTTTCACATTGTACGCAGGTGTACGTCTGTACGCATCCGCGATACCGTAATCCCGGGGAAAGAAGCCGGCTTGCTCTTCGAACATATTTTCTGTTATATCTCGAACAACAATCATTCGTATAAATCGGCTATTTTTTCTATCGTCTCACAACAAAATATTTCTCGTATCAAAACATGTTATTTCGTACGAAACGTGAATAGATCTTCTGTATTAGTCTCAGTGTCTCTTGTAAATAAAACCAACTCTGAAGCCTGAATGTCCTTGATTACAACCGATCTTTGGAGAATTACTGCGTTATGCGAATTACTGTGGAATACGTAAAAGCGTTCTATTTATTAACAGATAAGAGACTCGTATTTTAATCAGTGTACTTGTCGGTGCGTCGGAGGAAAGTCGTATAAAAATGACGGCTACCGAAGAAACAGAACCATTGATATCTACGACATCTTCTGTTAATAAGATTCAAAGAGTCACTTATCGTACAATTTCCTTCGTAAGTAAGATACTTATATGATATAATTATCACGTTCTGTGTCAATGCGGTACATCGAGAAATAGCGAGTCGATGTAGCGATTGTGTGACAAATAATTTTTAGTTGGAGCGTTTTTGCGTATTTTAAAAAAATTTATTTTACGCGTACATTTTATTCTCGTACTCGTGACAGCTCTTTTAAACTCAGCCTAGACGATTTTCATGCCTATGGCTTCATCAGCTTCGATTATCTGATGGATGTAATTAGGTACTTTTTTTTTCTTTTAACAAAAGTTGACACTAAAGTTGAGATTCATTCAATATTCGAAAATAATAGAACTTTGATAAATTAATTTTTAATGTTAGAAAATTAAAAAAGGCATAATAACGATAAATTTCTTGATATTTTTATTCAAAAATTTTGTTTTAAAATTGGCAAGAAATACGTAAAAAATATTCGATAGCTTGTATGAAATTCTGATGAAAGATTTCTTTAGAATGCTATAACTTTTCTATAAATTTTATAACTTTTTGAAAAATTTTCAGATTTTCTTATATGAATTAATTGGAATTACTTCAGAAATGCTGAGAAAATATCTGCATTTTTAAAATAACATTTTTTTCTAGCGAAAATTTTTCTAAGGTTTCCTCATATAATTTTTCGAAATTTCTGTATAATTTTATAATATTTTAGAAAATTTCTCAGATTTTTCGAATTGAAACACTTCGGAAATGCTAAGAAAGTTAATATCTTTTCTAAAATTGTTTATATACGTGAGTTCTAAAATATTCTAAAATTTTTCATTGGAAAATCTAATGAAAAATGGTGCGATTCGGTTTCGACAACTTTATTCTATATGGCCTAAATATATATAAATTGTGAATTCTAAATATTTTAAGATTTCTCATTCTATCATTTCCGAAGAAAACTTATAAAATCAAAAGAAGTTTAAGATCTTTTTTTAGAAGTCTTCATAAAATATGAAAAAGTTTTAAAAATATTATAATATAAAAATTTTTTTCCACTAGAGAATACTTTATACACAATGGAAAGAATACATAAAGTAAAGATGTACATTATTATTTCTCTTCAACAAAATCAAAGAGGAAAATACGTTTTACAATCATTATAGGAAGATGAAGGAAATACATTGGACAGAAACTCTGAGAACTCGTTTGATCTTAAGCCGATTTCGAGCTTGTCGACAACCGCAGATTTTAACAATGAAAATTTTGACAACAATATTACGTATATGTGGAGCAATTTGAATGTGTATTGCAGCGTGAAAAATGACAGAATTTGGGATCGGCTGATGTTCAGGTCCAGAAAATTCGTTGCGCAAAAGCACATATTAAAAGATGGTAAAATAAAACGAAAAAACAAAAAAACAACTTTTCGTCTATTTTTTGTACATTTAACAATTTTGCAAAATACATTCTAGTCATTATTCTAGTCTTTATTTTGTTCTGAAATATCATTCTAGCATACGGAGTAGCTTACCCCGGTGAACTGCTCGTAATTATGGGTGCGTCAGGCGCAGGCAAGACGACTTTATTGAACGCACTGACGTTTCGTTTAGCAAACGGACTGTCTGCATCCGGTCTGATGGCCGCCAATGGCCAAAGAATATCACCGGGCGTTCTTACCTCAAGGATGGCTTATGTGCAACAAAACGATCTGTTTGTTGGCACGCTCACCGTGACGGAACACCTAATGTTCCAAGCGGCAGTGCGAATGGATCGGCAAATCCCTCGTAATCAGAGAATTAAGCGAGTTAATGAAGTCATTAATGAAGTAATTTGATCGTGTTGTCAAATATATCATCACATATCTTTACTATATTGCAAGCGAGAAAATTCAAAATTTTTCTCTTAATAATTGTACTATTAATATTTAATAGTACGAACAATTATCAAGAGAAAAATTTTATAATGTTTAATAATTAATACTTAATATTTAGTAATTAATATTTAAATATTAAATTAATAAACCGAAATCGACTAATCACGGTCGAATGTGAGAAGAGTAATCGACATTAATTTCTTATGGCTTATAAGATTTAAAACTATAAGATTTAAACTTAGATAATGATTTATTTAGGAAAACTCATAAGTTAAAGAACACACGACAGAAAAACATTTTGAGTATGTTTTTAATTTAAAATATGATCTTTTGCAATCAATATACCGCTCTGCTTAAGTTTTTAATTTTTGCTATTGAGAGTTCTCATTTTTTACAATCGTTTTTAATTGATTTATTACAGCAGTTTCAATTTATAAAGTATCATCGAATTACTAAAGAAAATGTAACTTTACATCCGGTCTTCTCATCCGACTTGTCTTCCCCTACTTAATTCTTGTCTCCGAAACTATTGAAAAACTAAAGATTTGATATTCCAGAAATCAAGCTGCTGTAACCAAATAATTAAAGACATTTATAAAGAGAACAATTATTCAATTGATGATGCAAAAATTGAAAAAGAAAATAGATCAGAGCAATGTATATTAATAACATATTTTTTATTTTATACGATTATTGTCTCAAAATTTATGGACAACTTGTATTTAATGGCGTCCCTTTTGAAAGTAGCTCGCTCTGTCGAAATGCCGAAACACAGTGATTGGAATACCCGGTAGAAAAAAGGGACTCTCGGGAGGCGAGATGAAGAGATTGTCTTTCGCTTCCGAGGTACTGACCGACCCTCCATTGATGTTATGCGATGAGCCAACGTCGGGTTTGGATTCCTTCATGGCTCATCAGGTTGTTTCCATTCTGAAAGCATTGGCGGGTGAGTTTGTGCCGATCCTTATTATATAGCAAAGCTATTCTGCATTGAAAAAATTAATAAATAGACAATTCAACAGCACGTGGTAAAACGATCATCGTCACTTTACATCAACCGTCTTCGGAGCTGTTCGCTCTGTTTGACAAGATTCTGCTGATGGCCGAGGGAAGAGTCGCTTTTATGGGTACAGCTGCGCAAGCTTGTACTTTCTTCAAGACGTAAGTCTAATCCAAGGATTGAATAGTTCATTTTTAAGCCGTTTTAAATTCACATTTTGTTGCAGACTCGGAGCTGCCTGTCCCAGCAATCACAACCCTGCTGACTTCTTTGTGCAAGTGTTAGCTGTGGTACCGGGACGCGAGCAAACTTGTAAACACGCGATCGAAATGACATGCGATACCTTCCGGAGAAGCGAATACGGTGCAAATATCATTCTGAAGGCTGAGGCCGTTCATGACGAATTCGAAGATACTCTCAGATGGTTCAATCATTCCAAGAATTCCAGCCGATCGGTTTACAAAGCCAGCTGGTGTGAACAATTCCGTGCGGTTCTATGGCGATCTTGGCTATCGGTGATTAAAGAACCGATCCTCATTAAAGTCCGCTTCCTGCAGACTATCGTACGTTTCCCTCCAATATTAAATCTATTTGCAAATTTAATCCTCTTTACGCTCATTGACGCACTACTTATTTGCGCGAATAATCGTTGACAAGTATAAAAGATAACAAAGACAGTTACGAAAAAACGAATTTAAATTTTTTGCTACAGATGATCTCGTTGTTGATCGGCATCATTTACTTCGGTCAGCGAATAGATCAGGACGGTGTGATGAACATCAATGGCGCCCTATTTATCTTCCTTACCAATATGACTTTCCAAAATGTCTTCGCAGTCATTAACGTGAGACTTTAAGACGTAATAAATCATTGAATTGATATTTGTAATTCCGTGACGGTGACTGAAAACAATATGAAAACTGCAAAATTAGTATTCTATTAATGTGAATTTCTACCACTCTCTGTAAATTAAATTTAATCTCGGTTTAATTTATTCTTTATCTCTTTCTAATTCTTACTAGAATATCATTCATGTATCCATTTTTACCAATGTAGATTAATTTTAATCTCGATTTAATTCTCTCTTATCATCTTTTTTTAATTCTTAAGACTAGGAAAAGATAAAAAATAAATTAAACTGAGATTAAAATAATCTACATTGGCGGAAATAAACATCAGAGAAAAATGTTGCACCTTTTTCTAATTTTAATAGTAATTCTAATAATTCAAGTTAATAATAGTTCTTTTATACTTATTGTGCGAAGAAAACATAGTGAAAACACCTATATAGATGACAACTATACAAGTTTTATATGTAAAATTATTATATAATAATTAAATAAACTATTTTATAGGCATTGCAAATATAAAATAGTTTATTCAATTATGTATTAATTCTACATAATATAAAAATTGTATAGTCATCTATATAGTTGCTACCACTATATTTTTTTTGACAATGATTAATGAAAACTATTATTAATTAGAATTACTAGAATTATTATTAAAACTAGAAAATAATTTGAATCAAAACTAAGTAGAAATAGACATAAAATATACATGTGTGTTGTAAAATATACAGGTGTTCTGCGCCGAGTTACCGATATTTCTTCGCGAACACAAGAACGGTATGTATCGCACCGATGTCTACTTCATCTGCAAGACGTTAACAGAAGCGCCGATATTTTTAGCGATACCGATGATCTTCACCGCCATAGTTTATCCTATGATTGGTCTTTATCCAGACGTAAAGCACTTCTTCGTCGCTACTGCTATAGTAGCTCTCGTCGGCAACGTGTCGACTTCATTCGGTAATCGAAAGCTTACGGCATAGGTATATTCAGGATGTTTTTTACGGGGAAGATTTTTATCAATTTTTTTATCACATAGACGAAAACATTTTGTGATAATGAATCGTTTTTTTCGCGGATACTTTAAAGTTTAAATATTTCCTTCTCGTTTCTGATTTCTAATAGAAATTCTAACTAATGGAAGTTATTTACATGGTCATAATGGGCAAAAAATATTTTATATTTTATATGCCAAAAAATATTATTCAGAATCAAAAGTAGAGAGGGAGAATGATATTTTTTTTATAATTAAAAATGAAAAAATAGAAATTTTAGAGCAGTTTAAATCCTTCCAATTCTCCTGGATACGTTTAGATAGAATATATTAATATAGTGTGTTATCTTTTTTTTTTAATAATTATTTAAAGTTTTATTTCTCTTGCAGGCTATTTAATATCTTGTATTAGCAATCGCGTATCTGTGGCGCTCTCCGTTGGTCCCCCAGTTATAATTCCATTTTTACTTTTTGGCGGCTTTTTCCTAAACACAGCGTGAGTATCTCACATTATTTCGAATAACAATGACTGAACAACAATGCTGATTAAAATATCGATTTTTCATGTGTAATAGATCCGTACCATCCTATTTCGTATGGTTTTCATATTTATCTTGGTTTCGTTATGGCAACGAAGCACTTTTGATCAACCAGTGGTCAGAGGTCGATTCTATAGCGTGCACCAGAAGCAATGTGACATGTCCAAAATCGGGACGCATGATTCTCCAAACTTTTAATTTTAAAAAAGAGGACTTTTGGATGGATATTATCTGCTTATTTGTGCTTATCATCGCGTTCCGCTTTCTGGCATTTTTCGCGCTACTATCAAAAACCTTCCGCTCAAAGTAGCCTTATATATATATATATATATATATATATATATCATCAGCAACGATTTAATTCTAATGCTGTGTGTACTTTTAATAAACAATTTTAATAACATTTTTGTATCTTGCACTTGAGTGTCTCCGCCATCAAAAAGATATTCACAATAACTCAATATCACACTTAATATATATATTATTATTTTGAAAAATTACTGCTTAAAATAAAAATTTACATACAACATTTTTACTTAATTTTTCGAAAATTTTCTTGCTATAATATTTTGAGCCGAAAATTTTGAGACATATAAATATTTATACAGCCTGCTTTTGTTGGAAACCATTAATCAAAAATGTTTATTATATATTGTAAAATGAAATTGTATATAGTAGAAATAAATAAAATTTTCTAGATAGCAAGCTGATGTAATTTGTCATTATTTTAACGTTTTTATTAATCATTTTGTATTTATTTGACATCAAAATTTTCTAGATAGCAAACTGATGTAATTTGTCATTATTTTAACGTTTTTATTATCATTTTGTATTTATTTGATATCAAAATGACAATAAATTATGTCAGTTTGCTATCCACATTGTGCATATAATTTAACATATAATATTTTTATTATTTTACTCATCTTATAATAAAATAAAAGATAATATAAAATGTTTGATAGTCCTGCAAATAACATTTTTATAAAATTTTTTACACGAAAAATATTAATGGATATTAGATATTTTTTGTCAAAATAACCATCCTTACATTTAATCAATTTTTTACAATTTTTTACTAATCTAGGAAATATAACCGCAAGTTAATTTTCTGACGGAAAACTTTTTCGTTTATCTTCTAAAATAGTTTACAATTTAGTTTTAGAAAAAAGTTTCTATATGACTGTAATTATTTTTTTTAATTAAACAATGCTACATAAATCACAACTCTAGACTAAAATATAATATTAATGATAAAGTTCATGAAACGTTGGCATTAGCAATAGATTACGACATAAATTGAACTTATATAATTTTTCACTAAAATATTACTTAATTTTATATGTGCAATTTCGAATCTTTTGAGAGAGTCTGCACATTTAGTTGCAAGTTTGGAAATTTACAAACATGATTATTAAGTGTAATTTATGAATGCTGTTGAAAATATCGATGTTGACGCGCGATGACCACAAAAGGCCACGTAATAAGAACTTGGAAAAAATGTGCTTTGACATAACGAAACAACGCGGTACAACTACCACCTACATGCCAGCCGCATTTCCTGTATCGGAGCTGACTCTTTCATTCGCTAGATATTATTACAAACCGGTTATCATACATACCGTGCGACCGCACGTGTGATACAGAGATATGGCAAACAATCTCGGGAGATCTTCAAGTATGTCGTAGAAAAAAAAAAAATAAAAAGTAGAACACCGAGATCTATATAGATGATATATTACTCGCGATATTGCTGTCGGTCCGCGAGTTGAAGATTGTGCCGGGATTGTCGGCATTCGACTGGAAGCAGACAGGGAAGAAATAAGATACAAATGCGAGGAAAAAGACCGTTATCGTCACTGCTAATGTTAAAAAGCAATGTGCGACAATTCCAATAGCGAAATAAGATCAGCCCGAACTGGCCACTCGTCTGTCTCGCTTGACGTACGCGTAGGGTTTCGGTTTTCGATTACCACAAGTCGCCTGAGTCACGAACATTTACTACAATGAGGACGGTATTTTTTTTCAGAAACGGGAGAAAGCCTCGGATGGGTGTCTATGCGCTTACTTTACGCATCCGCGAATCGGCGAACGAACTGTCGATTCGTAAGTGTCAAATTATTGCTACAGCTGTTTAATCATTGTTCGCACGTGCCGACTCTGCAATAATCGCAATAATTTCACGTTTTTAATATTAATAATAATTTAATGTATCGTGATCATTAATATTAATATTTAATGAGAAAAGATAAAATGTGTGTATTCGTATCTCTCTAATATAAGCTTTTTGCGATCGATAAACTTGGACGAGTCTTTCTAATATTGTTGTTATATTGCGTTAGTACACGCGTGATGTTTGGTTGAAAAGAAGAACGAAGAAGGGAAGTGAACACAGGCGAAGTGCATCAGGTGTATCGAGTGGTAGACCAGTTACTCGCGTTGACGAGAAGCAAACGCGACGCCTACAAAAGTTGTGCTTTTATTGTGTCAATATTCATTTCGCGATACATCTTATCGGTTTCTCATCCTTCTACAGTCACGTGTAACGTTCTACAGTTATTTGCATAAATCGTTGTGATTATATCCTGTTGTTATCAGGATTACATCAATATAATAAAGGTAATTTATTTATGCCATATCATGTCTCTTACGAAAATATAGTATAGTCTAAAAATTAGATTTGCAGACACCTTGTGAAAATTTTTCTTAAAATTCTTATACATATTATTTTTAGAATTTTTAGATAAATTTCTTCAGAATTTTTTACAATTTCTATATAATTTTTTTAATTTGTCGGATTTTTTTTTATACAAATCAAAATGCGTACCAGAAATGTTGAGAAAGTCGCTACATCTTTATCGAATTCTAAAATATTCTAAGATTTCTCATTATGTAAAAAATTTCCAAGAAAAAACTTATAAACTCTAGAAAAGTTTAAAAAGTATTTTTTTTTAATCTTCAGAAATTTAATGTATTAAAAATATTATAAGAATTTTTTCACCAAAGCAAGCTAAATTCTATCTTATGAAGACTTATTAAGCTTTGAAGATATTTCTGGTAAAAATTTTTAAAAAAATTTTTCATATAATTTTTTAGAATTTCTATATAAATTTCAAAATTTTTTAAAAATCTATTACTTTTAAAAAATTTCTTGAATAATTTATCAAAAAATTTCTCAGATTTTTTATATGAATTGTAATATATTTTTTTTAATTCTAAGAAAATCTACATCTTTTCGAGAATCTTTATATATACAATTTTGAAATATTCTAAGATTTTGTTTCTGTTAAAAGTTATTTTTATCAAGTTAATAAACAAGTATATCGATTTTTATATATGGTTCTATATATTCTATTTAAATTTTTTATAATTTTAATATCATTTTACATTTTTGACACAATAAAAACACTAATTGCATGAAAATAATAATTTATTCCGTAAAGATAGGCTTTTAACAAAATATATAATACTAAACAACATGTCAAAGTATTGATAAATGTAATATTGATAAAGTATTGATAAATTTAGTAAATTATAGCAACATAAAGAACGGAATCCATAGACGTTGCTCAAGATTCGAGATGGTCTAATGAAATTGAAATGTCTTGAGATTTCAGAAGAACAGACTATGAATTCCGGCCAGTGTTGCTATAAAAGAATTATGTCATCATATTTAATACTGATAATATCATAGAACAAACAGAGAATTTTGGATATATTAAATGTAGTTGAATAATTATTAAGAATATATGACATATCACTATCTACGTATCTTGTTACGATTTTAATCTGACTATATTTGAAATTTTTTTTGTTATCGTGTTTGGAGATCGCTTTTGTAATTATCATAAGATAAAGATGTTTCGAAAATTGCATCTCTCTAAAGAAAACAATTGAGAAAAACCAGATAAAATTTATTCGTTTTGCATTCTCTTACCAAGTTTAGAACGTAATGGATGTTAAGCTTGATGTACCTCGACGTAGAATATATCAAGAAGGAACGATGCTTTCTTGGCAAAACTTATCTATTTATGCGATGGACCAGAACCGACGCACCATAAGCAAACAGCTCATCAACAACGGTATTTAAACAAAATATATTATTTCATATGTAACATAAAATGAAACGGTGATGGCACTTTCAGTTCGAGGTGTGGTACGGCCTGGCGAACTTACTGCGATCTTAGGCGGCAGGTAAGTTATCCATAATCACTGCACAATTAATACATAGATTAATTAATGTTCGTAATCAAATTAATAAATAATAAAACTAGGTCAATACATTAAACAAGCTATACTTAGGTATACTAAACAATATTTATTAATCACAAATTATAATTTTCCAACGATAAGTTTCAACGATACATTTCGACTATACTTAGTCCTCATCAGCCGCAGAAATACATAAATAATTATATTATCCAAATATAATTATATTAACATATTATAAGGATCATCTCACATTCAAGTTACGATAAATAATATAACAGATTTCTAAAAATCATCTTACCTTCGTGTTACAAAGGATGGTATATCGCAACCATATCATATGTAGTCAAATTTGATAAAAATAAATGATATAGTGAAGAGTCATGATTCCGAATCAATCGGTTAATAGCGAGAAAGGGTAGGCAGTATAAATAAATGAATAAATTTCTGTTATATTAATGATGTAGCTTGAATCAAATCATATAAAAGGTTGTATGTACGTCCTTAATAAAATATTGGTAGATAAACTAAATAAAATAAATTATCGTCAAAATTGACTATAAAGACATTAAACAGTTTGTAACTTAAAAACTATTTTTAACACTTAAAAATATATGGTAAATCGATAATAAATTATAACTTTATGTACGTGTATATATAAAAATTTCATTAGAACAAAAGTACACCGCGAAACATAAATAACAAACACTTTAAATTTATAATGTCAATTAACAAAATTAAATAATTATCAAGAAATAAAGAATAAAGGTTATGTAACATTTATATTAATATGAAGGTAAATACAAATTATATATAATGGCAAGTTAATATTAATTTTCAAAGCAGAGAGAGACGTGCTATTGCATTATTCAATCCTTATTTTATATTTAATGAACGATAATATAAAATTAGACATAATAGCGCTTATAATGCTTTCATCGAATGTAGCCCAAGAATATCATGTGTCCCTAATTTAATTTTTACACAAAATAACAAAAAATTGTACTATCAAGAAAATTTCATTTAAACCATGTTTCAATATATGTAGTAATATTAAAAATCTATATTAGAGGAAACCAGAGGGAGGAGGAGAGAGGGGAGAAAGGGAGGAACAAATATAACACGGGACAAAAGTAACAAATGTTATAAAAAAAATACCAATTGACCAATAATTGTCACTTTCCATCTTTATACTCTTCCATCAATCATATTCTTCCTTCAGTTATTGAATATATAATACGTATAAACAAGCGATTCTTTTAATTCTATTGTTTTACTGAAATATTACATTGAAAAATAAGTTTTTAGTATCAGTTTCAATTATACATCAAAGATCACTCAAGCTCATGATCTTGATAACATATGTTAAGGTTAAAGTCATCGGGGCTATATAACTCCCTCTATTGATATATTTACCAAAAAAAATTTAATTTAGTTATAAAGAATAAAAATTTTAAAAATTTGTTTACAATTATAATTAAGTACTCTTATAATCATTCTACTTTTAACCCTTATTACACACCTTCGAGTCATTTGTGTCTTGCGCATTTTTTTTCTTTGAAATACTGAGAACAATACTTGATCAAATACCGATCTCTCTTCTATTCCTAAAAAAATTTGATATCTAGAGAACAAGTTTCGTTGTCGGCCCTAATTCGTATATCTCATTGCGTGCATCCTTTAACTAGAAACTAGAATAACTCCGAAGTTCATCTCTGCGTAAACACAAATAACCCATCATGTGTACAGAGTGTACATTTTTTGTAACTAAAAAAATTTTTATTTTTTTCTATTTTCAACTGGTTCTCGTTTGTGTTGCGGGAATATTTTGCGAATTATTAAAAAAAAATTTAACCTTAGAACAACATTAGCCCTTAATAAATATGACGGTTTTGGCATCCTTGTGTTACATATTGTATGTAATATTATATATCTGCACTGTTATAAAAAATATTTTCCTAATAAATTATAAGTTTTTTTAATACAATAGTAATAATAAAAGGCATTATTTAAAATGGAAATGAAATATATCTTCAATTTGTAACTATTCATGCATATTAAAAAAACATCATTTTCAAATTACTAAATAATTAAATTTTTTTGACAGGCAACACTTAAACTATTTTTTTCCTTTTATAGTTTGGAATGTCAACTTTAAGATATTGAAACAATTTTTCCTTTAAACATTTTTGTTTCAGAGTTTTATATTTTTGTATGAAAAGGTACAATTTTTCTTATTTTATTAACTGTATTTAGTTATAACAATTTATATACAATTTGTTATAAATATACAACTTTACAAATACTTTCTAAAGCTGTCAAAATATATATAAAAATCACTTAATAATTTTTTTATACTTGTAAAAGTGATAAAAATAAATCTAGGACAAAAGACTCATTGTGTGGCTACTAAAAACTGAGATGTACTAAGGGTTAAACATTTTTTCTATTTTTTATGATCTCAGCGATATTTTTACACTTCAAAAGAAAAAACCGATTTTTTTCTAAGAGATGTTTCACTCCTTAAAAATGCAACATTAAAAAATTCATGTCTCTTATTATTTTTGTCTATAAAACAACAAATTAAAAATTTATTAAAATCGAAGAGGAATGTTTAGGAAATATTTGAGGGGAATATCTTTTCCCTTGGAAGATAAATAAAATACATGTTAATTAACGTATCATAAATGTTAACGTTACTGAAAAAATATATACTTCCATATATGTAATTTGCTTACAAATTGTGTCAGTGTTACACCTGTGTTAATTTTTTACATAATATTTGTGTTATTTTTTAACATATTCTACATCTTGTATTAAATTAACATAAAAAATTGACTGTTTGGGACTCGTGAAATGTGTTAAACTTAACACAAATTTCCCAACTGTGTAGCGGTGCTGGAAAAAGCTCGCTGATGACAGCATTGGCATTTCGCGCAGAATGTAGGTAGAATTCTCATATAATTGAAGCTTTAAAGAAGACGAAGACATTCGAAACTTGTTTTTACTTGGATTGGCAGCCGGCGTTATGGTGTACGGCGATGTTCGCATCAATGGCGTACCAGCCGACTCTTCATATATGAAACGTCATAGCGGCTTTATGCATCAAGAAGACATGTTTATCGAGACGATGACGGTGCTCGAGCACATTTGGTTTATGGTGAGATAACTAAACAATATAGCTTAATATCTAATATATAGCTTAGTATCTAATATGGCCTACTTGTTGTTTGTAGATACTCAGCCAAACACCAATTTACATAATACAATGGCCTGTTAATTATAATTTCCCAATATGATTTTAATATAAACTCACGTTTTATATTTTAATTGTATCGTTGAATGAGAAATTACAGTTACAGAGATACGTTACATATATAACTAGTTGCATGTGTGTGGTATTTGCTGGGAGTTACATAGATAGTTAGAATAAGATCGTCTGAAAGTATACACCTCTTAAGAATTTGCATTGAGTTTTAAGATGTAGCTATAACAGTCTTTTCTATTGGGTGGATCCATATATTCGTTCGATTTTTGAAGGTAAAATGAAACAAGTTTTTTTCATACAAAGAATGAATTTTAATCAATGATATGATTCTCCGTTTTTGCACTACTAACAAAAACCGAACGAATATATGGATCCACCCAATACAATAAACTATTATCAAAGTTTTAAATCTTTTAAGTCATAAGAAATTGACAAATCATAGTCGATTATGCTTCTCATATATAACTGTGACTGGTCTGCAATTTCTTACGACTTAAGACTTAAAACTTAGGTAATAGTTTATTGTAGAAAGCCTATTAGCACAGCAGCTACAATTCACGTGCTTTTTTGGTTGGCTGATCTGTGTATAAAAGTGTTTAAAAATTCGCAATGCTTAGATAGGCCATATATTGGTACATTTACTTTGAAACTTCAAATCCAGTCCAAACATTACGCGCGCTATATCTTTATATCTTTAACAATTTTCAGGCCAGAATGAAATTAGACGGGAGAATTCATTCCTCGGACATTCGTCTCAGGATCAATCGTTTGCTGAGAGACGTCGGTCTGATTGACAGATCTGATACTCGCATCGGTGACGGTGACAACGGTAAGATTTTGTCGGGTGGAGAAAAGAAAAGACTTGCTTTCGCCACTGAGGTGAGTACCCACGTGTAATTCTACTTTAGTAAGCGCTTTCTGCACATTTCCGGTTTTCCTTCCAGCTATTGACGGACCCCGAAATACTGTTCCTGGACGAGCCAACAACCGGACTGGACGCGCATTCGGCTAGTGTTCTCGTGTCGCACATGGTCTCTTTCGCATTGCGTAATCGCACGGTTTTGTGCACCATACACCAACCGAGTTCCACTATCTTCGATAGCTTCCATCGTATAATCTTTTTAGCTGGCGGTAGAGTGGCATTTGCTGGTACCAGTACGCAAGCAATACAGTTTTTCTCCAGGTATACATTTCATCATTCGGACATGAAGTAGATCAAATCATAATTTTATTGACGATAAATTGGTATAGAATATACAATATCAGTCTTCCTATAAAAGAATTTAGCCACGAATGATTTTGTCAAAATTCTACGAGAGAGAAAGATGTAGTTGTATACTTTCTCCTTGTATATACTATGTCATTCTAACTGTGTATGTCTCACTTAATCTTAATATATATATATATATAATATCAGAGTTATAGAATATTGAAGTAAAAAATATCGTAATACATTGTTATTTAATTAATGTTTGTCATTCTATTTAATGCCTTGCCAGAAAAATTTTACGAAAAACTACATAGATTGAGACAAGATCTTAGAAATTCTTAGTTTTTCGTAAATATTCGTAGTGAAATATAAAGTAACCTTGTTTGTTTGAAAAAAACAAGAAATCCTTTGCTCTCCAACAACGACACCCCTGATGAAAATAAAACGTAAAGCGAGTCAATAAAGCGTTAATTGGAGTGTAAAGAGGGAGTAACAGAAACGTAAATGAAACCTGTAAGAAGCGAAAATTGAAACATGGACTGTAAAGGAAGCGGCAACTAAATGTTAAAGAAAGATAAATAAAAGTATAGATAAGTTCTTCGGCAAGCACGAACAAAATGTACGTTGAATGTAAACGGAGCGTGATTAGGCAGTCTAGAGAATGTAAATGAAGCATCGTCGAGTTCTTAAAACGTGAATGAAATGGAATCGAAGTCCTTGATAAGCAAATAATATTTTAAAATATATTCCCTTTATTCGGTAAATATCTAAAAAAAAGTGCTATGCTCTCTTCTTGGAGCTCTAGGGGCTCACTTCAAAAAATTATTTCATTAGAACACAACTGAAAAATCTTTCAATGCTACGTCTTTTGTTCTGTTTGTGCGGTTTTTTTTAAATTCGAGAAGTTAGTTCTCGCTAAGTCCCTCTGGTAGCGGTGCCGCGTACTACTCAACTAGGTTGATTACAACGCTTCGTTTACGTTCGCTGTACAACTCAATGACGCTCCGTTTTAAAATAAATTTTTTTATTTCTATATCCTGGAAGTGTACACAAAGCGTACACTTTCGAATGCTCCGTGTACTTTTTGCCGAACGTTTAGGAAGCGTAAACGAAGTATTAATGAATGAAGTGTTTAGGAAGTGTATCAGTAACGTTCCATGCATTCTTTGCGGAGTGTTGAGGAGCGTATGAGAAACGTTAATGAAAAAAAAAATTTTAAACGTGGGAAATGTAACAGATGTTTTGGACACAGTTTACGGAGCATTTGAGGAGAGTTCGCGTGTGAATATTCAAAACCACTAAAAGTCAATGGAAAGTCAATGAAGTGTTTAAGAAGCGTTAAAATTCTTTGTTCACACTTCTTTGACGCTCCGACTAAGCTTTACTTTTTCAGGGCTTTATTTCATCAGGGAGTCTATGTTTCACTACGAATATCTACGAAAAACTAATTTCTAAGACAAACAAACCCTACTCTATATCCTACTAAATAGTTAGGAAAAATTAAAAATTTTTAAAATCTTGTCTCAATCTATATAATTTTTCTGTACTTTTTCGTAAAAAGTTTTTCTGTATTTTTTTCGTCCAAGGTGCTTTACAAAAGATACTAAAAAATTTCTTCATCAACATCAACACACTTTCTAGCACGAATTAATAAATTGTTTCGGACTTTTTGAAAAATATTTGAAGTTTCACAGATAATATTGATAATATTAAATATCACTTTTCATAATTGTTCTGAATTCTGAATCTCATTTTGAGAACAAATGAAAAATCTAATGACAGTCTATCAGAATAAGATTCAAGAATCAAAACAATAGAATAAGGACATTAAACAATTATTTCGATTCATGTTTTCTTATTTTAATACCCCGTAACTCCCCGAAACCATTCGAAATTGGGCATATGTTTATTAGACTTATTTTCATATGCTAAAACCGTTGTAGCAGTTTTGAGCACTATATATAAATAAGGGACACACACTATATAAATTTTGAAATATTTTGAAATTTCTCATTCTGTAATTTCCAAAGAAATAAAATCTGAAAAAATTTAAAACGTATTTTTTAGAAATATACATAAATTTAAAATATTACAAATTTATAAAAATACAATATTTTGACATGAGAATTTTTTTTACCAGTCATTCTTTGAAAGAAGCCGCATTCTGAATATATTATTAGGTGTACAAATAAGTTTCCGCCGTTTGACAAAAGACGGCACTAGCAAGCTATGGTTAAAATTGTCTGATGTAAAATCTGATTATATCGTAAGGTTAGATATCTGTCAACAACATAACCTTGAAATACTAGCGATTTTGTATCAGCATCATATATTTTTTTTTGTGCGAAAATGCCGAGTTTTGAGCCGAATAAGCGTCATTTGCGGAAACTTTTGATTTACTTCTTTAATTTGAAGACATCTGCACCTGCGGCTCATCGCTTGCTTGTAGAAGCATATGGTGAGGCTATCTTAAGTGAGAGAAGTTGTCGTGAATGGTTTCAAAAATTTAAGAACGGTGAATTTGACAAAGAACGTAGCGGAAGGCCGAAAGTGTACGAAGACGCGGAATTGGAAGCATTATTAAATGAAGATTCATGCTAAACGCAAAAAGAACTTACACTTACATTTTGACTTACATCAATAAAATATTATGTATCATTCTTTCACAATAAATGCTTAATTTTTGATAAAAAACGGCGGAAACTTATTTGTGCAGATTAAATCATTCATTGTCATTACCATTGTCACCCATAGTCAAGGTTACGAGTGTCCATGCAATTATAATCCGGCCGATTTCCTGATGGCGACTCTAGCAATCGCACCCAGCGGCTCGGACGGTAGCGGAAAAATTGCACAAAAGATTTGCGACGCATTTCTCACGAGCGAAGCATGCAACGAGATCGATGTTATATTACAACGAGAATTCGATACTGCTTGTTTGCAGCGTCACGTAAGTGGAATTGTTACGTAGACAAATGTTAATGATTGATTTAAAAGAAATCACGCAGAAATTTGTCCTTTTGTTTCAGACCGGAGAAAATAGTCGCGAAACGCAAGCTTTGTGAGTACCTCATACTAAAAAAAATTCATTAACAGTGCAAATATATCAAAAGTATTTAAAGCCTGTATTCATAGTCCAGTTTTTATATTTCAAGACCTAAATATTTAAATGTTAATACGGGTCTGTGATTGATTTATATCCTCTAAGACTGTAATTAAGAGATGTAGATCTTAAATGTAAGAACAGATATGAATATCTCCTAAAGTGTAGCCCAAACTCCGATAAGATCGCTGTTTTACCATTTATATTTTAAAATGTAGCACATCGACATATCTTTATCTTACTACTATGTCAATATCGTACGCACTCATATATATCAATTTTCGTAGATCAATAGTGTTTTAATTAGACTGAATATAATTCTATAAGCCTCAGCAGAAAGATAGTCGTAACTGAGTTACAATATTTTGGTCAACCTACAACTTATGTTCTATTAATTCAGTTATGACCATCTTTATACTTAGGCTCTAAGATGTTGCATTTTATCAATGGAAGTGATTTCGTCGGAATTTAAGCTTCACTTTAGGATCCCCTTAAGAAAATCTGATAACTTTAACTACATTTACGTTTTTATCTAATTCAGCGTAGAACCGCGTTGCTGGTTGCGGCTCTACTGGCTAATCTATCGTGGATTTTTGCAAGTTCTGCGGGATCCATCAGTGCAATTGATCAGGATACTGCAGAAAGTGGTAAGTAAACTGTGGAACAAGTCAGGTTCTGTGATCTTTAAATGATCCTAAAATCCGGATAAATATGCGTACGACGAATCGATTGAATGACTTGTCAGGATGTATATATTGTTATAATAACGGATCCCGTTGCAGAGCATCGCAACGACTGCCGGTCTGTGTTTCGTAGGAGCCATCCACCTTGATCAGTTAGGCATTCAGGCTGTAGACGGTGTTATTTATCTCCTGGTATGTGAAAACGCATTCTTCCCCATGTACACTACTTTGGCGTTGATCCCACAAGAATTATCGCTTCTCCTTCGAGAGTACAAGGCGGGCATGTATTCCGTCCATCTTTACTATTTGGCACGAATGATATCGCTGGTAAGTTCGATTCATCAAACAATCTACCCTTGGCAAAGATAAAAATCAGAACATAAATGGAATATAAAGGAAGAATAACAGAAGCGTAAAAGAAACTTTTCGGAACATAAATTAGAACAGCGAAATGTGAAAGAATCGTTTTAAAAGGTAAATCATCCAATAAAGAAAATTAACTCCAACCAGTAATATAACATCAATGTTATAATTTTACACTCAAAAATATAAATATCTAATAACGTATGGTACCTAACATTTATATTGTAAAATTCTAACATTGAAATTATTATGTGTTAGATGGTGATTACTGGGTTTCTTTATGTTTCATTGTTCCGTTTACGCTTCCTCAAAGTTTTGCTTTTGTTGTTTTCTCTTTATATTCGACTTACGCTCCGATTTTTATCTTTGCTAAGGATGCACAGATACAATCCATACAATACATACAAAAGCTTGCAACAACATTGGTGCAAATGTTACTGCAATATTGCTATAACGTTGCAATATTGTTGTAATATTGTTGGAATGTGCTGTATGGGAGGAAGTATACTTATCGATTTGCGAAAGCGTTGAAATTTTCAGATACCTGGACTGCTGATGGAATCAATTCTGTTCACCATAATAATGTATTGGTTGGCTGGTTTACGTCCCACAATGGACGCTCTTAGCCTGACCATTTTGGTAGTTATATTTACGATAAACGTGTCTACCGCTTGCGGTAAGTGTTTCTGTTTAAATAGCATAATGGACAATAAGTTTAAGGTCCATTTATGCGCGTTCTCATGTACTCCAGGATGTTTTTTCTCTGCCGTTTACCAGAGCGTGCCATTGGCAATGGCGTACTTGGTGCCCTTCGATTACATTCTTATGATAACTATGGGGCCTTTCATCAAGCTTAGGTATTTATGATTATCTAGGATACTTATAAGAGTACTTTAAAAGATTTTAATGATGATTTCTCACACAAATTCAAGACGAAAATTTCGTATCATCTATCTGATCATATGTCTGAATGACTTATCCAGATAGTACAGAGAGTTCAAAAGAATTCGAAAAGAATTCAGTCGAATGTCATCAATTCTGAACTCATTTTCAGATACAACTAGAATTCTTTTTGCATCTGAAAATGAATTCAGAATTGATATGACATATCACTGAATTCTTTTTGAGCTCTTTGTGCTATTTGAGTAGTTTCAAAGATACAGGATGTCAAAATTGAAGAAAAAATTTTTTTTCCAAAATTTCGAAAATCACTCAATTTATTTTGATGAAATTTTGAACAAACAAACATACAATTTAAACATACAAAGTTTGCGTTATACGGGGATCTACTGTAATGTAGATTTGGTCTTCCTTCTCTTTTTATATCGCGAAGCCTTTTTAATTCCTTTTATTGATGCACGATTATCAGTTCATTACCTGTATACGTACAATGGATAAGATACTTTTCCTGGCTACTACACTCCACAGAAGCTCTCACTATTATCCAATGGAAAGGCGTACATAATATATGTAAGTTTCATTGAACCTTATTACTCCTCTATGAGACGCATAATGGAACTGTTTTCTGTAAACAGCCTGCGAAATAACCGAGCTACCCTGTCTCACCGAGGGTGCTGAGGTGTTGGATCGTTACGATTTCAACGAGCGCGATTTCTGGCCTAACATTATCCTCATGGCTGTCATTTACGCCGTCTTCCATTTGCTGGCATACGTGTTTCTGTGGAGGCGATGCAAATCAAAATAAACGGATCTTAATGCTACCTGAACAAATATCATATATGTGTTGTATAAGTTATATTTTCATAACGCATCTTAAAACCAAATGTTCCCCCCTAACTTCTGTTTCTTAATTAAGGTTTGCAATCATACGCAATCATATCCAAACTTGATGAACATTTTTTGTGGAATTCTTCAATGTAATTTAACGTAATTTTTCAGAATTTCTATATAAATTTTGAAATTTTTTTTAGAAATTTTGTATACATTATATATAAATCTTTTTTAGAAAATTTCTCAGATTTTTTCATACATCTAAATTGCAATACTTCAGAAATATTAAGAAAATCTACATTTTTTTTAGAATTCTTTACATACGTCAATTTTAAAATATTTTAAGATTTCTAAGATTTTTTAATCTAATTTTCGAAAAACTTACAAAATCTAAAGAGAAGTTTAAAGTTTTTTCAGAAATTTTTATAAATTTAAAAAATGAACAATTCTTAAAAATATTATGAGATATTATAAGAATTTCTTTCATCAGGAAAATTTTACAATTTTTCAAATTGATTAAACCGTTAAAAAGACTGATTAGATATATGTATACATGTATGTATATAAGAGACACGGTATAATATTTCGAGCTAAAAAAAAGTGCAGTATCGAAACGCGAGACCGATCGTGAATACACACACACACACACACACATACACACACACACACACACACACACATATATGACGGCATGCTTTAATTATTTGGAAATCAGTTTAAAAATGAGAGTGGAATGAGAAATCGTTCGCTCTAGCGAAGCGACTGAACGTTGGTTGTCAGAGAGACGAGAGAAGGAAGAATAAACAAGAAAATAAAACAACACATGAGTTGCTGACATCTCCGCTTTATTGTAAAACAATTTTGTCACAAAAATTCATTGCTCCAAGGGTTTCTTGAAAGGTCAATCTTTCCTTTAAACAATTCCCTTTCATCACTTATAAATCTACGATCGAATTAACCCTTATGTTACCACCCAAAAAATGCCACACTAATGACCACCCGGGGTACCCAGATAGTGCGGCTGCCTAAATCTTATACCTGCAGAGGATTATAAAGGTTACTGTATACGAATTTATTATTGTACTTTGCTCGAAATATCTCTATGAAATATTAATAAATCAATATTCATCCAATACATAAATTTATTTTCAAGCTTACGACAGTTTTACCTCAAAATTTCTGCATGGGTACCCGGGTACCCCGGGTGGTAACATAAGGGTTAAAAGGAGATGTGAAAGAGAATCAGCCTTCGATGTATATATGTATATGAAGCAGTGATAAAAATTTGCAGCTGACAGATCAACGATATTCGCCAGGAGAATACAATATGAATTTGAAACAAAAGTTTGTTCTTAATTAATTGATCACTAATAAGATTACATCGATTGGTCATTTATCCTAATCATCATCATTAAAGTATAAAACTGTAAATAATACATCGTAAATAAATGACATCATTAATTGGTAAAAAAAATAGTGACGTCATTATTAAATTCTTAGGTGATCCAATTCACGCTCACAATGCTTAAAAATCATTTCATCCTTGTTGTTTATTAAATGTCAAACAAAGATAAATAACGCTTGTATGATAAGCATTGTGAACATGAATCGGACCAATAACCTTAAATAGGTTATGACGTAAAATTCTATATCAATGTCAAAATAACGATAGCTTGTTACCTGGGATCAATATTCAACAAATGTACATTAGAAATATTGTTAATAATAATAAATATATAATAAAAATAATAAGAATTATAAAAGCTAAGATCCAAAAAGCAAGGGATCGATTGTATATTTCGAAATGAGGTGAAAATTACAAAAGTGAACAAATTCATTAGAATATTCATAATTTAATTTAATTGGTCAATATCTAGTGAATTTGCTCACTTTTGTAATTTTCATCTTATTTCAAAATACACAATCGACCTTCAGATTACATGTCAATAATTCAAAATGGCTAAATTAACATCAAAATGAAGGCAGCTTGCTATCTGAGAAACGTTTTATGGATCAATAAGGCAATTAAACGCGGCAATCCGCAACCGTGATTAAAATCTGTTCTTTTTGGCTGGACTTGCACCAGTTTATCTTTCTCCCTCTTCTTTCCTTCTGGAGAGAAAAGGAAGAAGAATGAATTGGTGCAAAAGTTCAGCCAAAAAGAACAGGCCTATTGAGAGAGCAACAAAGAAAGAGAAAATGAAAGTGCATGCGCACTTCGAATTTTGACGGACATCAAATCGAGCATCAGGAATTATGATGCTGTGGCATGTGCTATATTGTGCACTTGCGCTTTCAATAGTTCATTTCCTCTAAATTGTGCATGCAGTTTACATGCAAACTTATGAGGGTTTTACCATTTTTGTTTGCAAAACAATTAAACACGTTACGCTATGCAATGGCTTGATACTATTGCACAATGCACTTGATACTATTTGTTCGATACTAATTGCAACAACTACAGAAGTAACTATAATATGGATGAGTCCGTAACGTAGGATGTGAGTATTTCAACTCGTCATTTAATGTAAGTACATCTCCCAATGTTGATTAGTATCACCGACAAGATACTATTAAAGACTGATATTCATTCGGAAGTTCGCATATCTCTCTCTCTCTCTCTCTCTCTCTCTCTCTCTCTCTCTCTGTCTCTCTCCTCACTCTCTCCCCCTTCTCTCTCCCCTGCGCGCGTGTGTTAAATGTTCACTAAAACTAAAAATTTATGTGATTAATTAGTTTCGTAGATATATAAAATTGTATAAATAATACTCGATTTTTATTAAAAACTGTGATTTTAATGTCATCGTCCGGGTTTGATTATCGATAGAAATGATAATTGTAAAGAAAAAAATTTTAATTTTATAACAATATAGTATATAAGAAATAGCATTACAAGTATGCATATTTATTTATGGAGCATTTATACATAATAAAAAAATCATAAATTTAATAATGTATTAACTAAATATTTATGTTAATAATTTGGCAAATTTATAATGCTAGCGTTGAGCGTTCTTCAGTTACCTCCGGACCTTTTTATGATATGCCTATAGGCACATAATATTATTTAATATTAAGTAATATTTTAAGCATATTCTTAGAAATTATTGTACATTTAATTGCAACCTATAGGGAATTTTTGTCCTCACAAAAAGAGCCCGGAGGTAAATTACATTTAATATTTTAAGGAGAATATGCTTAAAATATTACTTAATATTAAATAATATTACGCGACTATAGGGTATGTCTAGGGTTGACGGTCTTTAATAGTATCTCGTCGGTGTTTGTATTCACAGAAAGAATAAGAAAGTCGCATTCATATTTGAACCATCTACGTATTTATAGTTAACCGTGCTTAGCCTAATCTTACCTAATGGCTGCCTGGAACCTGCCAAGCTTTTACCCTTATTCCTGTCATGCATGGATACACCGCTGGATTTCACTGCTACTACGTTGCACATGCCTCTAGAAAAAAAAAGCGTCTCTAGGAACGCATTAGTCTTGCAGACTCCTGTTCTTGTCAGTCATGATATGTTACAGTAAGAAAGACAATCAATCAATCGATAGTACTAAAGTATTCATCACGTTCACGAACCAAGCTTTTAAACTATCATATGTATGCTAGCCATTCATGACTCAAGATCCTTCAGACATTAGCATCTGCATTCAGCAGAACACAACAGTTTTGCAACTATTTTATTCTGATTGTCTGCTGAGATAGGACTATTCCTCTAAAAGTAATCTAATCAGCGTGAAAAAAACTTCCAATAGTTGCAACATAAATATTCTGTTGAACACAACCATTGTCAGCTCCTGATATGAAGATTCTGTAGAACATTAATTCTCAGTTGTCTTATATGAACTCAAAATATTAATTTTCAGGCATTATCACGTGATATGACAAAGGATATGATATTCATATGTGCGTATATGATAGAGATTCCGTTAACGTATGTTATTCTTGAGACAAATGAATGATTAAGTGATCATACAAACTTCATGTACTATCAAGTACATTATGAAACCAGAATAAACTGAACACTCTCGTGAAATCATATTGTGTATATGAATAATACTCACCCAGGATGTAGGACAATTAGTGACAAATTTACGAAAAAATATAAGTGAAACTTTACGGAAGGTTGACTTATTGATCGATCGATATAAAAATCGTGAATATATTTCACGATTTTTATCGTGAATACGCAAAGTATCATCTGATAATATAGTCTTTATTCTTTTCTTTATCTGCTGCTGTAAATATGATAGAAATATATCATGAAAGAGTCATATTATGAAATGAATTCTACTCATCACAAAAATAATATTGAAAAAAATTTATTATTATCTAGTGATGATAATTTATCAAAAAAAAATCGTAAACTATCACTATTTCACGAAAAATGGTTAGAGATTGAAGAATTGAAATATTGGTTACGCAAAGAACCACGTGATGCAACTAAATTTTTCTGTTTAATTTGTAATAAGTCTTTCTTGTACACTAAAAAGCGAATCTATTCTCATGCAATTAGTAAACTACATATACGTATAAATATAGTTCTATTGAAATAAGCAAATCAAATGAAGATTTTAAATTTCAAATAGTAAATCGTTTGTGACATTTGAAAAGTATAGAAAAGAAGCGGAGATCAGATATGCCGCATTACTCACCGATCACAATATTTCTTATAGACATTCGCACAAGATACTTAATTTATTTCAATATGCAGGAGAAGGTCTTAATGTATCGAAAACTTTGCACATGGACAGAACAAAATGCACAAAGATTATTACGAACATTTTATGTCCAATCGAAACGAAACATCTCGTTAACAAAATTCAGAATACCAAATTTACAGTATTTATTGGCTTCACGTCTGACATTTATAAAGATAATATATGGATGAGTTTTCAAGTTTGATACGTTGACTCAGTAACATTAGATGTACGTTCACAATTAGTTGAATTAATGTGTATCGATGTCAAAGATTTCAGTGCAGATAAATTATTTGAGAGACTTAGAAATAAAATATTGGAATTAAATATTCCATTTTCAAATATTGTTGCCTTATTATGCAACAACGCGTCTGTCATGACAGATAATCATTCGTTATTTAAAAAGGAATTTAAAAAATTATGTCCACATTTAATGACGTTTCTATGTTCTTGCCATTCTGTTGCATTAGTAACGCATAATGCGTGCGATAAAATACCCACATTTTGCGAAAAATTTAGAAAAGATATTTTTACTTATATAAATGATCGCCCAAAACATTTGTCTACATTTAAGGAATTTTGTAAATGTTTCCAAAGAACGAATCATAAAATATTAAAATATGATATACACTGGATTTCTCGCTACACTTATGTAGAAAAATTTTTGGAATATTGGGATATAATTAAAAATTTTCTAGAAACTGTGAGAACACAGTTTGCAAATAATTTATTATTTACAATGTGCATGGTAGAAACAAAACTTATTTTCTTTTTTAAAAATATGTTTTAAATTTCTTTAATACATTTTTTCAAACATTAGAAATGCAAATTTATTTATTGCAATCGCAATCTTTAATTCTTCAACAAATTTGTCAAAACTTTTTAAAGAGTGAGCATTTAACACCTTTATTAACAGATGTAGACTCTCTTTAAAGAAGAATCAAAAAATTCTTAATACAATTTTTTTAGGATCAAAATGTGAAGAATACCTTAATAAATTAATGATGCAAAGGCACGAAAACGTAGTTATGGCTGTTCGACAGAACTGTGTGATGTTTTATGTAACTGCTGCACAAGAAATTCATAAAAAGTTACCTGTGAAAAATATATTTTTATCCAAATTACAAGTTTTTAAAAATTTGTTTGAGACTGATATAGAAACATCGTTCAATGATGTTCCCTTCATAGTTAAAACTATTGATGATTTTGATGAAGATGCTTTAAAAAAAGAATAGATTTCATTAGCGTTTACAATAGAGGAAAAACGACGCCTTTCTTTATTAAGTTTCGATAATATGTGGAAAGAAATTTTGTAATGTCGGCATCCAAATAATATTGCCAAATATCCACTTTTAACAAATGTTTTGAATGCTATTCGATCATTTCCAAATTCAAATGTCGATATAGAAAAAACGTTTTCTCTGTTAAGTTCTACATTGAGAAAATGTCCCATCATTTTACCAACTATGATTAATGCCATTTGCGTTTTTAAGTCAGCATTAAATGCGAGAGGAGAAACTTCCTTAAACATGACAATTGAGAAAGAATATATGTTTCTTCTATCGGCGAACGATTTATATGCTTATAAAGATAAAAAACGTACAAATAAAATCATAATAAGTTAAAGATAATATTAAAAATGTTTTATACATATTTTCAAAACGATAATAAAATTATGAAAAAATTACAGATTATTTTAAATCGTGTCTAAAAATAATACAACAAATTTGATTTACTATCTGGATCATAAGTTATTTTAATAAATAGTAGTATTTCTTTAAATTTGATCTAAAAATATAGAAATGTGTTATAAAATAAATCAATAAAATCTCAATTTTTTAATATAAGTACATTATATATTCAAGAGATTATTTACCTAGCGTTACATTGCGATGCATGAACTAGTTGTCCAGTAAATAAACTAAATATTTTTTTGTTCTATATTTTTGTAACTAATTAGTGAATCGCAATGAGAAACTTTACATAAATTATTTTAAATATTTGAAGTACTTATAAAAATGTAAATTTTTTAATCATTTTAAAAAATTTTTATTAAAAAAAATAAAAATAATAACAAATAAAATAAATAAATTACAAAAATATGTTATTAAACAAAAATATGATCTTATTTACATAACTTTTATATATGTATAGATTATTTGAAGTGCAAGTTTAAACATGCTTCCAAATTTAATTTTTTTTGCAGGAACTGTATGTGCAATACGTCCTCAAGTAGAAGTCATTTTATAAAAATCATAATGATTTTATCAAATGACTTCTGCTTAATATTATCATTTGATACACTTTATTATGATTTTATGGTAAATTCTTGATATGAAAATGATTTTTAAATAATTTTTTAACTATTATATTAGGTGTTGGAATTAATTCGTAGCGTTTTTAATGAAAGAATGTTATTTATTTCACATGAGCATTAAAAAATACATTAATGAAAGTACTTCCCATCACTTGTAAAACGCTACGAATTAATTCCAACACCTAATATATATATGTGGAACTACGTATATAGGAAAATAAATCGCGATTACATCAAAATTATATCAAACAATGTCAAAATAACAAAGTAACGTCTAATTATGATCAAATGTGAGTATATTTTTCTTTTTTTTTTAACATCATTTTGATGGGGAAGATCCTGTTTGCCTACAATCTCGATTGCACACACCATATCAACTGATGCTTAGTAATTTTTCACTGCTTTACCAATGAGAATATTTTATTTTTAAATTGGCCAATTAGCGATGCATGTATGTGATATGCAATGTACAATCGGAGTCTTCCCATTTTGATGTTATTGTGCATTCAGCAAAATATTTATTTTGCGATTATTAAAAGTTTTCTTTGCTGAGATAAAGCATTTATTTCTTTAAATCTAAAAGTATAATCTTTACCAAAAAAAAACGAATGTAAAATAAACATTCTCTTGAATGTGGCTATTATGCCCAACAAACGAGAATGGATTGAAATGAATTGAAATGGATTCAGATTTTCAGAAATATTAATTCACGAAAATTAAATGAATGTTAAATGAATACTTTTCAATTCTGAATGCATTTTTATTCATTTATAGGAATTGCATGGAGCATATCTCTATGCCTTTCAATCTAAAAATAATATTAGCTTTTTTTATGAACAAAACACACACATTGTGAATACTGTTCAATTCAAAATTTTGAATAGGAAATGCAATCCAATTGCATCTAATTGAATCCAATTAAATCCAAAAAAGTATTCGCTATTTAAAATACAAATTCGGATAGAAAAAGTTTTAATCCATTTTAATCCATTCTCGTTTGCTGGATTTTATCTGAAATTTACATAATATATTTGTCAAAGAGTAAAAAAGAAAGCAATTAGATGTTATATACTATTTATATAATTGTATCTTAAGAATTTTACAATGCTGTGTGTTACAATGCAAAATAAATCTTCATCAATATATAAATGCCATTAAAATGCATAAATATGACATAAATATATCACCAAAATCTTGTAATAATAAACTTTGATGTTGACAAAAAAAATATTTAATCATGTAATTCGAGTTTGCTAAATAATTCCCAAAGTATTACATGCGGCAATTATATAATTGATACGTAGCAAATCTTATAAAGATATTTCGATGTATCGCATTTTATCTATCGTAAAGATTTCGTCGGAGTTCGGGCTTTATTCTTAAAGAAAAATTTTCGAATCTAAAAGAGAAAAAAATAATTGTAAATACAAAAATTAGGGTCTCTTTCACCAATTCCAATTGCGACGATAATTAATGATCGACTCAATCATTATGATTGCCAACGTGAGGACCATGAAGAATAGAGATCAGTTGCGGGATTCTTTAAACTCTGTTTTATCGACAATTGTCGCTATCGTTAAGCGTGATATGCAATAAGTTACAAACTCTCCGTCGCCAGTCGCAATGCTTCGCAACAGCCAATCAGAAGCAATAATAATTAGTGATGTTTCGTATTTGGGAGTTTTCTAATATCGTGTATTTAGATACGGTGAAAGCTAAAGTTATGTTATTTAGTAAAAAGTCGAACTGCGCACGGTATTGCGAAACTCCCTATTATTAAAGATGTCTTTACATGGCAGCGTCAAACGTCGAGCGTCAGAGCATGCGTAATAATATGTTTAATAATTTTACTGAAATTGAATTTAATGTACAGTCGACCGCAGAAAGATTGCAACACCTTTTTTTCAATGGATTTCGGAATGCAGCTTAGGCCCAGTTGCAATATTACTTTAATTTTAAGCGAGGCTTAAAACTCTCTTTGTCCCTGTCTCTTTTCGACTTTAAAACGAGATAGAGAGAATTTTAAGTTTTGCTCAAAATCAAAGTAACATTGGTGCAACCGGGTTTTACTCACCGAGCGATTGATTCTTATTCATGAATCCACAAATAAGAAGCATCGCTCGATGAGTAAACTGCATTCTGAAATCTATCGAAAAAAAAGTGTTACAACCTTTCTGTGACTGGCTGTACGAGATACACTAAGTGTGAAATCTTGTAGTTTACACTATATGTATAATGTGAATAAATATAATTTTCATCATTATATGTTAAGATAGTAATGTATATTATTGGGTCATCTAAAAAGTATCCGCGGTTTTTTGTCACTAGATGTGTGTTGATGGTCATATATCTAGTGACAAAGTATCGCGGATACTTTTTAGACAACCCAATATAATCTCCCATAATTTACCATTTTATTATATAAGAGTCTGGAGATTCAAACTTCTGCGCAATATAATCTGCGCAGATGTTCGACGTTTGACTCTTGTTCCCACTGAACTATATATTCAATGGTTACGTTCAGCAGAATACAACAATTTTGCAACCGTTTTATGATTCTCTGCTGAAATAGCATTTCCTCTTGATTTAAAAGCATAACCCAATCAGCGCGAAGAAAACTTTCAACAATTGCAAAATAAACGTTCTGCTGAACGCAACCATTGGAATGGGCATCGAAGAAAATTCGTATCGCAATTGATCAGCCGCCATTTTAGTTTGGACGAATCAGAAGCGTTCGAGCGCGCAGCAATCGATGTATCGATCGATGTAATATTGATATAAGGAAATCGATATGGACATGAATGGTATGTAAACAAAAATGTCACTTCAATTTTATTAGTACATTCAATAAAATAACATTAATAATACTTTTCATATCCTACATCGTTAACACATGTGCAGGAATTGATATATTTAATATAAAAATTCTTATCTATGAAATGAAATGCCCTTTTTATTTCTCTGTCCACACCCAGGCACACAGTACTTCATGTTGATGCTTTGCATATTTTACAGTCATGCGATTTTATAATCTTTCAAAATAATCTTTCAAATACAGCTCCATACACAAGATAATCTTGCTGACATGCGTCTCACTAAAAAATACTAAACATAAGTGCGCACGAGCACCTGAAGGCTTTTGATTCGCTCTTATATTGACCAAATTAAAATGGCGATGATCAATTGATGCTACGATTTTCTATGCTTTATAGCGAAGGTGTATGTGATGTACATTCCAGTATATATATATAGTTCAGTGTTTACTCCGGATCTATAATATATTTTTAAGCCTTAAGTCATAAGGAATGAATGAATCACAATCAATTATTCTCCTCGCATTCGACTGTAATTGGTCAATTTTTTACGGCTTAAGGCTTAAAACACCTATTGTACATCCAGACTAAGACCGAAATCAGACTATGCATTGAAGATTGAGATTGAAGATTAAAGATTGAAATTTCATCAATAAGAATAAAGAAATTTTGGCTCTTTTTGTTCTGATTGGTCAAACTTCAATCTTTTAATCTTTAATCTCATTCTTCAATGCGTAGTCTGATTCCAGCCTAATGGCACTTTTAAAAACGGACGACTCTGAACAAATTTTGTAAAAAAATGATGACAATCAACTATTATTGAGTTTTATAACGTATATCTATAAAACTAATAAATCATGAAATTCAAGTTCTTACTTTTATCACTTAAATTTTAACAGTTATGCGAATTTTCGTAAAATTGGCCGTCTTTAAGTTCGGATCTACAAAATATATATATGAACCTTAAGCCGTAAAAAATTGATCAACTACAGTCGAATGTGAGGAGAATAAGTGATTGTGATTCGTCCATTCTTTATACTTTCTTCTATGTTCATTTCCTTAGCTCGGATTTACAATAGATTTTTAAGCCTTATAACTTAAGACTTAAAAATCTATTGTAAATCCGAGCTAAGAAAATGAACGTAGAAGAAAATATATTTCTCTAGGAACCAATGGCTGCGTTCAGAATAAACTTCAAAACTGTTAGGGGCTTCGCACAATAAAAGGGAACAGAGAATAAGAATTTCAACCTATCAGAAATCATGTATTGTGGAATACACAGTTTCTAATAGGTTAAAATTTTTATTCTCTATTCTCTGTTTCCTGTTTTTTTTTTATTGTGCGGAGCCCTTATATGATTCTTTAAGGACCATTTTCACCAAGCTCCGATTAACTTAACAGGGTCTAGTAACTTTACAGGATTCCAACTGAAGTCGGAGAAAAAATGCAAAGAGAGAAATTATAAATATAGATTTGTAATATTAATTTATGTAGCAAGGTTTCTCTCTGGTAGCTGTTTGTTAATAACCTATATTTGTATTCAACATAATATGTAAAATTACAGTTAATTATAATTAATAAAATATGTTTAACTTTTCAGTTCACATTTTCTCTCCGACATCAGTTTCAGTTGGAATCCTGCAAAGTTACTAGGCCCGTTAAGTCAATCGGAGCTTGGTGAAAGTGACCCTAATATGATTAATTTATACATTTAGATGCAGATATGGAACCAATGGAGAGCAAGACTAATTACATCAAAGAAATTTACAATACAATAGTTACAATATAAAGCTGCTTTTTCTACTGAACGCAGCCAATAGGAGCACTAGTGAGAAACTGGGGACTTGATAGCGGGGTGGATAGCGAGTATTTGCGCTGGGGGAACGACGTTCTCGGCTGCGCCGCGCAGCGCAACGCGTCGCGCATTCGTATTCCGATTTCTGAGTTCGGAGACTTCGGAGTAATCGGAGCCATCGGAGGGAGTCCAGTCTGGCCATGTTATTAACGCGGTCATCTCATACGTCGTCGTTAATAAATCACAGTGCCGAGAAGATAATCGCGCGTTTCACGTAACGAAGTTTTCTCCACGACGACGGTCGACGTAGCCATCCTTCCGGGATACGAGGTATTGCGTGTAGAGCCACGGAGCCGCGGTTAGCTTAGCTACGTCATGTGCGTCTCTCAGGTCTCTCTAGTGTCACAGAATTGAGGACTCCCTCTTCCCTTGGTTGTCCCCTCTCTCCTCCTCCCCCCTTCCCCCCAATTCCCTCCTTTCCCTCCTACTCGTGTCGGAGTACTTCGACGGAGGAGCGAGAGAAAGACAGAGAGAAGAGAAAAAGAGAAGCGGAACGACAAGAAGAGCAGGAAGAAGCCACGCTATAATGCATCCCGGAACGGCGGCCCGTCGCCGATGCGTCGTTGAACGCTGTCGGACGTTTCTCCGGTCGCGCGAGGCTACGTCGTCAGTCTCTCAACGCAACATCGTCGGACGCGGATGAGAAGAGGCGTCCCGCGTCTTCGTGGGCCAGCGGAGGCGCTGCGAACAACTGCGATTAGCGCGTGATATACTCTGCGCGAGGTAAGTCCTAAGTACGTTACACGCAGGAAAGAAGCCTGGTCTGGTGAGCGCAATGAGCGCAATGAGCGGCCCCTCGTACACAATTCTCTTCTCGCTTCAGGGGTCTCAGGGGCCTCAGGGCCCTCTCCCTGTCCCCTTTCTTCGCTTTCTGTCCCGTCCACACGGAGCATTAATCCTTCACGGATCCTCTCGCGCGTCCGTCGCGTTCGTACCGGCGCGATACGACATATTCCGTCTTCGCGAACGTTACTCTGCGCTTAGTTCGTGTTACATTACATATTAGTTCGGAAATCGGGTCTACAATGAATTGGTAATCTGTAGCTAGTCTGAAGAATAATCGGCGAGCCGGTGAATCGAAATCGGTGAATCGGTAGAGTTGGCCAGCAGCCAACTTCTGAAGCTACCGCGACTACCGACTCATTGTAGACTCGGATTTTGAGATCGAGATTACGAATTGAAGATTAGAATTCAATCAGTCAAATAATAATAATAATTTTAACTCCTTTTGTTCTAATTGGCTGAATTCTAATCTTCAATCCGTAACGCGTAACATAACATGAACTTTAGCGCGTCTTGCTCCGAATTGAAGATTGCGGCTCTTTGCTCCAAAATGCCGTCGAGATCCCAATCCATACTCCATCGTCAACAACGTGAAGAGGAAAAGTCCTTGTTTCCGGCAATTTTCCAAGGAACGCAACTCTTATCCTGTAGGCGATTTGTTATTGAAAGAGACGCGCGTTTAACATTTTGCAAGTTTAAAAAATAGGATGGTCGGACAATTTCCTCCTAGAAAAAATAATTTGTACGCTCTAAATATATCGCCCGCATGGTATAGATTTATAATTTTATATATGCATCAACATGATGTGGATTTTAAATAACACGGGTTTTAAATCCATACTATTATGGTGTTGATATAAATATGAGAAGTTTGTAAATCTACACCATATTGATACTGATATAAACACTAGAAGTTATAAAGCCATTCCATGTTGTGGTTTAGATAATATTAATTCTTATACAGTAAGAATGAAATAGATACCTCATGGTTAAATACTTCTTAGAGTACTATCGATATGTTGAAATCTTGTCCGAATACCTTCCTTAATCTGTACGTGGAAAAAATTATTAAAAAAAAATCATTTTTAATAATTTTTAAATAACTAATTACCTAATATTTTTTAACTACGTTAGTTAATAGCAATTTAATTGAAAATAATATAGCGAATTCAGTCACTAAATTAGATTAGTGTATACTAAAAGCTGCTATACATGAAATTAGCAAAATTAAATGTGAAAGTATATAAATATTTTAAATAATTAAACTATTTAATGATATTACGTTATTTAACAGAATATATATATATATATATATATATATATATATATAATATAAAATTTCATTGTTAGTGTTGATTATACTATGTCAGTGCATATATTTTATATAAATTAGTCCTTTTAATATACATTAATCCAGTACAATTGAGTGTAATGCAAGTGATCGAATTCATCAATAAGTCCGTTTTTTATAGCTGAACTGGTATCAGTACACTCGTACTTAAAATGAAGTAAATGTGTATATATTTGAAGTTTGCGAAATGGCGAAAGGGAGAAAAAAGTTTTACTGCAGTTGCTAAAGAACATTGCTATTATATGTACAATTGTACGAGAAAAAAATCTTGTTGCGTAAATTGGAAATCTGGTAGATATAACTGGAAAGATACACTGAAAGAAAAGTGTTTGATATTTGCGATTATAATTGTATGGTAAAATACGTATTAAGAGTTCCATTTTTACATTTTCAATTTTTATTACTGTTGTAATGTTAGCAATAATAATTATATTTATAGTTGTACCAAAAAATATATTGGCACAAAAAATTATTGCTGATAAAATATATGGTAAAATAATTATGGGAATTCATTTTTATAATTACTGCTATAATATTAACAATAATTATTATTATTTACAGTTTTATCAAAAAAAAACATGTGTAGTTGGCAAGGAATATAAATTGTGGTAATTGCAATCATTTTTTTCCTTAGTGTACAAATCAAATACTTATATAATTAAGTTTATCAAATATTCTAGCTATAAATATTGAGATAGAAATTCCACTAAAAATTCTCTCTGTCTCTGTTTTCACTTTTGGTATCCATAATGTATTAGTGTAGATGTTTTGTTGGTATAACCATAATATTTTTAATGTTTTCATTGTCAGTGTATTATAACTTAATAACAATATTAACAAATTACATTACTTTTATTTTAATGAAATATTATTTAACACAGAAGTAAATAGAGAAGCGAAAAATGTCATTTATTAATATTGTTATTGACTCAACAAGATTATTTTCAACTAGATTACGAGTAATGCTGTCAATACATTTTATCACTTTGTAACTTGTATATAATTTCATTTTATGCAAAGTATTATTGCGAAAAGCTTTTGTAATTATCGGCTTTTGTAATTATCGGAGGGAAATTTAATTGTATAAGGTAATTCATTCTTCATCGAAGGAAATAAGGATGTACTAATTAATTTAGTTAAATGAGCAATTTTCTTTCTCAATGTGCGTGTATTTGTATTTTATGTTGTCGTCAAATGGTTGTTGTTTATTTTAAAGTTTCTGAGAAATGAAAACGCGAGCTATGTGAATTAGCGTATTAGGCTCGGTTTGATTTTCGAGAAAGCGATTGTTTTCGATGTGCGATAGCATTGAGAACAATTTATCGAAAACGATTCATGATGAATGTCGCCTCACAATAATAAATGAAGCGGTTAGAATCATACACACAAATGCACGCGCACATGCACGTAGAATGCATCAAAAGCACGTGCGTGGTTGCGGCTATTAATCGCTGATTACAAACTTGAAACAACATCGTGCTTTCGAACGAACGGCAGGATGAAAGGCGCCAATATTTTGCGCATTTACGTTTTCAACTGTTATCAATTTGTTACAACACCGCATTTCTTATGTGACGGTATGCAAAATTATATACCTAGTTATTTTGGTTTTAAAGCTGCACGGAGAAAACAGTTTTAAATACTTTATTGAAATATTAAAAAATTTAGCTAGATACAGATCTGAAAATGAATATATTTAAATATGTTAATTTGAATAATTATATTGAACGCTCAAGTCGGTTGTTAAAATGCTCAAAATTGTTTATAGCATTATTATTTTCTTAAGCCATCCTATATAATTATTTTGATGGTCGAACATAATTATTTTCAGATTTGTATGTAGCTAAATTTTTAAATATTTCAGCAAAGTATTAAAAAATTCTTTTTGTGTGCAGCTGTAAAAACTGAGTTAATCACTTGAAATATCTCCGTTGCTTGTACCGGTGCCAAAAAAATAAGTAAGAGATGAAAAAAGTTATTTTTTCACAGGAATAAATATCTTGGTCCACACAAAATTTTAGTCAAAACTTATTATAAAATTTTCAAATTTTATTATAATAATTATGTATTTTAGTATGAATTTTTTTTTTACATAGATTAATTTTCCTTGTCGTTTTCGCATGAAAAAATATCAAGACGGACTGCCGCAGAAATCAATACTTTACAAGATGTTTCATATTTTACGTGCCGATATATATTCCAACGTGAAACACGATCTTGTGCGGTATTCGCTTTTCAAGCGGTCAAGTTATAAGTACGAAACTTCTCGCACGCGCGCGTGCAAGAAACTCGGTATTTCGAGTTTTACCTCTGGAATAACGTCGAGGCGCAATTTCCTTTTTCGTTGGTTGTTTCGCTCGCTCGACTCGACTTGGAACATTCCGTTTCCGATTTCCATAAGTTCGCATCGATCGAAATTATCGCGCGGTGGGTGCGGCATGTGTTATGTATTTATGCAATGCGCTCTTTCCTTCAAAATTTACGATAGGCTCGCGCGATGATCGCGATGATCCGCTCGTCCCGATTGCGATTTAGCATTACGTGAAAAATCGCATGCGAGAGCAAACGAGGCCGCTCCCCGAGAGCCGGTAATGACGGATCGCTTTTTGCGAGAGAGCCTCTCGCGATCACCTTCCAATCGCGCGGCGATGCAGCTGCGGCGAACCGAAGACTTCGTCTCGTATAGTCCTCGACTTGTGTGCCCGATAAATACAAACATTTGTAATTGAGCTCCAAATTGTATTTATTCAAACTCAAATTGTATTTACTTTCACATAAAAAAAAATGTTATTATATATTCATTCAAAATTTTGAGTTTTCAAAAAATATTTATTCACAAAAAAAACTATAAATATTTAACGAGTATTCATATTCATTCAAACAAAATATAAACTGAAAAAGAAAACTCCAATAAGCAATCGTTACCTCTTAACTACAACCGGTACTTTGATGACTTTAAGTAAAAAAAAATGAATTTTATTTATTTTTGTCATTGTAATGTTGATATATATTTTTTATTTATAAATCTATCTATTTGATAGAGCGCCATACATATTTAATATAATAATTCCAGTTATATGACAGTAATGTTATAAATAATTTATAGGAGATCTTGAGTGCGACGTTTATTGTGGTCTGTGGACATAATTAAATTCCGAGATATATTATTTAGTCTCAATAAAAATGTCTTTGTTTAATCTACAGATTAAACAAGGAGGACGCCCGTCATATAAATCGCAGACTAATCGTAGCCATTGTTTTTATACAATAGATTTCTGTTTTCTCTTGTAGGCTTGCGAGCTATGTGCAGATAATACAGAGTAAAAGTGAATACGAAATGAAAATATTCGTAATTATATTTAAAAAGTATTCATTCAAAATTTGAAATGAAAAAATATTTATTCATTTCTTAATGAATAAAAGAGAAATGTATTCGAACGAGTATTTTCATTCATTTTTTATTCATTTATTCGAATATTAGATGTATCTTCGACGCACCAAGTAGCGACTGCGTGCGACGAGCTCGATCGCGATCTCTTCGCGGTGCAGTGCCGTAAAAAAAGATAATAAAAACAAAAAATAAACGCGAACACCCGTTGCGAGGAGAGTCAACCGCGTTTCGGAGTAGGTAATTACCTGCCGAGTGTCTGTACAACCGCTCTCGATTGGTATATTAGTACATATGTATACGTATATAACGCGTTTACATTATATATAACGTGCGGATACGCACGCTCGGTTTCGTCGTTATTCCTGTACAGGAAAAAATCGGTTGCATAATTATCTACTAGATAAATTTCAACCAGAAGATCGGATACTTCAGCTGTGAACATTTTTCTTAGAATTCTTCATATATTTTTTCAAAATGTTTACGTAAGAATCAGAATCTTTCAAAATTTCTGTATAATTTTATAATACTTTAGAAAATTTCTCAGATTTTCTTATAGAAATTGGAACTGTTTTTGAAAGAGAAATTCTACATCTTTTCTAGAATTTATCATGTATGTGAATTCTGAGAAACATGATATTCTAAGATTTTTCATCCTATTATTTATAGAAAAAACTTGAAAAAATTTTAAAATATTTTTTCAGAATGCTTCCTAAATTTAAAGTATGATAGATAAATTCTTAAAAATATGAGAATTTTTTTACGATTATATACAGAAATAACAGTTTTTCTGAAGTATCTAAAAATTTAATTACATACAGATCTGAAAATAATTGTTTATAAATTTAATAATTGTTAACAAGTATTAATAAGTTTGATAGAATTATACATATAAGAGATTATTATAGCATTAGTAATCACAAAAATGGATCTCCTAAACCTTAATTATTTTATCATGCATTTATGGTCACGAATATTAAACACTTTACTCTCAGTATATGCGCTTAAAAATAACAGCTGATTAATTTCAGCAACTTCCCATGGGAACTTCCCTTGTGTAACCAAAAACCTTTTTCTCGTGTGCGTGCAATTTGCGTGCAGTCGAGGGAAAATTTTACGCTGACCTGTTCTGCGACACCCCGTTTCTCCCTTAATATTTTGTACCACGACACGTCACCGATCAACCGCAATGATAGCCAAGTTTGCCTGCGACAACAACGTTTTCCAATATGCGTGCGTGCGTACGTACGTGCGTGCATGCGTGCGTGCGTGCGTGCGTGCGTGCGTGCGTGCGCCAGCACTCGCAATGCCTTTCGTTTCTCGCATAAAACCACGTCAATTCGCTTAATGACGTTAATTCTGCGGATGCCAAGATGTCGTTCAAGAGTGAACGACGAGTCCCGATCGTGCGAGGTCAGATAGAGTAGTCGGCCGTTCGCGATTTGATGGGGAGAATCATCGACCAAGATACATCGCGATCGCTAATCGATCCTCGAGCAAATCGAAATCACCTAGAAAAGTACCCTTAAACAGCAGAAAATTTTGTACGATCTTCTATTTATACGTGAACCACTAATTCGTTCGAAAAATTCAGTTAAATTAACCATAACTTGATAGCCTTGAAAAAACAGGATCAACGATTTATCAAATTCATCTATCCATGAAGTGGTTTAATTGATTTTATTTTATTTTTTTTTTCTATCTAACTTATTACGATAATATCTTCGTCTAATCTCGCTATATTGGTCGGTTTCAGGACAAGGTGCAATGGCTGACGACCGAAATAACCACCGGGGCTTCGTCAGGCAGCCGCACGGGGTAAGTGACGTTTTTCGCCACGTTAATCGCCAAATAGATTGAGTCGCCGATTAGCGTGTCCTCGCGGATTCGGTCCTCGGCGCAACACGCGGAATTCGCGTAATTTTAGAAAAGCTGTGGGACCGAAGAGCGAGACGAACGAGTTATATCTCGCGGTCGTCGAATCGACCACGTGGCCGCACCTTCGATCGTCCCTCCTGCGAGAGCGTGAATTTTTAGATCACCGTTCGGAATGCACTCCATGCTCTGACATTGACCGCACTGCCGCCGCACTCATCTCGCGAGCAGCGGCTCTCATTTTCCATTCTTATCGAGGATGGATTTCCTCCGTGAAGCTCGTCGGAGAGTAGTGTTCATAGTTTCATCAAGATCAAGAAATTCAAGAAATCTTGTCTTGGTTCAAGAAATTTTGTCTTGAATCAAGACAAGAGCAAAACAAGAAATTGGAAATTGATTTCAAGACAAGAAATTGTTATCAAGATCAAGATTTCTTGACAATAAGTCAGGAAATTTCTTGAAATTTCTTGAATTTCCGTGACAGTTTTTATTTTTAATGCTTTATTATTTTATTATTTTATTTCTGATTTGAAAAGCTTTGAATATGTTAGGTTTCAACATTTTTGTATTTATTGTATTTATTGTATTTATTATTTTGTATTTATAACAGGTTATATAATATAGAAATGTATATTCGTACATTTTCACTAAATAGCAAAATAGTATATGAGCAGAATGTAAATCGATTAATGAAAAAATGAAATTCCTGATTTAATCAAATTAAATTATACTCACCGATACTTGTTGTACCAGATATTAACCTTTACATTTATGTAAAGGAATCTGTATAAAATCAATATTGCGAAATTACTTGCAAAAGTATATTATGTATAAACATTTATATATTTCTACTGATAGTATCAATTAAATCAGGAATGATTAAAATATATAGTAATTATAATAATTATATCTAATAATCTCAGGAATCTAATAATCTGAAGTAGTTACATTGGCAGTAATCTCATAATATTAAAAATGATAATTTGAGAAATATTTTTAATTTTTATTAATAGAGAATTTGTCCATAATAGATAGTATAGGCATACTTTTAAACTGTGAATTTAAACATAGTAAATAGTATTTAAACATACGAGACGATTCGACATTCAATTTGTTTCTTATTATCTCTTATGACGTAACGTAGTCAACGAGCCACAAGGGCCCTGCTTAAAAAATCAAGAAATTTCAAGAAATTCAAGATTCTTGAATTCAAGACAAGAAATACAATGTCAAGAAATGGTCAAGAAGAATGAAATTTCTTATCTTGAAAATCAAGATAAGACAAGAAATCTTGTCTTGATGAAACACTATCGGAGAGAGACAAACGAAACGTTCGATTTTCCGGGGTTTTCGGTTTCACATCGATGACGTCTGGTCCATCGAGAAACGAAAGTAGAGAGAGCGTCATCATGTAATTTGTCGCGAATCGCTGACGTCTGTCATCGAGATGTTCCAAGACTCGCGGCTAGGACATTTCGGAAAATCGATGAGCCACGTAAACTATTTGACGGCTACTTATCATTTTGTTAGCTAAATGCTCTTCGCTTGAGGAAATAAATCACGATGCACAGACATGCCGAGAATCAAGAAGATTTTTAGTAAACAAGAGAGAGAGAGAGAGAAGAAGAGAAAGATAGATAGATATCGTTATTTATTGAGCGCTTTAAGAAAACATTTTCTCAAGTTAAACAAAATATGATCGATAAAGTAAATATATTTTACTGTTTATTTGATTAACCAAATTAACAGTAAAAATGAAGTAATAATAATGATTGAAAAGTATAGGAAAATAATGAAAACTCTACAAATAATAGAAATCAAATAATACATAAGTATAAGTACAGAATAAAAAGAAGATAAGAGACAATAGTAGTAGTAATAATAATGATAAATAACAAGCCAAAAACAAATTCATGTAATGTATAATTCAAAGTAAATGGTCACATAATTTACATTTAAAGACACCTAAAGAGATAGCGTTATGAATGTCAAGTGGGATATCATTCCAGAATTTAAAGAGAGAGAGAGAGAGAGTGTTTGTGTTTGTGTGTGTTTGTGTGCGGTGTGTAAATGCGCGCGCGCGATAGCAGTTTGCGTAAATAAGCAGCTTAAAAATAGTTCACCGAGTGTGTTATATCGGAGAGCAAATAAAGCCTACCCGGCTTTAAAGTCATAGAGTACGAAAATTTCCCTGAATACACTCATCTCTCCGCTCTCGTTCGTTTACCGCAACGCGAAAAATCTACCGAGGCGGAGGCGTCGCCGCGTCACTTTAACGGGACACGTAAATAAATTTGCGTTCGCCACTTGAGAGAAGAGACATTTACATTTGTAAGAGATTCTTCATAAAACTAGAAATTTGTTTTCAGTTTGACACGACGCCCGCCTTGCGTACTGCACTTGTCAGAAAAAATGATATAGCGGTGTTAATTAATAAAGCTAACAGTACAAGTTTGTATGTAGAATTAATAATATATAATTGAATAAATTATTTCAGTTGTTGCAATTATAAAAGCAATATATGATTAACCCTTTTTTGAAATTTAAATCTCCCTCATTTTTGAAGATATTTATATTCAATTGAGCTAACAAAAAAAAAAACCGCAGGACTTTGTGAACAACTAAATACATTGATTCTATTACATATAAGATTTGTATATACCTTGTCACCTTTATAGTTGTTGTCATTAAGTTTTTTTCCAAGTGTGTATATGTATATAATTATTTCACGCGTTTCCATTTTATAGTAGCCGGCAACGAGTAGCGCAATTACTTATATTGTTCCGCCTATACGTCTTACAGATAATCTTCTTCAAAGTGCTCACTTAAGTTTGTCTCGCGTTGACCCATGGCATAATCACGCAGAACGTACCATTATGCTCGTTCTTTCGCCACAATGCTCGCTCATCGATTACTTCTCCGATTAGTCCATCCATCGTGTGCGCCTGAATCTGCTTACGATGACGCAAATCCGGCCGACATGTCGGAGAGCATCGTGCGTTGTTTCGTTAAAAAAAAAAAGAGAGGGAAAACAGGCTCCGTCTTCGAAAAAAAAAGAAGAAGACATTTGAACGTAAAGGGCAATCTCGACGATCATTTCCAAAGTTAATGAGTTCATGAGTTTAATCGAACGTTGAAAACCCCTTGAATTATATACAGAATAAAGATGACTCGTGTCATCATTTAGTACTTGCTAAACTCATGAAGTGTTGCGTATTTGACATTTGTAACACTTACGACTAAATTACTATTAAATTATTATTAAATCGCAACGTCTCGAGTACCAACTCATCGTCGGTATAGGACGAGCTCTTCGCCCAGCAATTCGCTCGCAAATTCCTCGTTCAGAAGTCACGATCTCCAGTGAAAAGAGGAGACATTCGTAAGAGGCATTCCTCAGACCTCCTGAGATCATCACGCAACGCTAATTAATCAATTGTTGCTGCTCCATTCTCGTGTCTCTAATTTATTCTGGCTATGCCCGTTGCTTTGACCGCGCTTTCTGCAGTGTCTTCCCCTCTGTTTCCTTTTTCAATAAACATTTCGATACAGCTGCGTTCGTTTCATTCCGAGTTTAGAAAATATAATGCGGCGTGGCAAACAAAAGCTGACAGCGACTCGTGCCAGTCGCTTGCATGCGCTCGCGTGCAAAATATTACACGAGTCTGTCGCAACTGCTCGCGAAAGCGCGTCGGTCCGTTGCTGACAATGAGTCCTTTTCATCGAAAACGAAGCGAGAAACGTCGAAAGTTCTCTCTCGTTCCGCAATTCGCTTTTAACACATGGACGACGCGTTCCCTTCGCGCCTTTCGATGCCATCGCGGTTATCAATTCGATCTCGCGAATCTGACGAGTCGCTCATCATTTGCGAAGCAAAAGGCATAACGTAACGGTCGACAAAACAAGAAAATTAAGAAGATACATCCTGTAATTTTGTTTCAGCCTTTGACCACATTTCCATCGAGAAACTGATTTCGAAATCGTCTTAACCGCGTATATCGAAGAAAAAAAAAAAAAGAGAAACGTGTGAAGATTGCGTATTATATGACTTTGGAAAACTTTTGCTCAGAATGTGACTTTGACTTGAAGTGAGTTTCTCGATTGAAAGCAGAAAGTTTTATTTTTTATATTTGCACTTATAAACTGAACGACAGCTTCGAGTTCTCTTCTTTTTACTTCTAGCTTTTCTTATTGAGAATAAATAAGAGGAATTTATTGGATATTCATTTTTCTATAAAATGAAAAAATGTTTCCTTCGATTTACGGTGGAAGTTGTGTTATTTTTAGCAATCGGTATACATCGCATGTTTCAGTGGCAAAACCGAAGGGATCTCTCGCAGAGATCCATGATCGGAGAATTGATCGACCGGTTTAACTTTCGCGCATGACGAACTTTCGCGTTTTTCGACCGTGAGTGTCGTCTCTGTCTGTGTCACGAATTCGACCGCAATCTCCATTAAACTTATCGTTATGACGCACGCAGACACTTTCACGTAAACCATTTTGATAAAGTATTTCGACAAATTTTTTGTTTTCCACATTCTGAAAACTTTATGTCAAACTTTACTTTGCACAAATGTGTTTTTATCTTCACTGAACGAGAGGCGGAGATTCATTCGTCTTTTTATATCCTATACCAACGCCAATGGCAAATCACATTTCAGATGTGATAGAGATTTATCAGTCGCGTATATCTGTTTGAATTCGATCGCTGAAGCCAAACAATGATCAAGCATAATTGGTCGAATTGATGATCGCTGAGGATAGGATAACGTTTAAAGTTATTATATTAAAGTTAAAAATTCGAGTTAAATCTAATAATCAAGTTTATTATTTCTAGAATAGTATTTCCTAGAATTCGAGTAATAGTCATAAGAATTAGTATTTTATATATTCTACTTGCGAGGTCATCGATCTCGACTAATTTCGAATTTTAGAATCTTGGAATGAGTATACATATATACGAGTTGACGTCAGAAGTCAGTAATAAAACTATAATTTTCCAACTTTTTTTATTTTTGGCACAAAGTCGATCAAAGAAGGATTTTTAAATCTGTACTGTATATAAAAATAGTTGTAAAAATACTTGAAATATAATCGACAGAACAGACTTCAGAATATCCTTAAGGGATCTTAAAGTGAAGCCCTGAACTGGAATTGTTGTTTTATTGATAAAATATGATAAATCAACACCTTTACATACTATACATCTATACATACATAAATTTTCGACAAATGATAGCGTTTTAATTATACGTCTAAGTCTAATTCCTAAGAACTCGACGTTGTTTTTTCGTGTAATTTATTACTTCGTAGCTTTCAATTTTATAAGCACAAATTGCAGAGCTTTTATATCAAGCAAATGTTGTTGTTGCGATTTGACAGCTTGACGTCATATTGGACTAAAAAATAGTTAAAAAAATCGCAATTAAAAAAATTTCTGTTGTTTTTGGTATTAATTTTAAATTGCAGATGCGTATTAATATGAATATGCGTATTAATTCTGGAGAAGAATTTCCAAATTTACAACAGTAATATATGCGATATTGTTCTATAAAAATTATTGTATTTAATCGATAAAACAAATGAGGATCCCTTATGGACATGCTGGCAATCATCTATTTTACTGACAAAAATACGAAAAAATATTACTTAATTACTCCATTCATTAGTTTTACAGAATGAAGATTCCTTTTCCATTAAATGGATTGAATGATAAAATATACATGCAGCTAATGCATCTGTGTATTTTGTGTCTAAAGCAGGAAAAAATAAAGAAATTACAGATTTCTTTATCCATTTTTATCTTAATATGGCGAACAATATTAGCAATTTATCGAGTATTTATTTACTTCGTGGAACACTCAAAATAAAAGTAGAACTAGATGTAAGATAAAGAAATTAATATATATGAATCGTTAAAATTAATTTGGAAACATAAACACAAAAATATTTTAATATGCGACTAAACTGTATATATACAATATAATGTGCTTGCGATATTGATGTAGTATATAATGATATTAATATCTCGTAAATCGTATGTGTGTAAATCGCATTACTTAATTCTTGATCAATAAAACAGCGATTCCTTTAAATATCTTACAGATTCAAATTTGTTGGCGTAATTTCAAATTCTCTACGATCACTTTAAAAAATAAAAATAGTACTCTGAAGTAAATTTGAAATTGAATGAAATGTTCGAATCTTCTAAGAGTATCTTGAAAAACAAGAGCGTTCCTAAATGGATGAATCTGGATCAATATGTATGTTCGAAACGTTTTATGAGTATATTTTATTAGAAATTTTAACGTTGCTTCATAACACACAAATTAAACCGTCTGTATAATGCAACTATTTTAATATATGATTTTTAATATTTAATTATCAATTAGATATTAAAAGACACACAAAACAAAATTTAAAATTTGAATCCGGAGATTACATCATGATATTCTTACGTATAACAATATTCGCTTTATATATGAGTTTTTATACTTTGTACGTATAAAAATCTTAGTTTGGACTAGAGATTACATGAACAAACAATATTGAGTTCTTACAATTTAGGTTTAGGTATCTAATATGAAAGATTAGTTAAAAAATTTGTACGTACATATTAACATAGTAATGTATAGTGATATGTCAACGGCACATAAATCATATATGTGTAAATCCTAAATCAATCCTGAATCAGTAAAACAAACGACTTTAGGATCCTTTTAATCTCATCATTAGCGACCATTAGTTTGAGAACATCATGTGCCATTAAGGTGGTTCATTAAGGGCAGAGGACCAATGGACCATTTATCCATTAAAGAGAAAAAAGTTGAAAGAGCGTACTCCAAGGCATTTTAAGAGGACCGGATATCCGTGAAAGAAGAAGAAGAAGAAGAAGAAGAAGAAGAGGAGGTCCAAAGGAGAGAGGACAGAGATAAGACGCGTCAAGTCGAGAGGTCCTCAGCCGTCACGTCGGTCACCGGTGATGCCGGTGACGGGGACGGCTCGAAAACGCGCGTGCCGTGGCCGCGGCTATCGCCAACGACTATCGCTGTTTTGTAGGAGGTGACGATAACGATGACGCTACGTCGTCAGGAGGGAGTAATGCGCATCGTGCTCGCGAATTCTCCATGGCTGGGCCGCCGTTGGACAGCAGTTGGTCGCGGCAGTATCGCCTTGACCATCGGCCATCGCGCCGGTTATGGCCGCGAACGACGACGTCGACGTGACGTTCACCGGTACCGATTCTTCCGCCTCGCAGTCCAGGTCCCGATAAACAATCATACGACGATTTCGTGCCGTGACAAACCGCCGTGCGATGGGTTCTCGTTGTCGGATGTTCCAACACGACGCCCGCGCCGGCGGGAACGATAACGACGTCGATCGCGACGACGATGGTTTACCCGGAAAATTAATCCGCAAGAGAACCCGTCCGTCATCTTTCGCGATGAGTTTCGCGCTTCATTGATTCATGGGTAAGTCGACCGACAGTCTAACGCGAAATTTGTCCGACGAGGAGCCGACTGAGCTTTTTCTTGGAGAAATCAAAGACGCCGACAGGCGCTTTTGACAGCGAAAGCGTGAATATCGTTAAAAATAATATCCATACATCTCTCTCTTATCAATTTTTCAACAAAATGGATCGTTTCCAAGACTAAAATTAGAAATGTAGGGCATTCGAATTTTGATAGCATTAAGCATTTAGCAGACTGCGGTTGTTCTCATAAAGATATCCATCTTTTAGCCTTGGAAAGAAAAGACTTCGGGCAACATTTTGCAAATTTGTACGACCAATTATTCGTTTGTTCAACTGGCTCAGAGTCTCCTGGGAGATCGTACGTTGCGTGCCGGATGTAATATTCTTGTCCTTCTGGATTAACCGATTTCACACTCGGCGTTAAAATGAATTTCTCGCGAGAGGTGCGAGTTTCCGGGCGTGAGATCCTTTCCCGCCCTTATTTCGCTCCTCGCTTTTCATTCACTCGCAGGAAAACGCAGTGGCACGTCTCTTTTTCCCTGAGTCGGTTCTTCTTTTCATTTTCTTTCGGCAACGCGCTACGGCGAGGTCACATCGTCGTAAAGCATTCTGCCTTTTAAATACAACACATTTAAGGCTCGTGCTCGCCTCGATTCGAAGCACGTACACGACGACGAAAAGGAAACGAAGGCGTGCTCGATGTCCGCGAGATCACTTTTTTTTCATTTCAAGATCGTCGACTACATAAGGCATATGGATCGCGAATGATCGATCAATGTATAAAATAAACTGTTAAAATTGTTTAATACGATTGGCTCATACATGACAAGGTCGGTTTTGCTGAAGTACCTGAAAATTTAGCTAGATAGAAATCTAAAAATAATTTTGTTGAACCGTGAAAATATTGAGTGAATGCGACAAGTTCGTTCTGATTCCAAAAAAATTTTTATGTAAGTTCAGGATGCAATGATTTTTCATGAAGTTGAAAAATATTCTTTTTATTTAATCTGCGATCACTTGGTTTTAGGGAAAATTTTAAGCTTTCACGTAAATAGTCGAAATTTGTGCAAATTTTTTTTTAACACGTAACAGACTCACAAAGTGAGAAGAACATTTTATCCTGCTCGTAGTTTTCTATACGTAAAAGTCACTAAACTCGCAGAAATTAAAAAAGAATGCAGTAATTTTAAGTTTAAAAATTCTTTTTGAAATTAAAATTTCATTTATTTCTAATGAAATTGGAACTACTTAAATTTTGAATAATAAATCAAACACTCAATGTTTGCACTCACCCAATAATTATGTAGAACGTTCAAAGAACGGAATTGCTAGAATGTAAGAATTTTTTGCAACATTTTGCTCATCATACTTAAAATTCCAATGTAATCATTTTGATGGCTCAACAAAATTATTTTCAGATCTGTATTTAATTAAATATTTCAATAATCGTTCTTTCCGTGTACATTTAAATTTTTAGATTCAGCGAGGAACTGGAGGCAAGACCAATTATATTAAAGAATTTCGTAACAGTTGCATAGCTATACTTTCTCTGTCGAGCACAGCCATTGTGTATACACACAAGTGGAATAAATGAAATAAACGAAGGTTCAAATGTTGAAATTCCAGCGAAATTTCGATTCTCGATGCGGCTGGAGAAGTTGGGAATCGACTGTCGGTCGTCGATCGGAGTTGCTTCTTATATAAGAGTCGCCGGTAAAACGAAATTACGTAAGCCACTCGTGAGGGAAGGCGGGACGTAGTACGTACTGAATCGTGTTAGCACTGATACAAGGAAACGCGAATAGTGCGTGACGATTGGCGTGAAATGAGAATAGTCGTCGCGTGTGAGCGATAGGAGACTAGGAGAATTTATCGCATATTATTGTTCGTGCGACTAAAGAGTCGAGTGCAAAATCTGACCAATTTATTTGTCTTCGAGAAATACACGAGAACACACGAGAACTCCATTTAATCATATCTTTTTCCTTGAAAAGCGAGCGAGCGAGACTATCGTTTATTACCGCTGTATATCCTGTTTTTAATATTCCGCACGTTTCTGCGCTGAGAAGTGAGAGTCGCTCGATCAACTCGTACAACGATCGTTCACTCGATATTTCTTTAAAATGGTAAACAAATGGCTGTAACGCTCCCCGGAAGTTGAGGTTATCGATGTCGGAACTGCGCACCGCGTGCTCCTCGTCGGCGAAGGTGAAACGGTGAACGTCGCGGTTAGCGAAAAGGATAACAGATCTCGAATCAAAGATCGGTACCTCTCGCGAGCGTGAACCGGTTTGCGATCGGTTAACGGCTGATTAAAACTTTAGACGAAGTTTCCGCGGGATCTGGAAGGAATTCTTCAGGAGAATCCCTATGTGTTTCGAAAAACTCAAAAACTTAAGCTAATGTTGTCTTTTTCAATCTATTTTTTTTTTTAAGTTTTCTTCTATCTATGACTCAAATGATTAACAAAAGACTGTGTTAGTTTCTGGCAAATCAGTAATAATAATAACAATTATTAATCTATCGTAAAGTATATACAATAGGTATAGTTAACAAAGAGACGAAAAGAAATATGAAAGATAAACATATTTAAAATTTGAATATGTTGGAAAGTGACATAAACATTATGGAAAAAATTAACACAAAATATATAACACAATTTGAAATTTGTGATCGAATGATCGAAGCATATTTTTTCAGTAAAATTAATATTTTGATTTATTAAATTAACACGAATTATATTTCATCTTAGGATTTTGAAATATATTATTCTTGTTATTTATTTAATTACTCAAATTATATTACTTTGTCACTAATCAATTTAATATAAAATATTTAAATAACACAATTACATGTTAAATTAACTTACATGTAAAAAATTTACAACACAAATACCAAATGTTTTTTACACATAGCTGTGCACACAAATGTTGAGGCACTAATAAATCAAGTGTCAGAAAGAAAAAACGACAGACAGAATTCTTTTCTTTAATTAATTTCAAACAGAATGAAAAAGAGAGATATGATTTGAAGTTTAATTAAAGTTGGAAAAGAGAGAGAGAGAGAGAGAGAGATAAACGATTGCATGCTCATCAAAGAGAAATCGTCTCCAATTGATAATTAACGATTACGATAACATCCGGTAACGCGATAACGACATCAGGGAATATTTTACGAAATATCGTCAAGCGAATATCATGTAAACGTTACTTGGCAGCGCAATGAGGCTTTCATGCACGACGCCGTCGAGGGTGAGAAAATGAGTTCGTTAATGTACTCGCGACCTTGCATGGCACGGCGTTCCCTCTTCTCGCAAGTGGATTTCAATGTGCATACGTAAATATCTCTCTTCCTGGCCTCTGCCTCCCTGATTCCTCCCATCACCGACTTCCCGTCCGGGAGTAAGACGTGTTTAGCGATATATCGAACGTCGCGATTTACGATGCGTGTCCCGAAGACATCGCGACACAAACGTGCCCGTGTATAATTATTGACCGTTGTGCCGCTTCGCACTCTGCACGGTTTGGTGACCCACTTGCCGTTGACAACGCCTATTCTCTTCTGACCTACATCGTCATCGACGCTCGCTCACGTTCGTGCGATCTGTTTTTCATGCACAGGAACATCCGATCGACCGACTTCACTCGTCCGCGAAATACCGGAAAACCGCACGGTGCGAAACAATAATAACGGGAAAGGTACGCAGTCACCCTCGACAAAAATCCCGATATTATCGATTCCCTTTATTCGCGACTATCGAACAGGATGGCTGAATAAAAAGGAAGATGCTATCGATTGACGTTTCGAAATGGTACCGTTAATACGCGTAATTTCATGGCACTCGCGCGAAATGCATTCGAGCGGATTAGATAACGCGGCAAACCGCGCTGTCTTATCGCCATTCCGGCCATCGTTTACTTTAGTTTCTAATCTTATTCATCATCTTCTTATGTTTGAGATAGAAATTACACTTCCGTCATGAGTTATGCGGAAATTAACCCTTAAGTGCCTTTTCGATATTTTCTAATGATTTTTCAATGCTCGCAACTTTTTTATTAATCCTTTGAGGCTTTCTGACAAAAAAACTTTAAAAAATATTGTTTTTTAAAGATTTTTCGAGTTACTGAATTCAATTCTAGCCTCAGAATTGAAAAATATAGGTAAACAAATTTCAAAAAAATTTATCTGATTATCTCAGTTAAAATTCAGTAAAACTCAAGTTTAGGAGATTCTTGGAAGTATCGCTGAATGTGAATACAATCTGAAAATGTCGAATTTCAAAAGAGTGACTGCTTCCAATGAAGGAGGATTTACCGTTATAGGACTTATAATTAGAATTGGAAAGTCAGTTTGGAAATCAATATTAACTACTTGCATAGCACTGATAGCTTTAAATCAAAACTGGAAACTTGATATTTTTTTATCCCTCATTAAAAAAAATTCTCAAAGCTATATAGGATTTATAAAATTATTTCTAATAATTCTATATGTTGGATCAATCATTTTGAATTTTTCTTTTTGATCTCAGATTTGAATAAAACATTATCAAATTAATCTATAAGCCAAATGAAAATCAAGCAAGTAGTTTATAAATAAGAGATATGACTCCAAATGGGGTCAATTCACAAAGGATTAATGAAGATACGTAGATATGTTTGCTTACCTCTGTTATTTCTCTAATATCTGGCGTTTTGATTGACAAAAATTTCGCTAGAGAGGATCCGGATACTGGCTGTAATATTTTTCGCAATAATAATTCTTCAAATTGTCGATCAAATTTAATTTCGTGAAACTATTATTATTATTATTTCAGTTTGATTGTGTTGCAAGTTCTAAAGTAACCGGCGGGCAGTTATAAATTTAAAGTAAATGTTTGTAGAACAGATTATATTCCAAATTATATTCCAGAATTATTATTCCAACATCTAACTTTGACCGCAGTTGGTGCTTCTTCTTAATTGAAAATAATTGTTTACATTAATATATTTATTTTTATGAAAGTCACAAGTATAATCGAATTAGATTGGATATGCTGTAAGTAAAGAGTGTTTTTTTTAAGCCCGATAGATTTTTTTAAGCCCGATAGAACTTAAAATTGTAAAAACTAACACAAAAATTAAATTATAATCAAAAAATTTTTTTTAGTCGAAAGATCAATGCATGGCATTAACATTTGAAAATGATTTCGGGCATATGGCCACCGCGGCTGTTTAATTTAATTTTTTGTTTTATTTTTTACAATTTCAAGTTCTATCGGGCTTAAAAAAACACCCTTTATATATATATATATATATATCTCATTTATTAAAAACAAGTTATCTTATATATGTATGTGTATATTAAAAAAGGGAAGAGAACTTGAAACATTCATTTTATTCCAGATAAAATTCCTTGATCTCTTGATCTTTTAGAATCTTTAGTGTTCGTTTTTAAAGTTTTATTACGTTGGATTTTTCTCGACAATATCAGTATCTCAGAGACGAATATTTCCTTGTGCTCGCTTCCGACTTTCATTTCGAGCAACACGAATTCCGCTCATCCCGCAAGGTGCGCATTATAGCGAACTCGAGCCACGTATTTTTTGGCGATTCGCCAAATTTTACTCAACTCTACCCGCGCGATAGAGAACGAGAATATGCTAAACGTCTTTCCAGCTCTCCGCTGCATCCGCCTCGGAGTCGGCTTGGAATAATTCTTGGCGGATATCCACGAGTCTGTCTGCCGAGTTTTCAAATTGGATCGATTTCCTAATATCAATCGACCTACCCAGACGGTACAAATCAAGAGAAGGAGAGGGAGGGAAGAGAGAAAGAGAGAGAGGGGGGGAGGGAGACTTGATCGATGTTTCGTAAATATACAGTTTGCGTGCGAATTTGGAATTCTATTTCGGTAATTCGAACCTAATCTGGCTTTTAATGTTTGACAACTGTGTGATGTTTTAGCTGTTCAAGCGATGATAGCTGCTAACACTCATGTTTGCGTATTGGAAATTTCACGACATGCGAGATGTATATTTTTGCGATAGGTAGATGTATATTCTTACTCGTCTTGCTCAAATGTGCTTATCATTAATAGTGAGCGAGAGATCGAGATAATTAAGTATAGTCAAGTGGTTTGAATTTAAAGGAGAAAAACATCTAACATTAATAATAAAATATATCAGATGGAGAATAAAATACAAATATAATTATATAATTACATTCCATATCATGGAAGGGAAAAAAGTCATAACAAACGTTCATTTTTTTCAATGGAATTCTTGACATTGCATTTATTAGTCATTTTAATTTTTAGACTTTTAAGAATATCTAATATATATCAGTTGTATTTTTAATATACTTTTAATCGACAATTTTCCAATTAATGTTTCTGGTATAACTAAACGAAGGCATAACCAGCTGCAGCGTTTGGCCGACGTGAAGGTGTGAACAGGATTGCGCAAGAATATTGCGAAAATTCTTAATATGGAAATGCCTCCGCCGGAATTTAGTTCTGTAATTAAGGAAAACACACGAGCAAAGCTAGTTGTGACAGCTCGGCGACATTGCGAACAAGAATGAAGTACCCTAAATGTAAGAAACGTACGTGCTCTGATCATCGCGCCCTTGTCTGCATGGATTGCTATTCTGACAGAAATTGAGTCATGCTCTAATATATCACACTTGTTTCTTTCTTTTTTATCAAGAAATTTGTTTTTTAATAAAGATAATAAATATTTTTTACAGAATTTTCACATTATACACATTTCTATTTCCCTCAAAATTATCCATTTTCAACACTGGATGAAAAATAGATCGTTAAAAAATTTGAAAAGAAACCAAAAGATTCGTATTCGATCTTTCCTCTTCAAAATGCAATATGAATTTTTTAATTTTGATAATTACAAAAAAATGGCGACCATTAAAAAAAAACATGTCATTTTTTTCAACGCAGGGTGTATTTCAATTTAACTATGCTTTAGATTGGGACAACTTATGCTGTGGATTTTTATTTTTAATTAAAATAATGTTTTTCAACATTTACATCACCGAGACGAAATTATTCCTTACCCTTTTTTCTTTAAATCGAAAAAAAATATCAATTTAGCTTTATTGTAAACGGAGTTATAAACCGCCAAAGCTACGTGATGCAAATTTACACCTATATGCTACATAAAAGTCGCGAAAGGTACGATATATGCGAGCGAAGTGTTAATACATTCTTCATCGGCGCTTAATAAAATTTCTAACATAACTAATTGTAAGTAATTGCTTCTTCCAAGGATTACCGTTAACAACAATCACCGAGTTTCGTGTAAGATTCATCAATTAATTGTACATAGGTAGGGCACTCGTCTCCACCGCCACCAGCGCCGAATTCAGGCCCTGGTTCAGGAGATCCAACGTCTCCTAGATCCGTTCAGAAGGAGAACTCTCCACCTCGTGGTCCTCGAACCCTCCTGCTTCGACGTAGCGAGAATGGATATGGATTTACGCTGCGACATTTCATCGTTTATCCGCCCGAGTCCTGTTACGTGAGTGTCATCGACCGAAGCGAGTAATGCGGGTTCTTGAAATCGAGTGAGAATGAAAGGGAATCCTTCACACGTTGCAGATGCTGCCGGGACACGAGCGGACCAAGGTTGACGAGCCCATGGACACGATCTTCGTGAAACAGGTGCGAGCAAATTCACCGGCGGCCGAGGCCGGATTGCGCACCGGTGACCGCGTCGTCTCCGTCGACGGAACGCCTACTCGAGGCGAGCAGTACGCCAGCGTGGTACAACGCATTCAACAAGCGGGACCGTGGCTGCGCCTCCTCGTGGTCTCCAAAGAGGACGACATTTTGCAGCGAGTACGTGAGATTTTTTTGCATTCGCACGAGTAACAACCTTTCTGTCCGCAAAATGCCACTTATTTTCTACTTTATTTCTGATATTTTTATTCTGATATTTCTGCTATTTTTTTCTCATATTTTATTAACGCGATGCCGTATTGATTTATTAATTTTTCTTAATTTCCAACGCGATTTAATATTTTCTCCGCTTTTATATGACTACACAGCGATTTTACTAAAAATTTATCTAAAGGTTTAGGCAAGTACAGATCTGAAACTAACTTTGGAAATCAAATTAATTATATAGTGAGAGGAATGTTTCGACTTTCTAGCAATCTTTTGATGGTTCAACAAAATTATTATATTTTCAGATGAATATTTTTATCTAACGTTTATCTAACTTCAACAAAATCGTTCTTTCCTTGTTTCCTTGTTTAATAAGAATGAACGATTATAATACGAATAAGAGATATTTTTCTAAATTTTTTAGTACTTTGGTGATACGGCGCATAATCCCGAGACGAATCAACGACCACGGTTACGTTCTCCGGAGAGACTGTCGCAGAAGCAACGTAGGTCAATGAGCAATATGATCCCGGGCGGATCGCCGAGAACGCGACAGTCTTGGGTTTGTACTCTACCATCGTCCGAGAGTCCAAATCATCTCGAGGAAGCAATGTGCAGGATACCGCCATCAATGATGTCTCAAGTTCCGATTGATTCTCAGATCGCGAGCGCATTGCAGCAGCGAAGAGGTATATCAGAAGCAAGCGCGTTATACGACCTTTCGGAGGATTCTCGAATTTCTGGAAGGAAGCTGCAATTGCTGCACGAGGATAACGTGCAACCGAGCGGCCGATTGTCCTTGGATTCCAAGTATGATCTGTACGACAGAACGCGACCCGAGTCAGTATACTCGCGGCCAAGCAACGAACAGCTCTATGACAGAATCAATGATCCGATTTACGAGCGTGTGCGTGTCAGCGAGCAGCATTATTACCAGCCGTCTTTGCTGCGTTATCCGGTGTCGCAGGCAGAGCCGCAGGTACCGATCTACCGGCCGATCAAGCGAATGGTGACGCGACGGGCCAGCGAGGGCAGCGGTAACACTCTCGATTCCGAGACGGCGAGTTACGGCAGCATCGACGCGCTGAGATCAAGCGAATCCAGCAGATTGAGCATCGAATCGAGACGAGACTCGTCGCCGGCCGCCAGCAAGGAAAGTATGTCTCCCTACGATTCCAATTCGACTCTGACCGGCAACGAGTGTTCCGATGATTCCGTCATCATGAACAGACTTCGTAAGAGCTTCGAGCAGAAGGCGGAATTTCTGCGGCGACCGAGTCATCCCATCGGTTGGTCTCTCGATTCGGCGACGTCGCTACTGTCAAATTTCAATCAAGCTTCAGTGATTCAGAGGGAATTCTACGCGAGGCCACAAAAGCTGCAGAGACAGATCTGGCCGCCCGGACAGAATGATCAACAGCAGAGACAGCAATCCCCTACGAGAAGATCTCAAGAGAGAAACGTCGTTACCAAGACTATCACAAGTCTAGTGAACAAGCCGTCGAATCAGAGTGTGCAGAGGATAAAGGATGTGGACTCTAACTCTGAGTATTCAAAGTCGCGAAACGATCAGCAATTTGAGAACAATCAAGCTAATGCCGGAGATCACTGTTACTCGTCATCACTTCTCTATGACAATGAGCTCGCAAAAGAACAATACCGAGGCACAAACAAAGGTAGTTTCGTCAGCATCCTGTCAAGAATACACGAGAATATTAGTACGAATCAGCAACAGACGTCGCAAGAGACGCGAAATGGTTCCTCATCGCTACCATCTTCTCCGGGACCGGATAAGAAAGTCAGCACCGACGCCAGGTTTCCAGTACCACCGCAGGGCCTACAGATCGTCTCGAGACGCGCCAAACAGTTTGAGTCTGGTCGTTTGCTGAGTGACGAAGACGAGCCCACGGGCGATCGAACGAATCTTTACAAGAGTGAGTTGTCCAGATTGTCGAACAAGAGAAGTGTACCGAATGTGGCTGTGCGAAAACGAGAGTTCGAGTCTAAAGCCGAAAATCAGGACTCGAGAAGGCTCCCGACCAGAGAAACAAAGTCTCTTGACACTGGTAAGCATCAATTAAGAGCAATGTAATCGCTTTTCCATTTTTAAGTTGATGCAAACTGATTGTCGTCACATTTGTCAAATAAAGTTGACATTAGAACAAAATTGAAGCAAAATTATCTCGCTACTGTCTTCATTATATTTATTTTTTCATTTGAGGAGATACTTTTTAATTCACAATAAATAAAAACTCCGACGTATTAACTTTATTTGTCGCGGAACGTGAAAAAACTTTTTGCACCTAGTCTAATATTTCATTGTAGATTCTTATCGACCGGTGCTTTGATGATAATTGTTATGAATCTCACGATTAGGATTAGATCAAACTAGTAATACTCAGATCAATGCTCAGTAAACAAGTATCATCGTTTAGGTGCAGTATTGACAGGCAACAGAATAATTCCTATAGGCAGCAAGCATATCCATTGCGAGCCACCAGCGGACTATAAAGAGAGTAAAGGTAGATAAAAAGAAGCTGTGTCGAATACTGTTTGTCGTCTTGTGCCGCTCTTGTGTTGTCAGTGATTCGTTTGCATTCAGTGTGAATGCGATCACGATGTGGCGTTAGCAATAACTTATACTATATTGATCATATTATAATCATCAATATATATATATAATAATTAATGCACCTTACCCGCTTCTCACGCTCTAACTAAAATAAAAGTAGATATATTTTTATTCCTACAGCGCGATATAGATAAAATTGCAATTTTAATAATTCATCGTTTAGAACCACGTGTCTGATAGAGACGCGCGCGATCTGTCCGAGATTGTTTCCAAGCGGAAGTAACCGGATAAAGCCGTGGAATTTGTCGATACAACATTATACACAAAGGGGACATTAACTGCCCCCTTGCATCCAACGTTTTTGTTGTCGTGCTTCTTACGATATGTCGGTTATTCAAAATAGCAACGACGTATCCGCTGGCGCTTTTACATAGTGACAACAACACAGCACATACGCTATATATATATATATACTCCACTTCCGTTGGTTATTAACAAAGCGATAAATGTTGATCGCAATCGTTTATATTAAAAATATAATAATACGCCGTAACGATGCCTATAATAATCTCGTCGTTTAATCGAGTAGATGTGCCTACTATGGAGACAGAATCAGTGCGTTTGAGAGCACGCAGCAATAGCGCGGAATCCTGGGAAGCTACGAATGGTCCAACGGCACGAAGCAGCACCAGGCATACGTGGCAGACCGCTGAGGAGAAAGGTAGCACCGAGGACAACAGTAAACCCTACCGCAACCAGGACAATTACTTGCAGTCGGCCAAACTGCAAATCGGTTAGTCCCTTCGACCGCTACCACTTGTCTTTACAGATATATATCGTATACTCACACATGTCCGTATTACATAAAGGTCGAGCATAAAGCGTTAATAATCGTCCCATTGATTTCTCTTTCAGCGCCAGTCAATGGTTCTTCGCCCAACGGCTCGACTAATAATGCCGCGGTACTTAGGCGACAGAAGAATGCACAGATCAGTGAGTTTAAACGATGAAGATATTTTTAACATTACGTGCAATTATTACGACGCATGCGTTAAGCGCGACGAGGACGCGTTTTATCGAAATTATGATCGCGCTCGCGCTTGCACCAGAACTTCTCTCTCACACGTAATAAATCAGTTATTTAAAGCAGATGCTACTTGACGATACAATACTGTTATAATTCAGTTTGATATCCGTGCAGAAAAAAAGTGATTGTTTTTACAAATATGTATTGAATTATAATACAATTGTAGTTTTAAGCGGTGTCTTCTTAAACAATTGATTTATTTATTGATCGAATCATTTAAAACCTTTATCAATGAGTGCCGCTTATATAGTTATAAATCTAAAAGTTAAAATAAAAATAAAATAAAATAATAATTGGTTCCAAGAATAAATCCAATACAAATAAAATGCTTATATACTTCTGTTGCTAGTGCGTAAATTATGCATTCGTAAGTGATAAAATACAATTTGCAAGCAATTAGCATGTATTAAACGAAGTTAAAAGTAAAATATAAATCTATGCAGACGTTTCGACTCTAAATTTGAATCCTGACTTTTTACTCTTTCTCTTTAAATACATTTTACTTTTAACTTTGTTTGATAAGTACAATATTTTATCGCTATAAATATATAATTTACACACTGACAATTATGGAGATTTACATAGGTATTTTATTGGTGTTTCAACATTTCAAAATGTAATTAATTAAAGTAATTAAAAGAAAGCGTCACAATTACAATTTCATGAAATAAAAAGGAAATGATATTAAAATCGATATAATCGTAATTTAATAGGTGACGAGGATCGTGCTACCAGACGGGTGTCTTATCTGAAAGCGACGTGGGGCGAACGAATGCATGTCGATAGTGATTTGGAGCTCAGCGATTCTGAATCCGTTCACATTCACAGAAGGTAAATAATCTTTTATAATTCGTGCTGAGATTTCAAGTCACCGATCTGTGTTTTCTCAAACGCACAAAGATATTGTCGATAATACATTTCTCCTCTCATGCTTCTCATAAGTTTTGCTCGCACAAGATGAAATAATGAGCAACGTTGGCAATTTCGTTATCACCTCAAAGATGTTAACTGTAAGTATGTCTCGAAGCTGTGCACCTGTTCGTATCCATGTTTCCAGTGCACATAGACGATGGCGACCGCCGTTATTTCCGAGCGACATAACGCCCCTGCGACGCATCTTTGAGGATATGACACAGGGCGCGTCCTTACATCGAAACTCTCATCATCGGTGAGGGCGAAAGATTCCGTTTGCGAAGCACGGAAAAAAAAGTTGTATTATCTATGCTCCGCGTCTCCTCCTCTAAGCTAATGTACATTTGCCTTCGCTCTCTCACTCTCGATCCGCTCGTCGTTTCTGTATATATACGTTTGCGCTATTTACCTGCCTGTAAATGGTGACGAGTGTCGAATAATCGCGTAGCAATGCCGATAGAGCATGAGAGTTGTATATTTTGTGTATCATCTTTTAGCGACATTCCGAAAAAAAGACATGGCCATTCATTTGTGTACTGTTTTTTATATCACAAAGTTAAGAGATTTAAAAACTATTAAAAAGATTATTATTATTATTTACATAATAAAAAATAGAATAAAATAAAAAATGAGAAGTTCTCGAAAGAAATGAAAAATTTCATCTACTACGCTACCAATAAAATTTAACACAATTTAAATGAAAAAAAAAACATTAAAAAAATAATGTTTACAAAAAATAAATTCAAGATGAAATGAGAATAAAAAATTAAATAGCTTAAAATCAAAAATAAAATAAAGAGTAGGAAAGTGTAATGAATAAAAAAAATTGATAATTTCTCAATAGAGATATATACTGAATATATCACGGCCTCGCAATTCGTACTCGTTAATTGCTCGCGAGTGGCGTTAGATAAGATATTCTTTCTTGTTTATTATTCCTACTGTGATAAGGGACATAGATGCATAAAATGCGACACATTTCTGTTCGTGGCTCTGATATTAAAATCATATGTTGTGTTCGTTCTGTTATGCCGTTCTAGATTTCCTGACACTATAGATGGATATGTTAGTGTCCTTTCAGATATTGATTTGGCTGATTGTTACTAATGGAATGACATTAATAAGCTAAAGATCGATGTGACCGCTGTTTTCAGTATCGTTTTCAATTTAGAAAAAAATAAGAGTATAGAAAGAAATGTAGTTGTATAATTTTACCATAATACTGTGGTAAAATTTCTCCTATTATTTTTGAAATCGAAGATGGACGACTGTATCACTCTATAGATAAACAGAAAGTAGCAGTGCACACATTTACAAACAACTTTTATTTCTTTTCCAGTAATAGCATTACTGCGGTGCATAGTACCTCAAATAGCTGCGACGAAACTGTAAAGGATGTTGAACCAGTGGAACGAGAGGGAACACTTCATGTTAAATTCACAGTGCTCGATGGCAAGGTAAGATTATAAGTTCAACAAATGAATTTTATTTAAATGCGTTAGAATGCATTGACTATTTTATATTTATTTTTTAATTATATTTAATAATCCTTTAGCGATCTACCGATCGTTCCTGGAAGCAAGTTTGGGGTGTTCTCCGTGGTCCTATAATATATTTCTATAAGGATCGTCATAGCCAGGTGAATAACATTTAAACGTTACTATTTACATATCGATCAGTAATCATCAAACAAAAAAAAGTATAATATTTTACGCTTCGTTATAGAGTCCTTCGTTGAGCACAGACAGTGAAACAAATGCGGGACAAAGTGTCGACGTTAGATGTTCTGTGGTTGACGTGGCTGAAGACTATACGAAGCGGAAACACGTGTTACGAGTGGCAAATCCTACGGCAGAGGTGCTTTTACAAACCGAGGATGCAGCATCCATGGCTCTTTGGTTAAGGTCACTTCATTCTCACGCTGCTGCAGAAAAATCATCGGTGAGCATTAATTATAGGATATTGTTTTCGGAATCATTTACATTAGAAACAATAAAAAAGAATAGATGAAGATACGAAGTTAACACTAACAATCTTCTGTTATTTCTATTTGAACAACTCCGAATTATCTAAAACTCCTTGTTACATAAAAACATATTCATTTACAGGACGCTGTATCTTGTACGTCGAAGCAGCAAGCCGTTCCGCAAACTCCCACAACTCCGAATAGCAGCATTCCTCCGAGTAACATCCAAAGATTGAGTCCTCTGCCGAGCCACAAAGGCATCAAGAAACTGACGTCATTTAGGAATCGATCGCCAACGGGTCAATCGCCGGTGAACAAAACGCGCAAGCCAAGTAATCAGATAGTGGAACCTTTACCATCGCCTAAGTCGAAAACTTGGAAGGGAAGAATGGCGAAACAATTTAGGAGAATGCATGGTCAAGCTGGTGGCGCGCCATCTTCACCTACGGCGCAATTACCACCAGAAGGGGCCACTTTCAAAGTACCCCTCGAACTCTGTCCGCCATCCTCGTTCTCCGAGTACGTGCCGCTAATTGTCGAGATGTGTACGAGCATTGTCGAGGCGAGAGGACTTGAGGTTGTGGGCATCTACAGAGTGCCAGGAAACACTGCTGCAATTGCTCAACTTACGGACAGTGTCAACAGAGGTTTCGAGAACATTAATCTTCAGGTATTCTATCTGACAATGCTTCCGCGAGGCGTGGATATTTTTCTTGAGATTTTTTTTTCTTGAGATTTGACTTAATTTCTTCCAGGATCCGAGGTGGAGCGACGTTAATGTAATATCGTCGTTACTGAAGTCGTTTTTCCGACAACTTCCTGATTCCTTGCTCACAGCAGAGCTGTATCCCATGTTCATCGACGCCGATAAGATAGAAGATCCACAGAGGAGAATGACCACGATACGAAAATTATTACGAGATCTTCCAGAACCTCACTTTGAGACGCTGAAATTTTTAATGCAGCATCTAAAGAAGATAGTAGAGCATAGTGAGATCAATAAAATGGAAGCGAAGAATTTGGCCATTGTTTTCGGACCAACACTAGTGCGAGCGAGTGGTTCAAGAGACAATATGGTCACTATGGTCACCGATATGTCGCATCAATGTAGAATAGTCGAGAGTCTACTGAATAACGTAAGCCTTCATTAAATAAGGAAAACTTTTTTTAAATGCTAATATAAAATATCGATATGTTTCAATTCAATGTATTTCAGGTTGATTGGTTCTTTTTGGAGGACGATCTGGACGATTTAAGCAGATTGAGCGTAAATTTAAGTCTTCCAACCGATAGTTGCGAAGTTGAACCAGTATCCAATCATAGTCTTCTATTAAACAACATTCAGAAAATCGAAGGTCATTATATATATTATTTTTTACGTTACATCATATCTACTTTCTTACGTATTATTTTATATTCAGTCATTTTTCTTATCTTCGATGTATTTATCTTAAATATAAATTTTGTTTTCGTTCTTTTTTATTCTATTACTAACACTGTTAGTACTTTTAAAAAATAATAGTTGGAGCATGCTATACATTTTATCTACAAAAGTAATGTATTTATCTCTTTTTTTATTAATCAAACAGGCATGCGCGATATGGCATCCGCTAGAGACATCGTATCTTCAATTATATCCGCAGCTAATAAAAAGATACAAAGAAGACGAAAGAATCAGGATGAAATCGACAACAGTGAACATGATAAGGTTAGTACTAATCATTTATGATCATAATTAGTTATGATTATAATATAATATTATATTATAATAAATATTATATTACATTATATTTATTATATTATGTTATAATTATAACTTTTTTGTCTATGTATATATCTCTCGACATATTAATTTAATATTTAATAAATTAGACCAAGTCGAAGCAAGAATCGGAAAATTTACCGACGATTCGACAAAGTATGGCCTTAAATGAGCGACAGTGTTCCGTCAGCGAAATCGTGCAGATGCATGAAAGCAAGAATCAATCGAATCATTCTACGGATCGTTCTCTGTCGGTTGACGCGAACAGTGATTTGTCACACAAAACGTCTTCATTGAATCGTGCCAAATACGCGATTCAATCCGCACCTCCGTCTGTAGATTCTACGAGATTGTCGATTGATACTGGTCTAAGTTCAGCGGAAACGAGCTCCACCGTATCCAGCAACGCGTCTAATCAAACGAAGCAAAGTAACGACGAAGTAACGATTTTAACGTACGCCGGTTTAAGCGCGACCACTCAGGAGAGAGTACGACGATTCGAGGAGGAAACGAAAGCGATGCTGCAGAGAGATCAGCATCGACAGAAGCTCGAAGCTGAGAAAAGGGAGGAGGAGAAACGGAGAATTGAGATAGAATGGCAATTAGCGAAACGAGAGATGGAGAATGACGATCTGCTCGATAGTATAGTCGACACTACGGTGTCGCCAAGTCTCTTATCGGAACGTCTCTCCGGTCTAAACGAGAGGCTTGCCGATAAATCATTAATAGATCTGCCCGAAAAACATGGCAGATCACGATCTATAACGAGACCACCGCTATCCATAGCCGTGCAACAACATCCCACGATACATAAAAAAACCCAAGCTAGCAATCAACTAACTAGCATACTAGGGGAAAAGATGAACAACGGTGTCATTAAGAAATTTAAGACGGATAAAGATGTAAGTTAATTACGATTTTTGTTTGAACGATCATGGCATAGTAAAGAGTCAATTGTTTTCTATGTGATATATCAAAATCAAATAAACTTTCAAGAAATAGAAATTGACTTGCGCATTACTTTGCCACTTGATAAAAGATCTGTTTGCGTTGCTTGCACTTTTTGCAATATTTGCTTTCTCTCGTTTTAAGTACCAAAATATTTAAAGATTTCAAGCAGTGCGAATAAATCTATTGATACGAGATCTATTTTATTTTCGACTGATAGAGCTTACTTACTTATACGAATTTGTCGGTGTTACAGCCGTCCATGGAGTCGATTTGTTTACCGCCAGTTCGATACGGAAGTCTGGACTCTTTGCACGAGGTTCACAATTTTTCGCAGTCCTCTCCATCACCGTCGCAGCAGCAGCGAAGCGTTCCCGGCGACGGCTCGGATGATGGTTAGTATCACATTTTTTTGTAATTCTATGTAATGTCGTGTTCTGAGTCTTCTCATATGCACTAAATACCGAAGCAAATTTTTCGTGCTATTAATATATTTCCAGAGTTATATATTGCGATAAAGTAAAAGTGTATCTGTGTGAAGCAGTTTATGAACACACGACAATGTTTCTCTTGTACTCGACAGGAATATTCATAGATAATTAGCGAATATCATATAAAAGCTAATAATCGGAATTTGAGCGAGCCATAAAAGGTCTCTATATATATATATGTGTGTGTGTATATGTATATGTATATATAATGTATTATATGTTATATGTATAAATAGGGCTGCACAAGAAAAGTAGCGATACATGATTAAAAAAACAATTCCATCGCTATTTCTGCAGCATTTCATCTATATATTAATTTCGCATATATATATATTGATTCTTAAAAAACGTGAAAGTTAAAGCTGCGAGTTTTATAACGAGTATAGTAACGTACTCATTGTATAGGAAAGAATGTAGGTACATCATTGCTTATCTCTTTTCATTTCTCCGCGGATATATATTCGACTCCCATTTCTTAAATCCGTATATAATTAGGACGCGTTTTTTCTATCTCGTAATATATATCTGTCTCTATTCATATTCTCTTTTATATCTTTTTTCTCTGTATAATATCGCTTCTGACGATCGGTGAGTGTAGCAGGATCTTGTTTTCTGCAGTGGACACAGAAGATACTCACTATTAACAAAAAGCTTTCTAGGTACATTCTCTCTTCTTATTTGCTTCAAACGATTTTTGTCGATTAATTATACGATTATAAAATGTATGTTACAAAGTTATCACGGAAATCTTTCGATTCTCTTACGTTGCGTTCGCCATTATTATCGCGCGAACACAGTTCGGAGCGTAGCAACTTATTTCGCATATTCTTTAGTACGAACACATGTTCACGATACACGAGGCTTCTTGTAACGAAAACAGATCTTTAATTTTAGAAAATACTTATCTTAGTTTCGCGACCGAGCGCAAGGAGGGTCGGCCAGAAAGAGCGCTGGATAAAAAAAGAAGAAGGAATAATACGCGATACATTTCGTCCGAAGGACGTCGCGTGGACGTCATGATAGCTTGCACGTCATACAGATACCGTGACATGTGTAATATGTTTTTCGAGGTGTACTGTGTGTATATAGTCTCTGGCCTATTATTAGACGGATTTTTTGAAGTTTATCTTGAGTGATCGATTTTCTTTTTACATATCTAAAGTAAGGTTTTCTCATTTGTTTCTCAATTAATAAAAATATAGTTTTGTTAGTCATCCAGTATTTATTTTTTTTTTAATAAAAAGATATATAACGTATATGTTTTTTAACTATTTTATTAATCACCATTGGCAACCGTTAAAATCTTGATTGTAATAATATATAATATTTAAATTAAATCTTATACTGACAAATAAAAAATAAACAAACGGATAAAAAAAAGGAGTATGAAATCACAGCACTGGATGAAATTTAATAATTTATTACATTGATAAAAAATCGTTAGACGTTTTGACCACAATCTGGCCATCTTCGAAATCACAAATATTAGTAAAACGCAGAATTTACATATATCTAACATTCAATTCAGCCGTCGTATAATATAAATATGTATAAACGTGTTCTTTCATCTTGTGAAGATGCATCGTACAACATTGTTGCAACGCCAATTATCATATTGCAAATTATGTAGAACAAGAATTTCCAGATTGTGGTCGAAACACCTAAGGATTTTTTATTAATTCATGCTCCTTTTTTTATATATGTTTGATTTATAAATCACGTTCGTTATAATTATTTATTTTGATCAAATAAAACGGAATTTTTATAATAAGAACGGAAGATATATGAATTTTTTTCTCTTTTACAACTGTAAAGAGTTCATACTTTTTTATACATACATTGTAAGCGACGAGTGAATTAAAATATCCATTTTATAGACAACTATTTTCTTTACATATTTCAATCGGTTACAACAATGATGATAAATCTGATTTTTAAAAGACAATAAATTGTAAAAAGTATGATGTGTCTAATAATATGGCCAGGAATTGCGTATATCTTTTTCAGAGTTACACATCGCGCCTGTTGGCCGATCCTCTATTTATACGCTGTTGTCATGTGCTGCATGCCACTCTTTGGCTTTCGGCGTTGAGAAAAAAAAACAGATTTATTTCACACTGGCTGCTTCTGCGATCTTCAACGACTTTTTCTCATAGATGTAGTCGGCGTTGCAAGGACTGAGACATCTTTTTATCTTATTTTCTCTCTTTTATACTCGATATCTAACGGGAGAAAGAAAATACTCCTATTGGATATCGTTATGAAAATAATTAAAAAGAAAGTATATTTTGAACCCTTCTAACGCCGACTATGCAAATTGTCGGATAAATAGTTTCTCTTGGCATGCATGTTCTTGGAGGATCTATTGTAAGCGCTTCGAATGATTCTTCAACGATTGCTTGCCTTCACAATGATAACTTTCTTAGAAAAGTCACACTTTACGTCTCGATCGCGAGCAAAATTTCTTAACGATACAGTTTGAAGGCATTTTCTTACACGTGACCATCGTAAGCGATAAGTTTTGATGGGGCGGCTGTTTTGACTGTTAGTGAAAGTAATCTAGTCTCGCACCTTCCCATCACACACGTGCGCATTTCTGAATTACACACTTATCTTACTGCTCGTCTGCCTGCCTAATTATGTCGTTAACGACTGCCTCTGCCGATTGATTGTGCTCTTAATTATATAAACTGATTATCTGCCCGCCTCAGTCTACGTCTTTGCGATCAGACACGCCCGAAAAAAAATATGATTTCATAGTTGACCCGAGACGGCGTATTCCTTCGAAGATCCATGGGCTTTAAAAGGAACGAGGACTAAATCCGTCGACCACGGCTGAGAAATGGCTAAAAAATTCAATTTTCCTCGCTCTTTATCACCGCGCTTTTCTCTCTTTTTATTATTATTTTTTTTCTTCCTCTTCACTAAGCTCAGTGTTTAGTCTCTCCGTCGTGCAAGGCATTTATTTACGTTTTTTTGAGCGGATCTCAAAAAGATAAGATCTAACGCGGCGCCAATCGGTGAGGAATACACCTCGGATAAGAGTAACAGCTCGGATAGAAAACCATAAAGACATACGGTGAGTCCAGACGCAAAGGAGGAAGACGAGAGGAAGAAATTTGTGCTCTGCCGCGCCGGCCATCACGAATTATATGACGAGTGCGAATGACGAAACGAAATGGTTGAATACCACGTATAGGCATACAGCAAGCCCGGGTTTTTGGTGGTACATATCGTCCCACCTGTACGGTACCGCAGGTCCCGGTAGCGCCGCCCCGAAGACACCGACCCAGTCGCCAATGTCAATGCCAGTGCCGGTCGCAGCGGTTCCAATGCCAATGCCCATGCCCGTGCCCGTGTCAGTACCATCAGCAGGAGCAACAACAACAGCAACAGCAGCCGCAGCAGCAGCAGCATCATCGCTGGCAACTGTTGTCGCGTCTGCAGCAGCTACCGCATCATCGGCGACCAACGGCGACGAGCCCACCACCACCGCCAAGACTCTAAACCGATTCCTCCGAGGTAAATTACAGGTCCGCTCTGCCAGACCAGAGAGTCTGAAAATCAGCCGCATCCAGCATCCGAGATGTTCAACGAGCTGACAGCTGGCTCACCCGAATGCCTGGCTTTGACACACTATTTTCAGTTTTACATACATTACTAAGCACGCGTTCATACACGCAGACATATACATACATACATTGTTATTTGTGTAATACTTTTTCTACGACTAACTGTCTATTATACGTCCATTTCTCTCGTTCATGCTATCCACCCATTCTCGTTCGCGTTCATCTCTCGTTGCGCCCAATGTGAATTTGCTGTAAACTCCGTCAGTATCTGCAACTACTATCGAGAAGAATGTCAGCGAGTCTCATGGCTTTCACGCGCGCAATAACGCTGGAGACTGTTTCCTCGTTTTTTTTTTTTTTTTTTTTTTCTTTATTTTGACTCGCTAGACAGGAACTATCTTGTCTCGCTGGTAAGCAGAAGTTGCGCTCGACGAAACCTGCAATGTCGTTTCCCCGTGCTATTTTATTTTTACCGTTTGTGCTGTTCGGATGTTCGAGCGTATGATTATGAATGGATTCTATAACATATATGGCGTCACTAATTGCAAAAATGTAACACGTTATTTAGAATGGAAAGTATTTTATGCAAAGATATATCGAATCTCGCTCTAAAAAAAGCGATAATAAATTTGGCGATTTTAGCGGATGTTGTTTCAGTTTTTGATAAGTATTTGTTTAAGTATTTTTTTTGTTAAGTACACTTGGGAAGAACGACTTTGCTAAAGTAAAAAATGTAGCTAGATACAAATCTGAAAATAATTATATTGGATGTTCAAGTTGTTAGAATGTTTTTTTGCTAGAAAATTTTTTGCAGTCTTGTTGATCATTGAGCGTCCTATATAATTACTTTGATGGCCAACATAATTTTCAGATCTATCTTTAGTGACAAAAATTTTCATCTCATATTATTTTTATAAAAATTTATCTTTTTTTAATTTATGAAGATTTTCGAAAAAAATTTAAACTTTTTTAAATTTTATAAGTTTTTTTTTTCAGAAATTATAGAATGAAAATTTTTTTTAATTTTACAATATTAAAATTTACATATAGCAGGCCTGGGCAAAATACGTCATTAAAGTATTTGAAATACAAAATACTTCTAATTTTTTCAAATATAAAATACATCGAATAATCTTTTACTTGAAATACAAGATACAAATTACATTTCAAATACAAGTATTTAAAATATGTTCAGCTCTGATATATATAGAAAGAATTCTAGAAAAGATTTAGACTCTTTCAGCACTTCTGAAAAGTATTTCAATTCGTATAAGAAATTTCAGAACTTTTTAAAAAAGTAAGAAATTATAAGTAAAAATTATAAGTAGAAAAATAGAAATTCTGAAAAATACTAAAATTTACATTAAAATTCTAAAAAGTTATATATACAACTAAATTTTTAAATATTTTAGCCAAGTCGTTCTTTTTGTGTATATTTTATATGATTTTGAGCTTCTTAGCAATACTGTTCATATATTGTTTTTAAATACTTTTATGTATATCGCGTATCTCCCGTCTTTTCTTTTCAATCTCTATTTTTATGTTACTTGACGATGCCCTTTATGAAAGTTGCAATTTACAAACATTTACTTACATTACGTACATCTATGTACATATCTTTCTCTACATATACTATGTACATAACTTTCTCATCCTGTGTTTTCAATTGTTTAAAGACATTTTCTTCATCATTTTCATGCTTTAGCACGAAAAAAAGAAAAGGCGTTGATGATGCTAATTATGTTATTATTGCAATGTATACAGCTATCGAAACAACGATTATTTTATTAATAACAGCAATAATAACCGAATGATATGAGAATGCTGATAAAAAATTGAAAATGTTAATGTATTAATCAATTCTTTTGCAACAATTTTGCGTTTACTATCGACGGTGTTTCGATGCTGCCATTGTTATTGTTTATATTATTTCTATTGCAGTTTTTTTTTCGCAGCGATTTTGTTTCCGCAGGAATGTACTCACGCAAGAATTCACCAGTCGCGCGATAAACGAAGCGCATATACACTTACTGGTATTCACTCTGTTTAGCGATTGTGTCACGATTATGTCCGTTACAATAACGACCAAGTAACCAATTCGGTGCTTTGAGTGTTTTTTTGGCGTATGAGTTCGCGCCGCGTCGAGCCTTACATATTCCGCGTGATTAACACAGATCTCCTGTTACAGGTAGTGACCTTCTAACGAGCCTCACGACTACGTTCGATCGCAAGTGGAGGTCCCTCGTCAATCAGTCATCTAATCAAACGCAGCTTCCTCCAGAACCCACAGCCTGCAACAAGGACGACATTACGGAGCATCCGATACAGAAGTCAAGCACGTCCTTGAGATTCAAATATCCGTCTGCCGAAGCTTATCGTGACCCAAGTCTTCATAAATCGCTCGACAAGAGTCACCTTTCTCGCTCGAAGGATGTAAGTATGCGATATTGCGCGTTGTAAAGCTTCCGAAGCTATCATTATCCTCAAAGCGAATGGACTGACTATCTCAAATAACAAACTTTCGTTTAGATTTTAGCGAAAGCGAGTAATTCCAAAAGAATGCAATGTATACGCAAACACGCGATCGTATTCTAATGTGTAATAAGTCAGACAGACATATTTTGCTTAATACTTTGACTGCTATGTGTATCTAATTAGACTGTCGCATATGTATGCGTATCAGTTTAAATATACACACATTTGCTACTTAATATCACTGTGTCATGTTGGGGAATTTTCTTCTAAATTTGGAAGTTTTTTTATCCAAGGATTTTTTTTGGGAGGGAGGGAATTTTTTTGTATTTTCTTCCCCCCCAAAAAAATATCCAAATTGTGGCTAAAATATTGAGAAAATAATGACAAGTTACATTAAAAAGTAACGAGTTACAAATTACAAGTTTTTTTCCAGTAATAAATGACTTTTCCAACCTGTTTTAAGTAACTATTGCGCCAACTTTGATATTATATTATCATAAAAAATTCGCAACGTTATTATCAAATAGTTATTATAATGTAGTAACTGAATAACGGCAATTACTAGTTATTTCCATTCTTTATAGTTATTATTTATCATTATCATCAATGTCCATTTCGTTTACCACAGGACGCTCCTGAAAAGGACACCGACTCAACGGTAGCCGATGACATGCCGCATCCTTTGGAATCCGTCACGCCGAACAACGACCGCGGCGCGAACGACAAGCAGAGATTGGAAACGAAGTCTGCGACAAATCACACGACGGAAAACGAGGATCAAAAAGATGTGGACGAGGGGGACGATCGTCTGCGTGTGGGAAACCCGAAACGATACGAACTGGCGAACGAAAAGAATCTTCAGGAAGGTAAATCGGAGAACAACGACATTAGTACAAAAGTGGAGGATAACAGCAGGAGTCATCATTACGAGACTGGAGATTCTAGTTACTCCAACAAACTGAAAAAATTTGAAAGCTTAACGAATTGTCAGGCGAGGTCTCGCTTAAAACGGTCGGAGTCTCTGAATAAGAGGACATGCGAGAACACCACATCGCGATTAAAAAGATCGGAAAGCTTAAATAAACATTCAACCGAGAGACTATTACCGCTCAAACGATCCGAAAGCTTAAACAAGCACTCCGATAGATCGGAGTCGCCGGGCAGTAAACTAAAACGCTCGGAATCGCTGACGAAGACTGAAAAGACCGAATGCAACATCAGCAAACGGCGACAATCGGTGCGAAAAGAGAGCGCCACGAAATTAAAGCGGAAGAACGGGATGTCGGAACGATCGATCAAACGAAGGCACACTGTCGGTAGCACTAAGGACTTTGACAAGGTACATTGGCTCGATAATAAATTGCAATCGGAAGCCGAGAGAGTCATTAGAAGCGACTACAGACCGAAGAAGAGCCAGCTCAGAACCAGCTCCCCCGATCTCAGCACCAATCGAGTTGGCATGGCTGACACGAGCTTTCTGATCGAGGTGAGCTTTCGTGGACCCAGTAACGTCGTCTTCAACGTAACCAACGCCGCCCGGCCGCAGTCATTGCCGGACGCGAGTCTCGCGTCCAAGGTTTTCAAGGTGCCCCTCGAGAGTCACGTATAATATACACTTGAATAAGTCACTCGATATATTTCTATATTCATCTCTGAATAATACATGCACATGGTGCTGTTGTCATATCTATATCTACCTGCCATCATTTTTAATATACTTCTACCGATTTATATTATATATAAACGGAATTATATCAGATTTTTATATACTCCATAATAATTGGATCGCATCTTTGTTCGCCGGAAACGCTGACATTCATTAATCGCCAGTGTGCCAAAAATCTATCATTCTATGAATCATTTCTCGTTAATCGTTAATCGAATGATAATATCGAAGATTCATTATGACGGCTAGATGGATTAGATAAAGGAGAAAATATCTATCTCCACGTTCTCTGCACTACAATGTTTTAATATTTAATTGAGTGTAACGTTTAATATGAAATCATTCGAAATGATCGAAAAATCGTTCTGGCTTATCGAGCCAGAAACTATTAGATTATTTCTCTTTAAAGAAAAAGATAAAACACATTTTACTGATCTGCGGATAGCAAAAATGAAGCTAATCTACATTGAGGCAACGTAAGAAAGTTATTTAGTGATTATATATTGCATGTGGTATCTGCATTGTGTCAATTTTATATATAAATATATAGGTAAATATAAATACATATGTATACACATTATCTTTTACTTGTGAATTGTGATTGTGACATTTTTTTGTACATACGATGTATAATGCGAGCTGATTCGATTAAGCATTAACTATAGTAAGGTAACTGACTATATATATTTTACGTCTTTAAATTTATATTTTAATAATCACTTAATAATCATATTGCAGATGTTCTATTTGCGTGCAAAACTAGCTCGATCCTTGTGTGCGGATTATTGGCTATACGCGAGAATGCACTATTTTTAACGCAGATATGACAAAGGTGATCATTAAGATAAAAATAATGATCGTGCATGCGTTTTGTAGGCTTATAATTGCCGACTTTGCACGACATGTAGTCGCGAGCGATCGGTATACTTGAAAGTTCTTTAAAAAGTAGCATCCATAGCGTTAAGAAACTTTTTTTACGTAAGCTCTCCGATGAAAAGTCTACAATGTGATAAAAACTTAATTGATCGCGCGCCTGTACGTCGATGTACGTACACATATCGTTACGCGTACTACGGTTGTGTTGCGTGCATGCGTGCGTGCATGCAGAGATTTACACGAGCGCGTGAAAAACCTATTTTCTATGTGCATTGTGATCGATATTAACGATCAGTCCTGTACTCTGCTGCTGTTGCGTCATTGTAAATTTTATTAATACAGTAAAAGGCAAGGCGCGAACGGTGCCGTCAATTATAATATACATTCGGTGCCTCGCACAATGCGGAATCTGCCCGTTTTAAGGTAAACAACGATGAGAATTCCTACGCGAATCTGTTAGAATTCTCGACCGTTTTCCTAGATCGGCCAGATTTCCCATTGTGCACCGTTACGAGGATGACACGTTAATCGGTGCAAAACGTATGTGTATTGCTTGTATCGCCGTAAGATAGTTTACTCAATATCTCAGATGCTTGGGTCTCTTGTGTGGATCGTTAGTGTTGCATTATTTGTACCCCGAGAACTATATACTATGCAAAACTTTTTGCCTTTATCTTACCTTTGTAATTTGCGTTTAGCGCGCCGCGTCGCATCCAAGCTATCGATAAGCGAATATCAAACGAGAAATTTCGATCACTGATACACGAAAAAAAATGTATTAACAGCATTAATTAACAGCATCTAATTGAAAACAACCTTATTGAATCATGACGTCAAACGAAAAATGTCGTTCGCTTATGATGTCAAGATTCAATATGGCTAAGATTAAATACTCCAAGAGTCTTAATAAAACATAATATTTTATTAAAACACGATGTGTGTTTTATTATTAATATTGAATTAACATAATTATCTTCAACTAGTTAGTTATGCTGTTAATAAATCTTTTTTCTTGTACGATATCTGCGAATTATAGAGAAGTCTCTGTATACGCGACATATTAATCGCGATTAATTTTAACCTTAATATAAATGTAGAATTCACTCGGGATCGGCGCAATATGTTATACGTTAAGTTTATGTGTTAGAAGATTTAATCTGTAAATACGTACAGCTAAATTTTTTTTCGCGAACTACCGTACATCACGTGTTATCTCTTCGTCTGTCCGGAGCGAGGCGTTTAAACAACTTTACGTAATACCAGTTACTGTCGCGCGAATTGAGAAATCCGAAGAGAAATAAAGTAGCCGAAGACAATCGATTTGATTATGCATGTAAATACAAATGTAACTAAATTCTAAGAGATGACGATAAAAAGAGCGATAATTTATTTCGAGAGGGATATAATGATTGTGATCGTGTTATTTATTATTAACCCAAGTGAATAATATGTTCATCGTAAATTCTTAAAAGAACACGAAATTGTAAATAAATATATTACTATGAGATTGAGAGATAGCTTTTAAGTGTTTCCTTGTCTTCTTCTGTATATAATTTAAGTCAATTATGTTATCTCTCTAACGCTCAACATTTTTTGTATTTGAAAAAAGTTGTATCTATAATTGAAGAAGTTGCATACAGATATGCAACATTGTAAATATTGATTTTGAAATATGAATTAATAATTAATTTTAAATTCTTTAACATTCTATTATAAAAAAATGATTTGTTTATACTTGTTTATACTTTGTTTAACTTTGGAAGTAAATGGATGATGGTGTACAACACTGTATACGTATATAAATCATTGTTATAACTTTAGCTATAAAAACTTTAGCTATTACGTGGCATATATATAACATTTTTAGTAAAAGTAACAAAACAGTTTAAAGTTAAACAATGATATATACTACATTTTGAATATTTTATTTTAGGAATACTTTTACACCTAGATATTTTGCTTCGTTTCTTCTTGTTGGGAAAGATTTTTTTTTTTAAACCGCTATAAACAGACTTTTTAGTTATGAAAGAATAGTATACAAACATATTACTTAGTTATGTTGAAAAAATTAAGACTTAAAAAATATAGATATATGAATATAGACACATAAGAATTCAAATAAATAACACGGCGTTATAGGAGGTTAAACCAGGTTAAACTTCAAGCGATATTTCGAAGGATTTGATTGGCTGTATTTATCACATGATTATGAGAAGATACATTCAGGTGATTCTCGAAAGAATAAGCGACGAAAGAGTGTTGTTCTTTGCAGCTGAATTTTTTCGACCTTTGAGTTTAATACTGTACTACTACATAGAGATCTATTAAAATTTATACGGCAAGCTGCAAGATCTTTAAAATATTCTATAGAACCAGTTCGCCTCCTCGCTGAACAAAATGAATGTGATACAAGCCGCTCCGCCGAGAGGACGGCGTGCTTATGCGAGAGGCAGAATCGTTTCAATATCGAATGCGCAACGCGCCACGAATATCTTTCCGAAATATCGTAAGCATCATATCACTACTAAAAACTTAATGTACATCTCATTTCCATGATATACCGATTTACATTCAGAAAAATTAAGAGAGTATTCTTTTCACTTTAGTATTATTTATAATCACTTTTTTAGGAAATTTTTTTTTTAAATATAACAATCATAAATTTGAAATTTATTGTTACATTTATTCTTCGATATTTGAATATTTTTTACATGTATAAATTTGTTAATAAATATCAAATCGTTTATAATGTTTGAAGAAATTTGTAAAGAACATTCAAATATCGAAGAATAAATGTAACCAATTTCAAGTTTATGGCTGTTATAATAAAAAAAAAATCCTAAAAAGTGATCATAAAATGGTATTAAAAGCGAGAATATTTTAATTGAAGTAATACCCTTTTGAATTGAATTAATTTAATTAATATAAATAAGTGAAAAAGATTTTATTCAGTCAAGCGGATCTTGATGCTTAATATTTTTTTGTAAATTAAAAAACATTTTCCAGTTCAATTAAGACAAAATGTAATTCAATTAAGAAAAATTTCAACAAAATTGTTAACGATTATCGTTACGGGAATTTACATGCTTCATTTCTAAAGGTCAATTGAGTGAGGTCCGTGATCACAATTTTTCGTCAATTTTTAAATGTCAACACATTTTTATTTTTAATCTGGCTACGTTCTCCATCTTGCCATTCGAAACTTGATTTGTCATGGATGTACTATTTCTACGGATGTAGAATTCGACTCGGGTTTTCTGAGACCACCGGCGAATTCTGGACCCGCAAATCCCAATGCAAAGACGCCAAGGCATAATCGCAGAGAAAACTACGTCTCTACGTCGTCCTATTTGCCGACCACTTCTCGCCGTAGTGTAGAGTGAGCTATAAATCTCGTGCCTATAAGTCTCTTTTTACAAAGAAGCTGATTCTACAATTTTGTCAAGGAACGCGTCAAAACTAATATTTCTTTTCTCTTGACGAATGATTTTTAACTTCTTGGTATTCTTATACACACACAATATGATTGAAGATAAATAATTATCTAAACTAATAATTATTAAGAAAAGAAATGTGTTTTATTTTAATATGTTCAGTGACAAATATATAAAAATATTATATTTTATCTTGATATTTTTAGACATTATGTTATAATTGAAGAGAGAAAAAATTACAATACAATTATAATAGAGATATCATAATATATTTGTCAATTGACATATCAAAACAAAATTTTTCTCTGTTAATTATTGGCTTTTAGAGATAATTTCATTTTTATTCTCACACAGTAAAAATATTTCGTATTTGTGATAGAAACAGACCATTCAAGTCCTAACATTTTGTGTTAAATTTTTTTCACGTATTCGAGTATTAATTTAATGTGATTATGTTATTTAAATAATTTAGAATATATGAAATGAGTTAAATTTGACATAAATTTTTCAACGGTGCCTAATACCTACTACATGATAGAAGAATAAATCGATTTATATAAAAAAGTTATATTTCTCATTAAAAAAAGGTACATATCTACATTTTTTTTCTACAGAGTCATCCTTGTATCTATGAAAAAAATAACACTATTTTTCTTTCATTTTTGCCCACACAACTCAATTATCCAAGAAACGTCCAATTTATAAAATCACCTTGTATAATCCTATTTTCCTGATATTTTTTTATTACAAAATATAATGTCTCGATATCTATTAGCTCGATTAATCCTACGAAATCGGCTACGACGCCATTCGGCACGTCCAGCAACGCGGAATCCTGCGTAGTGATTGGTGAGTGAATGTAAAATAATAAATAATGCAAATAACTTACTCTGCCTTATTCATAGCGTTAACTGCCGGCCGAGGAGATGCCAGGAACGAAGTCGGTTTGGCAGCAATAGATCTTCAATACCCATACTTGATTCTCTGTCAGATCAGCGATTGTCAAACATATGTGAATACTCTGACGAAAATCAACGTTGTCGATCCGATAGAAGTGAGCACGTTTGGATGAAGCTTTTTTAATTTTAGAAGATAAATAAATTAAATGAATTAAAGGGATCATTAATCCGATAGAAGAAATAATATTTTTCATGGGAGTTATATCCTCGTCATGCAATTTTTTTCTTTTGTTATATTTTTAAGATACTAATACCGGAAACGATGTGCGAACATCGTGGTCGTGGGAACAAATTGTACAGATCGATCAGAGAGAAATTTCATGCACTCAACATCACGCCGATTTCGCGAATACACTTCAACGAGTCCACCGGTATGGAACGCGTGCGAACTCTATGCGCCAGGGAATATTCAACCGTGGAGCTAATAGTAAAGCAAAAGTAACGCTAATCAAGATTAATTCCAATTAATTCTACATTACTCGTCTAGTTTTTTTTAACGTATAATTACTCGCGCACGCGGAATATTTTTGATATTTCAATTATGTTTTAAAATTTTCATCGTGCTCTTTGATACTTTACAATAATACATTAAATTAAATACATTAAATAAAGATTAATAATATTTTATGCAGTCTTTATAAATAAAGTTAAATGTAAAATCATTTTTAATTGTAAAAGAAATTTGCGCTGTATATAATAATGTGCAGTATAAATAGTATTTATACATTAAGCGAATTTATAAGTATCCAGGAATATCCTGGACACTCCACGCGAGTAATAAAGAGTTAATTATAAAGCGCCGATTATGTCCGCTATTCATAATAGGTTCTTATATTTAAGATGGTACAATTTTAAAGATATAAGCCAATCACAGAGCTGTATCAACATTTTAAGACATTACTTAAGATATTCTTAAGATAACAATCAACTATGAATATCGGTGCGGCTATCTGTTTCGATCGTAGGTATTACGCTTTAGCTGCTGCTGCGGCATTGCTGAAATATGTGGAGTACATTCAACATATGGTTTACGCTCCGAAATCGATGAGGATAGAGTTTCAAGGATCACCGAATACCACAATGATCGGTAAACTATTAATTCGAATCCTAGTCTCGTACGAAAACGGTGGGTGTAGGGTGATAATTGCAATTGATATTGTGCAGATATAGAGAGTGCACGAAGTCTCGAACTGGTCGTCTCGCAGTCCAAGCAGTCCATCGTGAGTTTGCTGGGTACGATGAACCGCTGCTTGACCCCCATGGGCAGAAGACTCCTGCGCGCTTCCATTCTTCAGCCTTCGTGCGACGAGTGTTTAATCGCCTATCGACAATCTTGCGTAGCGGAATTAGTGGCAAATTATTCTCTGTGCACTAGTCTTCAGGTTGTCACATGTGACTTACTTAGACTGACATTTAGGGCGGTATCCGTAGTTTGTTCTTATTTTAGTTAATTTTGGTATCAATATATTTCTTTAATATATTTATACTCTTTAACCATGCCGATTATACATTATATTATAGCTATTTCAAGTATATTACTATTTTTTTCTTTTACACATTTTTTAGTTATTAGAGGAAAGGCCTCTATTTGAGATATCGAGTTCATTTTGAATAAATGCTAGATGTCTACAGGCAGAATTCAAAAAAATAATAAGGTCATTTTGAAGGGAATTTAATAAGCTTTAAGATAACGTTACATAAAATTTAATTCAAGTTCCAATTTTTTTTAAATTAAAGGAATGTAAAAAGTGAACAAATCGCAAAGTTAAAAACTGTGCTCCTAATATGAGATCTCCGAGAAATCGATAGTAAAACGCAAAGTATATCAGTATTGTAATTAAAAAAAAAAAAACTTTATTTACTGTTTCTAAAATACAAACAAACACAGCCAGCGTGCACGAAAAATGAGCATGCGATAGATTATACCCAGAACTCGTTTTCAGGTAGTTGGAATCAAGCATCGCAGATATAAGCACTCGACGTTCATTCTGGTTGTCTTTTTTATTATTGTACAATAACATTTATACTTTAGCAACAATTTTCACTATAACATAGCAGCATGGATTATTTTATATGAGAAATACCCTATCTCATATTACATTATTTCATATTACGATTTCCACGTCTTATGATTTTACGATCATCAAATCTAACTTCTGTAATTAAACAATTCAACATATTCCGTATTTTGCTAGTACGACCTTACTCTATCACTACGTGAAGAATTTATTACCAAATATTTATTTATTAAATAGTAAACAAGGTTTAAATGCTCATCTCAATGAAACTTGAAAATGTCTAAATTCTAAAATCTTGTTTTACAATAATATATTATAGGCATAATCTAATAATGAATTTTTTCCACGAAATAGTTTTTCACCAAGAATAAATTCATGGTGGAACCAATAGATAGCGTTTATTAGTTTAGCAGAAACGCTGCTATCTCATATTAGGCGCCTATCTCATAATAGGGGGCTTTCCTCTATTAATTATTAATTATTAAATAGTACGCATAAGAAAATATTTGCGATTGCATTTATTATATAAAGATATTTATCATTCATATCTTGATATTTTAATATATTAATATTTCAAATTAGAGTACAATTCAAAGTGCAATATTTCATAATCAGTAGAACTATAAACATTATTATAGACATAATTATTTTATCATGCAATTATAGCTATAAATATTACGCACACGTATTACATATACTTACACATTTCTCAGTATCTTAAATACGATTTTGAAGCAGTGTACGGTAATTTCATTAACGGAATTAACTGGATGGAATTTTAAGATCGCCCATAATCAGGTTTAAAATGATCTTGAACAAGATTGGAATGAATACTATATGAATGCTATAATAATTTCAACTTTTTACATTTAAACCAACAATTTTACCATATCTGTAACGTCTGTTCATAGCCGGTGGTACAACGCTTGTTCGGTACGGATCGTTTATTGATGTTGGCGATTAAACCTCTGCACGTCAACGACATGCAAAATGCGGAACGAAATTTAAATTATGCGCTACTCTTAAAAAGCTGCCTGGACACCATTCCGGAATTGGAAGCGATTCTTGCGACCGGTGTTCATCCGTTCTTTGTAAAAACACGAAAGGTTTATGCTTTCTAGCAAATATTATAATGTTATCTGTTCGTGATTCATTCACGTTGATCACGCAACCAATGGTTCCATGCTTGCAGAACTTAAGAAACTCAGAATTTCAAGTTATGAAGGATAAAATTTTAACACTGATACATATGGACGCGAGATTCGTGAAGGGATGCACTTCCTTGAGTATGCAGCGGTGTTTCGCTATAAAAGCTGATATCAACCAGTTATTGGATGTCGCTCGCCAAATTTATTGCGAGTTGATCAGCGACATGAAAAGTATAAACATATTACAACAATATATTTAATACCGTATGAAACTCTAAATGACGAAAATTACTGAAAATTTTGGACTCTATTTAAATTAGATATGGTGGAACAGTTAGCTGTGAAACACAAGCTTCCATTATCCTTAGAATACAGCATAAATTTGGGTTACCATATAAATGTTGTCATACCAAGAGGTTCAAACATGACAATCTCGGACTTACCGGTGGAATTTATTCAGGTAACTTATTGCTAATCAACGCGGAACGAATAATAGCCTCTATTACTTTTCGTGATTATGCAGGCACGAAAGAACAGAAGGTCCATCACAATGACAACAACGGCGCTATTAACATTGAATAAACAATGCAAAAACGCTTGCGAGGAGATTTACATGATGAGTAACACGTAAGTTACTCTGCAAAAGCTTATATCATCATATTAACGCTTATATAGTGTACACATTGAGAGAAAAGTTTTTGGTATTTGTGTCTATGGCCGATATTCATAGGCCGTTCTTATTTTAAGATCATCTTTAAGTATATTTCTTAAGATACTAATACGACTTTCTGATTGGTTCGTGACATCTTAAAACTGTAATTAATTAAGACAGTCTTAACTATAAGAATCGATTATAAATACTGATCTATAATTACATGTTACCACAATTATTATATGCTTATTGTTACTATAATGTTAATAACTATATATATAGTTTTATTAATAAATATATACGTGCATGAAGTTACCACAAAAAAATGATTATAGTTACTATTATCATAAAAAAAGTTAAAATTACTATAATTTAATTATAATTTAAAGTCCATTTTTGAGACAATTATATTTGATATGGTAACCTCTATAATTATATAATCACAAATATCAAAAGTTTTTCTCTCAGCATGATAATTTTTTTATCCTTCACTGTATATATGATAGGTCGTTCATATTCTAAATTAATTTTTGTTAATTTTGTAAGTATACAAAAATTATTAAATGATTCTTCATATAACATCTTTAATATCTTTATAAAATTGTATTAAAAAAAAGAAAAGGATAGAACCAAGTACATACATTATTTAACCAGATGCTTAATATTTTAAAGAAAACGAATGTGATGGACACGAATGATCTAACTATGTGTACTAAGAATTAATCAGATAATAATTCGTAGATTGTTGACCAATTTACTGGAGGACATTCGACAACACGTCGGCTGCTTATTTCAATTAAGCGCTGATGTGGCGGAGTTGGATTTAATTTTATCGTTGGCGCAAATCAGTTCTAATCCAGAATACGTGAGACCGTCATTTGGAGCGAAATTAGAATTAATAAACTCGTTACACCCCATTATGGAATTATTTAACAGAGATCTTCCCGTGGCTAACGACGTGGTAAGTTGAACGTTAAACAACTTGTATATCTTGAGAAAATATATGATATTTTCTTATTTTATGTTGAAACTCGCAGAACGCTTCGATTACGCATAATTTTCACCTGATAACTGGACCGAATATGAGCGGCAAGTCTACGTATTTAAAGCAGATCGTTCTACTTCAAATCATGGCGCAGGTAACACAAATGATACATTTACTAATTGACTCCCTTCGCATTTGTCTTGCATCATTACATTAATTACATAAAATATTCATTATTATGTAATATGTAATAAAATTGAAATTTCTGTAAAAGAATCATTCCATCTGTAGCGTAATCACGTGTATGTATATAATATTCGACCAGATAGAATTTTTGCTTGATAAAAGCGTTTCGTAAAACTAGGTAATGAGCCGACATATCGGTATCTCGTACCCATTACTCGAATCTCATTGCAGATCGGTTCCTATGTACCGGCATCGAAAGCAACGTTCCGCGTTGCGGATCGCATACTTTGTAGGATTAGCTCTCGCGATGACGCCGAGCTCAATGCATCCGCCTACGTTCTCGAGGTGAGCGAGATATTTTATACTTTACATCAAAATATATATAGAATAAAGTGTAAAATATTTTGTAAATTATTTTAGTTCTCGATATTTTCACCTTAAGATTTTTACGCAAATTAAATAAAAGAATCATTTATGCATGAAAATTATATAATTCCATTTAAAAAATAGCATGACCTCAAAAAATTGTTTTGTTCGAATATTAATTTTACCATTATTTGTCTCTCTTTAAACCAAACAACTTTTATTTTCGAAATATTTTTTATAAAAATCATTTCTCACTAAAGTGATCAGATACTATGACCATTCCTAACGTTACTCGACTTTAAACGTTTAACAAGAACCAGTACTTCTAATGCAAAACTGTTGACATCTAATTGTACTGATGATTTGCAGAGCGGCGATTAAACGTAATTACTGATGATTTGATTGTTTCAGATGAAGGAGGCACAATACATCCTGCAATCCGTCACGCCCAAGTCTCTCGTCATACTTGACGAGCTTTGCAGGCATACTACAGTCGAGGAGGGTTCCGCCATCGCTTGGGCGATATGCGAGAAATTATCGCTGACGACCGCATTCACGTTCGCCGCGACGCACTTTTTACATCTTACCGCACTGAGCAATATGTATCATAATGTAACATCGTATGTGAAAATCGTGCAGGAACATATAAAACGCTACGAATTAATTCCAACACCTAATATATACAGAGTGATTTTAACATATTTCATCACCCATCATGAGCAGGTAGAGCGAATCGAACTGAGTCGAAAAGTCCTGTACCATTTTGCAATTTTCGCAATAGTTAACAAAATATTAATTAAATTGCCAAATATTGGTCTTGAATTTTTTACTCAAATACTATCAACTTTATAGAAAAACTGCAAAAGACAAAAATCATTTATTTTCTTCTCATAGAACTCTACAAATTTTTTCAGAATTTTTTATCAACTTTTTAGTACTGCATTTTCTTATTTTTACCAACATGAGAAAATACGATATTAAAAAATTCTGAAAAAATTTTCAGAACTTTATGAGAAGAAAATAAATGATTTTTGTCTTTTGCAGTTTTTCTATAAAGTTGATAGTATTTGAGTAAAAAATTATTCAAGATCAACAATTTGGCAATTTTTAATAATTAATATCTCGTTAACTATTGCGTAAACTGCAAAATGGTAAATGACTTTTCGATTCAGTTCGATTCACTTTATCTGCTCATGACGAAATATGTTAAAATCATCCTGTATATATATAGGGTGTCTCAGAATAACCACCAAATATTTGTGCTGGTAGAACGGACTAAACTGAGTCGAAAAGTCCTGTTCCCATTTTGCAATTTTCGTAATAATCAAGATATTAATTACTAAAAATCGACGAATATTAGACTTCAATAATTTTTTACTTAATTTTATTTGATTTTCTTATCACAGAGCTCTAAGAATTTTTTCAAATTTTTTATCAACTATTTAGTTCTGCATTTAGTTTCTTATATAGAGGGTGAATCAGAGTCGTTGAATTTTTTACCCTATGAAAAGATTATCGACTTCATACCTAATTGAATTATAACGTGTGCAATCAATTATTTTCTCATAGGATAAAAAGCTGGTTCAACGACTCCGATTCATCCTGTATGTATTGGCAACTATTTTGACCAACATGAGAAAATGTGATACTAAAAAATTCTGAAAAAAATTCTTAACACTCTATGAGAAGAAAATTAACAATTTTTGTCATTTGCTGTTTTTCAGTAAAGTTGATAGTATTTGAGTAAAAAGTTATTCAAGGCCAATATTTAGCAATTTTTAGTAATTAATACCTTGTTAATTATTGCGAAAATTGCAAAATAGTATTTCTTCGAGACAGTTTAGTCCACTCTATCAGCACATGAAATATTTGGCGATTATTCTGGACTACTCTATAATAGAAATAAGATATTTCTATTATTGCCTTTCAGCCATTGTTTCGAGACGAAAACTGCGGAGTCGGAAGAATCGAACGATCTGCATCTAATATATACTCACAAATTGAATCCCGGAAGAGGACCTACAGATCACTATGGGATCGCTCTAGCGGAAGTATCCTCTCTACCAAAATGTGTTACAATTAAAGCGCGAGAATACGCGTCCCAACAATCCGTCAATATACAAAATGTGAGTCTATAAATAAAATATAAATGTTCATGAAATTACTGAACACATGTGATTATTAAACATTATTCGAATATTTTACTTTTTTAGAATAATTTTCGATCCATCACGACTTCTCCATCATGGGAAAAATCATGTTACAATGCGATCGTTCAGCTACGCGCACTATTGGAAAATAATCGTTTCACTTTCGCAAATATAATAAGTATCATGAAACAATTGGATCTAAGCAAGCAAACGAAAAGAGCTGCGCAAGTTCAAGTAAAATCCCCCAACGTCGTGCAGGAATGTAGAGAACAAGAGAAATGTGAAGAAGAAAAAAATCTTGTTGTTGCGTCGAATAATAATTTGACGAGGACAGAAGACGTCGTATCCTTGTTACTAGTACCGATGAATAAAGATGAACAAAAGGTGATTGAAAACAAAGTCCAAGATGAGCCGATGGAAATCATTGAAAATGACAATCGGAAGGCAGACGAGTCGATACATGACGTTATACTAAATCAAAAGGCACTTTCATTGCCAGAGACAGTCAATAGAAGTCCATCGACCGCTAATCCAGACTTTTCTTTACTGAACGATCCGCGATTTTACGTTTGCACGTCGTTCACGGCGAGCACTCCAAAAATAACATTGCAATTTTGTGAAGCAAATCTAGGATCGAGTTTTACTGCAAATTCATCGGTAGCGGCTTCTCCATCCTTTAACGCTTCTCAATCGATCGAATATCACGATTATTGCTTATCCGAGGGAGAATTTGACATCACTCTACCGTCTCAATCAACTCCGAGTGATATAGCGAAGATGACTGCGCGGTCGAAAGAGGCGAAGATTTTTCGACAAATCGAGGGCGGTGACTTTAACGAAGACAGTTTCTTCAATGATACACAAACAACATTAAAATTGAATCTTTCTATGGATAATGATGACGTGATGATGTTACCAATGTAAATAAACATGTTTTATTATATCGTTGCGTTGAAAAGTGACACAAATAAAAATTTTCGAAATAATGAAAGGAATCAATTCTACAGAATTATTATTATTAATAGTATAATAGTATTATAATAAGAGTATTATTATTATTATTATTAATAGTATTATACTTTTGTAGAAAACCGTGTCAAAATGAATAGCTTTTCCGTAAAAATTTTATTTTTTAAATCTTGAATGGGACAATGTTTTAACCCTTCAATGAAATCGAGGTTGGATATGATCTCATGGCTTCCTCAGTCAAATCGTTTTTGTTTTACTGCAATTATTGAAAGTTAAAATTGTATTTTTTCATCTATAAATAAACATTCATCTATAAATAAAAAAAGGAAAAAGAAGTTTTATGTTATTATTTATTACTTTTTTTACCCATTTTGTATATTGATGAAAAATAAACAAAATAAAGCTTTTATCATCCTACAGATATCTTTAGGCTGTCTCTGTGACATAATTTAGACTTTTCTGGTGTATGTACTGCAATTTTATTATAGTGTACATTTTATTCCTTATCAGAGTTGTGATACTTGTCCATGTAAGCAATGTGTTAACAAATGTCGTTTTTCCATAAAAATATATTAGATTTAATAACGATTTTCTTTCATTATTTAAAAAATGCTTATTTTTTATTTAATCTTCTATTAAAAATATTAATTTATGTGTGTATACGGCAGAAAATAAACAAAAATTCATCAATCCGTCTATTAATTAATATCTTTATTACCGTTCATGCGGTAAAGATTAATTAATTAACGATCTATTTAACGTTTTATTTATTCTCTTATCATACCTGTAGAAAACATGCTGCATTGCCGCCAAATTCACATTATCAAACGGCGAACATATGAGAGTGAGACGAAGACCTCATAACGAAATTGACAGGTCCATTTTCGAGGAGATACATATAAAAATTACAAAATCGAGTAGCTTCACGACGTAATGAAGACGAAAGGACGATAATGATCTTCGTACGGTCGACAGTTATTTTCAATATCGCAAAATCAAAATATAAAGGTTAAACTACAGGGAACGAGACTTTCACGCGAGAATGTCTACTGACCTGCTACCGGAATCAGTGAACTTGTTTCTTGACGACTTCGAGACCAGTCTCTGCCTGCCCATTCTCGTGGTTATGGTGCTCTGCACTGCTCAATTTGTATTTAATCACGTCTTCGGTATCGGATACACGATCTATCAGAACGTAAAGAAGCCAGCGATGAAGGAGAAAGAGGAGCAGGATAAAATTAATATAATGGAAAAATTTAAAGGTCTCAAGCATATAATATTCTATGTGCCTCTCAAAATAGCATATAATATATAATGATATAATTACATATTCAAAATCTACAAAGAATAGACAAAATAATATGAAAAAATATACTATCTACTTGTTTTATTAATAGAAGTTGGCTTACCGTTAATTACAGATTCTATCCTTGTTGGAATAGAGTCACACATGCTTAAATAATATATAGCAATTGCTAATATAGTGCAATATATCATATCATTCTTTTAGCAGAACATCTTCTAATTGTTTAAAAGTCTTAAAAGATATTAGAAGAAAAAATGTGTTTCTGCTCTTCAATGTATGAATAATATTTAAATTAGGCATTGGTCAGGAAAAATGTTTTGGAGAACAGAAAGGCAATTTTGAAAAATAGAAAATTTCCTCTTCCAATATCATTTATTGCCTTCAATATCATTTATTACCTCCATCATTTACATATAAGCAATTGAAAGATATTCTACTAAAAGAATAATACAACATTCCATTGAAAACTATTCAAGCATTGAGTGGTTATTCCACAACAAGCATGTGTATGAAAATATGTATCAAATATGTATCAAATATGTAGGTCAACTTATTGATAAATAAGTGATATAATAAACAGTTTATTTCTCCCAGGTGTTTATATCATTTTGTTTATCCCACTTTGTTTCTGGTTCGTTAAGTTCTCGTGAATATTTAACAATTCCATAAGAGTTATGTGTAAAGTTGAATGAAAAATATCACATTTAAACGGCATTCTATTCCAAATAATTATAACTTTAAGAGATCAAAGTATTATCACTGTCACAATAATTCACAAAATTTTTATATAACGTAGGCGTTCATTGATTAACACAAATCCCTGTTATAAATCCGCCAGGAATGCTGACCACTCTAGGTATCAAAAAACCCGATGTAGTAACTACGAATCCACGTAGAAATCCAGGTTGCAATATTCAATCTCGTGAGGACGAATGGGATTACTGTGAAGAGGATACTGAATGAGATAACAGAATGTTCCTGTATATGTCATTACAAGTACAATATAAAGCGTATAGTAAACAAATAAAAGTGTCTTAAACAATCTTTTCCTCATTTTTGTCGTACAATCAATTTCAAATATTTACGTGGAATAACTTGAGGATATAAAAAGAGATACTCACGTTAAGATCTAATAATCGATTCGTTCACGATCATTATTGATAAGAGGAAACAATCTAACGTGGATTAGCCGATATTTTTATGCTGCATATCTTCGTCTTCGATAAGCGTCGTCTAAGGTTCAAGTTTTAAAGCGCGTGGTGGAACGTGGAAGTGGGGAAGAGGAGACTGGTCGAAGACACGAGACTGGGTCAAGGCTAACAGCTCGAAGCTCTGTTAGCTTCCACGTATATCGCAAATGAAGCTTAATTAAGTCCACTTAAAAGTAACGACCAAATGCGAAAATTGTCGGGCTATTGTTCATCGGGGAACACTTTTGACACTTCGCTGTCTCAGTCTTGCTCTTCGGAAGAACTGTCAGCGAGTTGAATCTCAGATTGATTGTTTCCACATCGAAAACTGGAAAAAAACTACTACAGCGTACGCTACACTATTTCTACATTCATTCATGTCTGAACTTTCCTAGACGATGCCAATCTGAGACGAGGCCAACGCCTAGCGATCTCGATGTTTTGCACCGCCGCGCCGAGTGGCCTTGTAATTACAATTGGATATGCGAAAACGTCACGTGTGAAATATCACTCTGTTGTTGAAAAACGATTTGGTACGCATTCGCGCACAACGTCCTCGAGAAATTGTGTTTACACGATCGATTACTATTATTGCCCACGATTTACATAGTTAACAATGAACTATGTATTCGGATAAATGTTTCGTTACATTATGCGTGTGTGCGTAAAATTGCGTAGACTGGTAATTCTTGGGTCTTTTCTTTCGAGCATGCATATTATATTTGTACAACTAACTTTCTAACGGATCGAGGAAGGAGGACATTTGCCATTTTGCCAATAAGTCTTTTGACAATATGTTTTCTTAACATACTTCAAGATACTTTTCCAAGCAACTACAGACAAAAGTGCGAAAATTAAAGAAAGCAACATCGTCATGTAAAAATATATTATAACTTTGATCAATTAGGAAAAGTTAAGTAATTTAACTTAAGTGCAAGAAGAACAAGTGATAGGAAAAAATACTAAATATATGTATATATTACAATTTTTTAAAAAATATTATTATATATCTTTCTTTATATTTAATTTTTAAAAATGTATGTGCATAAACACACTATAATTTTTATCTCTTCTTTTTACACTATTTCTTATATGTGCATAGTATTTTATGTTATTTATCTTATATATATATATATAAGAGTGCCGAAAATTTTTTCCAATCGCTTTTATGTAGATAGAGTAGACTAAACTGAATCGAAAAGTCCTTTACTATTTTGCAATTTTCGCAATAGTTAACAAGATATTAATTACTAAAAATTGCTAAATATTGGTCTTGAATAATTTTTTACTCAAATACTATTAACTCTATAGAAAAGCTGCAAGAGACAAAAATCATTTATTTTCTTCTCATAAAGAATTTTTTCAGAATTTTTTCAAAATTTTTTAATATCGTATTTTTTTATGATAAAAATAAGAAAATGCAGTACTAAAAAGTTGATAAAAAATTTCAAAAAAATTCTTAGAGTTCTATGAGAAGAAAATAAATGATTTTTGTCTCTTGCAGTTTTTTTTTAAATTGATAGTATTTGAGTAAAAAATTATTCAAGACCAATATTTGGCAATTTTATTTATTTTTTTTATTAGTAATTAATTGGCAAAAACTTTCGGGACACACACACACCCACACACACACACACACACACACACACACACACACACACACACACACACGCACGCACGCACAATATTTATATATCCAAGTCTATAAAAAAAATATAAAATTCTACCTAGAGGAAATAACATGCATTCCGCTGCTTGACGCGCAATACTCGTATCGACGATCAATATTTCTTTCGAAGGACGCCTGCTTAAAACGTCCAATTGAATTAGATTAAAAATTAGATATAGTCCAATTGCTTTTTTAGTTCGTAAATCAGGTTCTTATCTGATATATCTGATAAATTCTCTTTTCTTGTTCTTCTCTTTACATCGCATTGAAAGGTAAGTCGTTTATCATTAAAAAAATAATTCTTTCTTTGATTCATTATCAGATTATATTACGATATTTTATTTGAAAATAGACCATCAGAAAAAATATTATTAACAAAATTGTAATAACATAAATAACTTTAATTATTTTTATGCAAAAATTAGTATATTTTACGTTATTATTACCATTTTGTAACATTTTTTTAACGGTATTTTTAGTTCAATATAAAATCCACTGGTACATCTAACGACTGTACTTAAGATGGTCCTAAATAAAAGATTCAACTATAAATATCACTCTTAGTATCCTGTATATATATCCTCACATATTCTAGTCAATATAATGTACGTACAACGATGATTATTATATTACGACCTTTGACTTATACATATATTTACGTTACTACATACAGGCGTATCACAGAAATTTCTCTACAAAATACGAGATTCAAAACTAAAGACATACAACTCGCGGCTAGGATAACAATTGCAAATTTTTCGTTCGTCTATATGCATCACGCCTGGATGTGCCACACCTTGTATTCATACCTCCGAGATCTCCTGCAGTGCATTAATTCGTGCGAAAGTTAAACGTTAAAATACTCAGCCGCGCGAAAAGTGTTCTTCTCGCCGAGCGTTGGAGAGAAGAGACGAACACTCCTTGCAACCGTGAAGAAAGTCGAACCATATAACCGACGATGCGTGGGAGGGCATTAGTTACGAAGCAACGGCAAACAAGTCGACAAGTAGTACCGTTATTCACGTGATTTACGACGGCAGTGATCTATACAAGCCGCGGGAAGAGAGGAGGAGGAGGGAAGAAAAAATGCGTCGCGCCTTCCCTTTAAATTCATACCGTGAAATTAAATCCAATTTGAATCATTTTTAATCATTTCTATGGATCGTCACTGCTGCTACTTGTACACATCATTAATTTGATTAAAACAAAGTTAAACAATTTGAGTCACACAAATTTAGTTTATTATTTACACTAAGAAAAAATGTACTAAATTTTAACAAATATTTGTTTGAATAATGATAGAATATTCACTAAATATAAACGTACCTATATTTATTTGGTAAGAACCATTAATTCAATTTAACTATATCTTTTTATTCTGCAAATATTTATTTTCCATAAATCAACGTTATATTACTATTATTCAAAGAATTCTTTATTAAAATTTAGTACATTTTTCTCTCGGTGTAAATGCACGTAAACAAATATTTGATTAAATTAATTGATGATTGGAATTCTGAAAAAAAATGAACGATCCAGAATTCGTTAAGTCTACTAGAATTCTATTCTAAATTTAACCAGAATTCTGAGTTATTCATTTTCCATTAGAATCTCAGTTAATTCAACCAACCATCATTTCTCTCCGAGTGTACACATTAATAAATATAAATACTGTTTATTTTAAAACTAATCACGGAAATGAATCGGATTTACATTTTGACACACGGAAGTTAAAACTAAGAAAATATCATTTAAAAATATCATTCAAGAGCTTGCGTTGCCATTACTCCTTTGAAATCCAACGCGTCCAGATACGATTATAGCGCGTGGCTGACCACGCAACACCGGACGGACGCGGATAGTCGCGGCGATCGTTACGATCTGTGAAAGCGAGCCATGCCATATCGTACAATCGATGGGAGCGTTTATATGCGTGACGGCGTACAGAGAGAATGTGTGTACGCTTGCTTGCTTACTTACTTACTTACTTACGCCGTATATAATGTAACGTATGCAAAGCGTAGGGGCGAGTAATTTATGCGCCGTACGTGTTTACGAAGCGCGTACGTGCGATCGCGTTGTCGCGAATGCGAGATCGTAACTGTTAGACGAGAGGAAGTTTATGTAGAGGCCCTTGAGAGAGGTAGACGATGATCTTTCGGGCCGCTCCTCTCGCAAATGTTTATTTCTTTGCGGATTAATAATAATAATAATAATAGATAAGCCACTGGCGCGATAGTTCGATGCCTCGCTCGACGTCTTCATTTAAGTGTATAAATATCTATACTGATACATTAACTCTCTGAAGCCGATAGTGGGTCTTAAACGATTCCTAGATGATCAATATTATTGAATAATATTTGATATTGCAATATTATTGATTGACTGGAAGCCATATTGAGAATGCAAACTGTTTCTTTTGAATTGTTTAAAGGCATCAATATTCTACAAAATAATTGTATAGTATTGAATGTCTAGTGGTCGTTTTATTCAATTTATCGACTCAATTATACAGTAAGAGAAAAGTATTTGATATTTGTGATTACAATGATAAAATAATATGTAATAAATTGGAAATAAAGGTTCTAAACGATTCGTTGTGTAGCTATTGTGGTCTTTTAAGACACTTTGTATTAAAAAATAATTATGATCGAGAGCTCGATTTAGTTATTATACTAAATTTTTTTTCTTCCAATGTAGTGCTTTTAATTAACATAAATTAAATAATTTTTACGATCGCAGCGACAGTTAATTCTGTTAAATTGTTCAATCATCATTCGTCGTATCCGTCATCTTCTCCGTTATGCAACGATAAGTTACGAGACTTATTATATCTTCGATTTCGCAGAAAACCCTACCGGTCTATGTTGAGACAGGCATGATACTGTCGCATAATTCCACAAATCGGGTCAGGTCAAGCCGTAATGTAACAAGAACGTTCTTGAGAGGCTTCAAATTCTTAATATGTAAGCGCCTATAAGCGCCTATAAGTTTTCGAGTCACCCGATCCACGGTAATGCCTTATCTATAATGCCGACATCTTGCCTCTTCTTGCTCGCGTCACGTCACGTCGGCTTCGCTCACTTCACAGAGAAGAAGTGCAAAAATGTTATCTCAATCAGGCGCGGACGTGAGCTAAGATATCTGCTTTTTTCCTTCGGTGTCACCAGTCAATTAACTTTCAAACGCAGTATAACCGACGCTGGGTTCGATAATGATACATTGAGGAAGTATGAATTACACCTCGCCAACATCAATGGATTTCACCAGGCGGTCATTGACCTGAACTGACGACGGAGTGGCTGTTGTCAGTCCGATTGTTCGATTATGTTTGACAAATACTAAACGGTCCTCTCCTTCCTGTACTCAGATGACCGCGGCTTCTCACGTAACGAACATTACACATTGTTAGATGTCAAAGGAGCAATGGTAGACCAATCCTTCGAGTTAAATATTTTGTCGTTTTTAACTTTCATATATGTTAAAATCAATTAATTTCCTTGTTAATAGTTTCGAAGCAAATATCGTTCATATTATATAACGCATTTAATAAATAATAAATTAAATTTGAGTTAAATTTAATGGAGTTTAATAAAATAAAATAATACAATTTATTTAATAAATTTATTAAAGTAAATTTTTTTGAGTTAAATTGTTTAACTCCATTGTTTCAAATTAACGGTATATTGGATGGGAATAGTATCTATAGAAAAGATTAAAAAGAACTCAAATTGGGTACAATATGAATTTAATAGTGCATGTCGCGGTCTTTATCATCGCAAGTGATAATCGGGATAATCCTCTTTGTGCCACCGATCCGATTTTGATATGCACATGTATTATACTTAATCTGTTATGAATAAGTACTGGAATAAAAATGTTGCGCAAACGAGGATTTAGCAATCGATGAAGACCTTCATGGCCGATCTCAACGTCTTGCGAAGAACGTGATAACGTTACGTAAGAAATTTAGCCAAGATTATTTAACATAATACGTAATGACTTTTATTAGTTCCTGTTTAAATCTTGTGTAATTCCATTTTCAAAAGTCCTTACTTGTTTTGAATATTCTACATATAAGGGGGAGTTAAAGGGATGATATATTACAAAAGTAATTGGCTGTAAACTTCTCGGGAAGAGTTATCAGATGATTTTTATATCTCTGCAACAATAAAATAAAATTCACTCACGTAGTTGTTTTTACTGTGGCTATTTCTTCCTATTCTTTTTTAAAAAATATTGAACTCTATATATAATAATTCCAAATAATTATAATTTATATTTTTTTATTTTTTATTGATATATATACACGCACGCATGCACACACACACACACACACACACACACACACACGCACGCACGCACGCATACGCATGCACACATTAATGAAAAATAAATAAATAAAAATTATGATTATTAATTACACACACACACACACACATACACACACACAACACACACACACATACACACACACACATATATACGCGCGCGCGCGCATCGGTCGATTCCAATGCGTTGTTCTACATTAAAAATAATTTGCTTTATCTTTATACATATTTTTATTAATATTACTGAACATTTACTTACAATAAATAAATATATTTTTTCAATGAGAAAAATGATATAGTTAAATCAAATCAATGATTCTTGTACCAAAAATAAATTACGTATATTGCATTTAGAACTAACAAAATATTTACATTTAGTAAATATTTAATTAGTACTATTTACATAAATATTTAATAAAATTTACATTTTTTTTTTTTAGTATAGCTAATGTGATTATGCTCGAATATTTATTATACCGAAGGCACTGTTGAAAGTGTGGATTACGCGCGAAGGACGATCTTGACAAATATAATATCCACTACAATCGAAAGGCTATTCGCGTCGTGACGTCTAACACTATGTTACACATTGTATATTTAAATCCGCGTAATATGATCGAAGTGATTTGCGGGGGAAAGAAGCACAAGATTCCGTGACTGAAATGTTAATCTCTTCACGATAGCGAAAATAACTTTATTAACAACGAGACGATGTGTACACTGTGTGTACTTCGAATTTAGTATTCGTATCAAATTATAATCAACGTGTTGTATATTCCAAGAAGGTTTCCCTAAAGATTACGTAAATATACGAGTCTGACGAAACACGTAGTACAATTTATGGTACTACAGAAAAGGTAACAACGTGTTGAGTAATAAACTGTTAGCATTCGATTGCTAAGTATTACTATTAAGACACAGAATAAGTATCAGTGTATATCCGAAATACACGATATATATTATGTATGTTTAGTTCTTTACTCCTTATGAATATAGATGACACATAAATGTCTAGATGTGATAAATATTCATATATCTTCATTATAAAGAGATATATTTCTGAGAAAACGCCTGTTTAGCGGATGTTTATACACTGTAACTGTATACATTAACAAGACGCACTGACCATCCGCAACTATTCGTTACTTTATAATTATTATCAATACAATTTTTTTCAATACAAGATAATTCAGTTCCGTTTCTTCATAATCGATAGCTTATCGCGTTACCAATGTAAATTATATGTTGCAAGTACTCTAAAATTAACTGCAACGTTTTTCTCGTAGGAGTAAAAAGTTTTGATGTGTCACTGAAACATTTTTATGCGAATTAAAACAATCTCTATACGGTTGCCGCTTGGCATTGCAGTGGCTGCAAATAGCCATTACAACGCTGGCATAATTCCCGGTTTAACCGTATAATCGTTATAAATATCCGCTCTGCAAAGTCCTCCTTCCCCGCCGCCAGGTTACAATAAACCAGTGTATGCCCTGAGAATCTCGTGACCCGTATTAAACTTTGATCATTTTTGCCGTCATTGATGCTCGCATAAATATATCGTACTTGCGTGCGAAGAAACTTTCACGAAATTAAGCCATTGTAAATTGTGTCATGCATTTAATAGTTGATAGTATCAGAGAAACCTGTTGTGTTCTTCATTTTCGTACAATGACACCTGAGAGCGGAATTTTATTTCTTAACTTGCGCCAACAAACCGTGACAGCGATAAAGTTGGAAAATAACAGAGCGTAAAAATATTTTTTTAAAAACAATAAAAATATTAAATAACGTTGTTTGCGTACTTTGCGCGGTGACTCATTCGACTTATTGTAAAACTGTTCATTTGTAAAACTACTTTTTTACGGAAATGTAAATACATGCGCGATAAAACTGGTTCTTCTACGTAATGAGAAAAATGTTCCGCGTAAATGCTTTATTCTTGCTGGAATTAATCTGTAGCAACAGAAAGACGATATTGTTGTAGAATTTCTATTGAAATCAGGACCGTCACAAGAAAATATGCACATTGACAAGGGGGACACTAAGTTAAGTTTTAATCCTTCGTCTATAATCGTATTTTTATTCTTTCCGTCTTCAATTTGAATTTTTTGCTCAGCCCTATTCTAGACTACCAAAAAATGTGAAATATTTTAAGATTATTTTTCAATATTTTTTCCCTTATTAATAATTGATATTTTAGGAGGGCAAAATCTAAACTACACTCTTCTTTATTACGGAGAAATTTTATTTGAACAAAATAATCAGTATAAAAAAAAATTCAGATTATAAAAGAAAGATTAAAATCAATTCTTCATTCCTAACTGTGTTAGCACGCTTCTATCAAATTTTTTCTGAAATGTCCCTTGGGAAAATTTACTTTTAACGAAATTAAAGTTTATAAAAATAATTAGAGTTTACTTAAAAAATTTTAAGGTAATTTAAAATATGTAAAAGGTTAAGCCAAAATAATCTTAATTTTTTTAAGTTTCTTAAGGACTTTAATATAATCGGCACAGAACGTTAGTTTGTTTCAGTTGTTCTTTAGTAAGTTTTAAAGTTACTTTAAAAAACAGTTTAATGTTTAAATTTACCTTATCTAAAAGATTTACTTTAGAATTATCTTAAAATTTACTGTAAAGAAAATCTAAAAGCCTTTTAGGTTTTCTCTAGTAAATTTTAAGTATTCTAAAGTAAATTTTTTTAAGTTTTCTTAAGTAAATGTTTCCAAAGGATGTATTTTGTATATTAATTTAAAGAAATCAAAATCTAATCGCAAAATCTATAACCATCGGAACAGATAATCATTTATATTTGCCGACATTACCAATTTGCCAAAATTTTTCATTATATACAGGACCATGATATACATACGTACAAAATCATCTTAGTATCAGGATACTGATTATTTTTGTAGAACAGAGATATAAAAAATAAAAAATATCTATTAATTTTAATGATACAGAAATTTTCATTTTTCACATTTTCGTTCTAAAAAAAAAGTAACATGATTAATATAAATATATTGTTAATAATCCTTACTTAAAGATATTTATTTAAAAAAAATTATTTAAAAACATATTTAAAAAAATAATAAATAAAAATTAAGAGAGGCGACAAAATCTTTTTTTTCACAAAGGCATTTTAAATATCAACGGCGACCTTAATTGATACACGCTTGTCATATCAAATGTATATTGCACTGAAAGAAATCACAATTATTATCATTTAATTATTATATAATTTATAGTTATTTTTTATACCAACTATATATTATTTTAATAAAATTATAAACATAATTATTACTAGCATTATACTAGTAATAATTATAAAAGTAAATCTTCCACACTCATAATTATTTTACTATAATTTAATTATAATTTACAATTTGTATCATCAATTATTAATGCTTTCTAGTAACAGACGACACCATAAATATAATAACACAGTGCTTTTCAACTATGACACAAGTTGACACAATCGTACGCAGCTAAAATACTGTGTTTGACTATGTCGTTACTTTATACCCCTTCACGAAAAAAAAAAAAAAAATCTTTACATTTCATTTATTTTTCCATTTATTTTTCTAGGAGTGATACTATAGGAGTGATAAGAAGTTTCAAAATTATATTCGAATATATTTGGACATAGATGTACGAGATCTTTTTGTTTCACTCTGATAGTAAAATAAAAACGTTAAGCAACGTTTCAACTACAAGTCGACACTGCGTATTACTGTGTTTCGAAAATACTTGTTATTTTATTTTTTTTACAAAACTATAAAGATAATTATTATCACTAATATTATAACAATAACAACTTTAAAAATAGTGTTCCTAATCATAATTATTTTATCATTTTACCATAATTTAATTATATAATTTATAATTATTTTCACTGCCAATTATATATTTTTTAAATAAAACTATAAATGTAATTATTATTACTAATATTATAACAGTAATAACTATAAAAATATTACTATTTTTCTAGCTTCTAACCATAATTATTTTATCATGCAGTTGCAATTACAAATAGCAAACACACTTTTCTCTCACAGTGCGCTGTGTTTCTACCCTGATTAAGATTATTCCAAAAAAGTTGAGATTGCGAATATCTTTTCTACCCACTGAATTTCTCGGAATTTTTTTCAGACGCTTTCACTCACCGATGATTAGAGAAGTGGCGCTACTTCTTTCGTTCTGCAAGAGTTGTTTGAAAATATCGTCCAGAATGATTATGTATCATTACATTAACATCGAATATTACATTTTATTCAAGTTGAAATTATCGCTTTCGCGATAAGAATCACAGTACGCGCGACTTTTCATTTATAGCATTCTAACTGTCACTAACTGGCACTTCTAACTGCCAAGGGAGACATTCGCTTGGAAATATATATACAGGCTGATTCATTCGATATTTATACTTCAAAACTTGTAGGTATAATTTTTTTTTTTTTTTAGAGATGCAATACAAATATTAGATAACTATATCTATATCAGGAAGGCCTTATTTAGTGAAATTCTGTACAAATGTTACAAAGTCTTGTTGAATAATCCGAATCTTAAATTCTTAAAGCGTAAACAATGTGGTCCGATGAAAGCGATAAGTGATTAAATATTATGTTTTTGCTACAACGCCAGAATATTACGTTTAGATTTAATCTACATCGTCCAAATATTGTGATTTTTTTGTCGATTGATAACTCACTCGTTCGAATACGCAACGTCATAATATTATCAGCAATTGCGATGTTACGCGAATAACAAGGTCAGTCAGATAACGCGATGCTGCTATTGGTATACCCGACTTTCGATTGGACGCATCGATGTGAAAGTTTTGCAATTCAAAAATTTCTTGCATGAAGAAGAAAGCTGTTTGATATTTGTGACTATAAAATAATTATAGTTAGAAATTTTTATAACTGTTATTATTATGATATTAATAATAACAACTTTATACTATATTTATAATTCTATTAATCATGAAAAAATTGTGCTATAAATCATGACATAAATCATTTCATATTTTAATATAAATATTTGTATGTAGTGAACGCAGTCGCAATTATCACAAGTAAAACTTTTTTATATATTTGCTTAACATTGATACGGTAATTTTATCTAAAAAATGTTTGAAAAAAATAAAAGAGTCCTTTTTAACGATGTAATTGTTGAATGCATATCATAGGTCTGATAATTATATATATTATATATATATATGTATAGTATAGGTGAAGCGATTATATTTGCGTGGTTAAAACGACTATAAATACGTAATTGGCAAAATGACTATAAATGACAGTCGATTATAGTTAATTATTTTCTCAGTGTGTGTATGTGTCTATAAATACAAAATAAAATAGTTATAAGGTGTGGAAAGGGAATGACTCATGTTGTGATACCAAGTAAAAAATACATATCGCTCATTTGTTACAACAATGATATAACAGTTTCTCAGAAAATGAATTCCAATGTGTTGAGTCATTAAAATTTTGTAATATTAATTTTAAAATACAATTAGGTATAACAATGTAAGTAAAACTAATTATAAAGCTGATTATAAATAAAAGTATGTTTTTTAGAATAGATATATTTCGTTTTCTCTTCCCGTCCTTGTCTGCAAGCATATAACTAAAAAATGAGTTATTTGAACTAATTTTTTAATTATATCGTTCTTGTAACAAATGTAGCAACAAAATAAATAATATATCAAGATAATTACATTTTCGATCTGTTATATTCGAGGTCTTTAAGAATGATCCTTAACAATGATCTCATCGATACACCTACATTGGTATTGTCGTTTACATGATAAATGTACAAACAGTTACGTTTCTCGCAATTGCGAGTACTCTTTCATGCACACAGAATACGTGCAATTCGGAGTAATTGATCTTTATTTTCTTTTTTTCAAACATATCATGGCATTGTTTTCTGACCCCGGCGAGGAAGCGACTTATTACGTATGCAAGTGTTTCATTATGCTGCACGGCGTTTCGTTTAGCCCAGCAGGTAGATAAACGATAAACATGCAAGTGCGCACAAACCTTGCACATGGCAGAACGTTCTATTCTGGATGCAGACAGAAGAGAAATCAATTTCGGCGATACACGTAGCACTTACATTATTTTTATCTCCAGCTAATCATTTCACGCGCGCCGGACTGAACTGGTATTCGTCAGTTTTTTTCTTCTCGTCGTATTACGAGAGCGAACTTTTCAAATCAAGGTAACAAAGAAAACGACGGCGGAAGTGATTGAAGGTCGTCGCGTCTATTCGCCGGAACGTCACGCTGAAGGGGATGCGATAGACATCCGTACGAGAGCATGCTCTACTCTCGGGAATACAAATTCGATTATCATTTCCCAGGGCCACGGACTATTGTTTGCAAACTACGAATGTGACGCGAACGAAACGATCCTTGTAAACCTAAACGTCCTAGGCCTTGAACTTAGTGAAATTTATGACGCCTCGATCTTCTATGACGAAGTCACGTTTTATTAAAGCGACATCAAGCATCGGCCACGCTCACCCGAGTCTTTAACCTTTGCCGTCGCGAGTTAAATTGTTCATTGGATTTTATCTTGGTGCATGTTTATATCTGCTCTGCGTTACGAAAGACTGTACGCAACATTTTACACTATTATTATATATATTTGTTTATAAAACATTCCTGCACTCTTCTTTCTAAATCACGAATATGTGTGTTCTTATCTAATTCGTGCCAGAAAAAAATTAGATAGGATAAAATACAATAATATTTTCTATGATAAAAACAGACGCTTTCGAGTATGAGCAAGTTAATCTTCTCTCGTATATCTCCTTTAGATTAGTGCTGGCTGTCATGTATTCGTTGTTTATTTTATGTAAACACGCATACAGTGAATGCAAGTAATAATCGCACACAGATTTTTTTTATCAATAAAAACTTATTTGTAGAAAATAAAAATTAATTAGTAGTTTATTAACAATAAATACGTTCCGTTCTAAAACAAAAGAACCTTGTAAAAATAACTGTCGTAATTTGAAATTATAAATTTCTCGATTTCAATATCACATTATTAATATCGAAAAATTGCATTATTTGAAATAAATTGTTGTTTATTATTAAGATAATATATTTTAATTGTACATTTATTTAGATAAGATTATTTTTAAAAATATACAATCTACTTTTATTTATTCTTTATTAAATTGCAAATTAATGTTTACTTTCTAAAAATAAAGTTTCCTAAAAATATATCTAAAAAGATACGAATACTTTTTGCACTCACTGTATAATTTTGTAGTGTCTAAATGTAACGAGATATACGTAAAAAATTTACCGAAAATGGGTCGATGTTTTCGGATAAGAATCGCGATCGGTTGAGATTGATTCAATAGAGATTCGTAGGAATCGTGCATTCGTAACACGAAACGGAGATAAACGGTCGCAGACGCAATTCTTGATTGATCTTATCTTATCATTGTTTGTCCAATGGAAAATATTTGTGTTTTGAGCGCAAACGTGAACCAAAACGTGAACCGAGCAATGCAAACACATCGAAACGGTTATGTAATAATGGGGGTAATTTAAATCTGTACAATACTATATTATTACGATATCTAATCTCTTCGCGATATTTGCTGACAGTACACTTAAAAAAGTCTACTATTAATAAATTACTAAAGCTTTAGTAAAATAATTTTAGGTAAATGTTTGTTTAATATAGTCAAAATCAATTATATACAAACACTAATTTTACCTTTTAAATATTTAAATATTAATATCTTACTTTTATAATTATTACCAAACAATTTATTACTTTATTATGTTCGGAAATATTTATTAAATATTGCACCAATATTAAATAAAATATCCCATTTGATACAATAATCCAATTAATAAAACAGCAAGTCAATTGAAAAGTGATTTAACGATTATTTTGGAATCATTTTAACATCATTTTGATTGGTATGTCCGATGAATACACCTAAAATATTCGAATAAATGAATAAAAAATGAATGAAAATACTCATTCGAATACATTTCTTTTTTATTCATTAAAAAACAAATAAATATTTTTTCATTCCATTTGAAAATAAATATTTTTTTAATATAATTACACAAATATTTTCATTTCGTATTCACTTTTTTACTCTGTATTATCTGCACATAGCTTGCAAGCCTACAAGAGAAAATAGAAATCTATAAAAGCAATGGCTACGAGCTATTAGTCCGCGATTTATACGATGGGCATCCTTGTTTTATAGATTAAACAAAGACATTTTTATTGAGAATAAATAATATATCTCGGAATTTAATGTCCGTAGATCACAATGAACGTCGCGCCAAAGATATCCTATAAAATATTTATAACATTACTGTCGTATAACCGGAATTATATCGAAAGATATATGGCGTTCTATCAAATAGATTTATAAATAAAAAATGTATATCTTTCTAAAATATTTTTCAAAATTTCCTTTATAAAATCTGAATATTACAATGACAAAAATAAATAAAATTCATTTTTTTTACTTAAGTCATCAAAGTACTGGTTATAATTAAGAGATAACGATTGCTTATTGGAGCTTTTTTTTCAGTTTATATTTTGAATGAATATGAATAATTCGTAAAATATTCATAGTTTTTTGTGAATAAATATTTTTTGAAAACTCAATTTCGATGTTACTTGAGTACACTGAAAAAAGAATTTAGTAATAGTTACCAAATGTTGAGTGAAATAATTTCAATTGAACATTCGGTTGATATAACCAAAAATAATTTTACTTTTCTAAACATTTAATAAGTATTGCCAAACACAATCAACGTTTGGTAACACTTACTAAATGTTTAGAAAAAAATAAAATTACTTTTGATTATGATAACCGAATATAATTTGATTGAATTACTTCACTCAACATTTTTTTTGTAGCTATTACCAGACTCTTTTTTTCAGCGTAGCTATCAGATTTTTTTTAGTGCACAGAGAAAATATATGAAAAACGCGCTATATATTATAGAATAACAAGTTTCAATGGTCTTTCTATTATAAATTTTTACATTCCGTTTCGTTCTTTTTAACTCCTTCGTGCTTCCGCCGCGTCTCGACAAAGTCCAGAGGGTCCATAGTAATCGGCGCTGTCTCGATAGGTGGCTCGTCTGCGAGAGAAAAGGAAAAAAAGGAGCGCGAGCGCAACGAACGACAAAGTGCGCCGTAAAAAGGGAAAGGAGATGGCTGGCTGCGGCGCGTTGTCGCGGCGCAATAAAGTCAAGGTTTTCCGTGTGGCGTAACGCGCGCGCGAGCGAACGCGGTGCGATGTACCTTTGCGCGCAGGTTGATTGCACCCTGAGAATTCCCCTGGGATGCACACAAAACACACACACACACACACACACACACACGCATATATAACACGCCGCGCGCGCACGCTACGGATTATTTACACGCCCGATTACGACGTTACCTTTGACCTAAAGTCCCGCGCGCTTTTTCCTCCGCTCGCTCGAGTCAACAGGAATAACTGCGTAGCCGTTTTTTAAATAACGACAAAAATAATAGCCATTCGATCTCTCGTATTCTCGGAGATTAATTCCCTCGGTGACGTTAATAGCGTTTCTGTGAGTCTCGTTCTAAAGAGAAGTCGGCGTGCTGTGACCTTTATCTCTTCCGGAATAATTGAATAACAGATACGTCTTCGATATGTGAGAAATTACGGCAATTAAGGTTTAGGAAAGTGTTTAATATAAATTAAATGATAAATTAAATTAATATAAATTCTTAAAAATGCAATCAGACAAATATAGTCGATGTACAAATATCTGCATGGGATCGATAGGTTGTCTCTTGGAAACGACTATATTTCGGGATTCGCTGAGCAAGAACAGCAGTTTCGGGTCAATCAAGTTCATCGCCTCTTTTTCATAAATCCTTCGGTTCAACTAAAACGATAATAATTAAAATTATAATAAGATTATCGAATATTAAAATATACATATGTGTGTGTGTGTGTGTGTGTGTGTGTGTGTGTGTGTGTGTGTGTGTGTTTATCTAATAATGGCATTCCATTTATTATTGTTTAAAATAATTCTATTAATCCTTACTTCCTTCATTTATATATTTGATGGATAAATAAAGTTTAAATATCTATCTTAACCAAACAATTCATTATCATAATTATTCATCGTGTAGAAAGCAAAACAAAAATCATCATGACTTCAAAATGACATCAAGGTGACACCGTAATGATATTATTAAGTCACATCTTGATTAGTTACAATTCATTTTAACGTTATTTTGACGTTATCGTGACTTGTTCTGTTTGGGATGATAAGAACACAAAAAGTCTGTTATTTGTAATTAAACTTACACTCATACTTAAGAATGTATTACACATATTTTTGAAATAATGAAAAAGTTGTGATAAAATTACAGATTATTCTAGATCACGTTTAAAAGTAATACAATAAAGAAACAATTCTTTTGCAAGTTTTTACCAAATTAAAGCAATTTTAGACACTATTTTATAGTCCATTGGTATGTCTTTCTTGTATTTTAAAATCATGTTTAATGATATTACTAGAAATACTTCTTTTCTTTTCTTTCTGCACCTTTCTATACATAATTACCTCACTACTGCCATAGCGTTAAATTTAATGATGCCTTTAATTATTTTGCGTATAAAAATATTAAGGTAAAGACAAAAAAACTGATAGTTTATATACTTAATATTTCATATCAATATGTGCCAATTAAAATAAAGTATAAAATATCTTATAATTTTATATAAATCAGTTTTTTGTATAAGTACTTTAAGTAGATAGATATTCAAAATATTTATGTAAAGTTACATTGTGATGCAGTGATTAGTTGTTCTCTAAATAAACAAAATACTTATTCTTTTTAAAAATCCTTGCAACGAATTTCTGAATCGCCATGAATCTTGGAATAAATCATTTTAAATACTTAAAGTATACAAAAAATTAAAATTTTTGCCATTATTTCTCTCTCTCTCTCTCTCTCTCTCTCTCTCTCTC
>NW_011627310.1:58065-82140 GCF_000204515.1 Acromyrmex echinatior | reverse complement strand
GGCACGGGAATTTTTCAGTTCCCTTACAGACTCGCGCTTGTTTCCCAAAAGTACGATGCGGCCAGCAGACACGAGAGTTTCTGCTTTTGGAACGCTTACGATTTTTATTTATCTTGTCTCTCGTCTGAGATCTGCTGTATCGCTTGACCTCAGCAGCGAGGGTAGCAATATCAGCGGCCAGACCATCGATCCTAGCTTCTAAGTCGGACGGTTTAGACTCTGACGACGATACGGCGGCACACTGCGCAGAATCACCCACGGTTTCAACTATTTTATCCGCCATTTTGGCTAATTTATCCAGATCCGTACTTTCGGTAGTCGCAAGAATGCTTCTAATGTGCGGTGATAAATGTTCAAAGAACACAGTTTTTATTACGGCGTCGTCACATCGTTTGTCAGAGTTTAAGTTACGAAGTCGACTGAGAATCTGCGACGGTTTCCCTGATGTAAGCACTTGGCCTTTTATTAATTGTCGCAGTTGACTTTCTGCTGACGCTGAAAAATTTTCAATGATACGCTGTTTTAATTTGGTATATGGTTCATTAATATCGGGTTCCGCGATGAGATCTCTGCAGCACGCGATAGCTTCTGCGTCCAGAGACATAATCACGTGATGCGCCTTAGTCTTTTGCTCTGTGATTCGAGCGGCCTCGAAAGTGGCCTCGACTTGAATGAACCATATCACCGGATCTTTAATTAAGAACGGCGGAATTTTCGGAACTCTATATGAATCCACGCGCGCGACATTGCCTGCCACCTTGCCCTGCATCTGCTGAAGCATCGCTTGCAGTTGCATCACTTGCTCCTGCAATTCCTCGTTGGTGGGAGGAGCCATGACTATACGTGACGAAGTTCGCGAACAATCAGTACTTCCTAACGACCTTAAATATTAATCGCTTACGCGCGCGCTATAAAAATTTCGATCGCTCAAAGTTAATTTGTCAATAATGGAGAAATTGTTAATTGACGTTCGTATAATTGACCTCGTGAAGAAAAGCGCGGAAGATCTACTTTCCTGTTTACCGGATTACGCACGCTTAAAAACTAACGCGCTGCATACACAACTTGCCCGACTGCTATGCGGCGAAGTCGTCCTTCACAGGTCACAATGGCGGCGAGGTCGTCCTTCACAGGTCACAATGGCGGCGAGGTCGGCCTTGACAGATCACAATGGCGGCGACGGCGATGACGTCCTGAACGCCGGCTCCTGGGCTGATTCGTGCAGTTCCCACGTCGGCGGAACGCTGATCGCCTGTCGTTGGATATGTCTCTGCGGTGTTTCCAACGGCGAGAATTTTCCACTGGCCCCGGCCTTAACGATGGGGCTTTGCGACAGGTTGTTCTCGAAGGAGCAGATGTGGGATAACATTTCTGCAACCATTTCAATGATTGTTCAGAAGTTTTTCCCATCAAAAAACAATGTTTGATCAAGATGTGATATTCCTGTTTTTCCATTTTTTTTACGAAGGCGAAAGTAACGCCACTTAAACGACTGTAGCTTGTAAACGAATGAACGAAATGTCATGAAACTTCATACATAAACTAGTGATAGATGAATCTCTCGAAATGAATCATGTTCATTTTCTAATGGCACCACTTATTGAAAAATCCCGGGACTTTTCAGCCCATGTAGTAAATGTCCAATTCTGGATAGTAGAATCAAAGATAAATCGCATATATCAATTAACGGCTAACTCACAAGGAGGTTTTGACGACTTAAAAATTTATTATGTAAACTGTCAGTCTCTAGTGGCACACATGATGAATTTCTCAATTTTTTCATGACTTCTGATTATCATATAATTTGACTGAGATGTGGCTTAGACCTGAAGTGTCGGACATTATGATTGAGCTTCCTGGATTTTCATTGCTTAGTTGGGACCGAATGGGCAGACATGGCGGTGGGATAATCTTTTATTATTGTAGCTACCTCCGGGCATCTCTTCTTACATTAGGCCAGTTGCTTTGGAAGGCCTGAATTTTTGATTGCTGAAATTTATTTCGAGTCTGCATCTAATTTTTTGCTTGACATAGTATACAGATCTTCTAATACAGGATACCTCTATGAATTTCAAAATCAATTTCTAGATCTCTAAGTTAATTACAGGCACTCTATTATTTTCGATGATTTCAATGCGGATGTGCTCATTGACACGTACGATACGTTGCAGTTAAAAAATTTTATTGACTTAGCAAATTTATACTGTATACCATACAGGGCAACGCATCATTTGAGAGACAGTACCTTGCTCGATCTCTGTATTATCGATGATAGTACGGAAATGATTGATTTTGCATGGCATGGCATTTCTTTCTGCTCACGACTTAACATGTATCAGATATAGGATCAAGAAACTCTGATCGAGTTGTAGTGTTGGAATTTTAAATTTTTCAATGAGGAAGTCTTTCTCTCGAAAATGCATAAAAATGCGAAAGTCTTGATTGGTTGTCGTTGACTGAGGAAAGTCTATTAATCAAAAGATAGACCTCTTCAATTCAAAATTGTTTGCATGCCATAATAAGCATGCACCACTGCAAAGAGTTCAGTATAAGAATGCTTCAGCCCCGTGGATTATTCCTGAGCTTAAGATAGCTATGCGGGAGGGGGATCTTGCCAGAAGAGTATGGCGCAAGAAATGTGATCGATAGCATGTGACTCAACGTTTTAATATCTACGAAATAAAGTGCAAATTGCGGTGAGAAAAGCTAAAAGTGACTATTATATGTCAGTATTCAATAGCTCCTCAACCATTGAAGATGTCTGGAGCAAGTTGATCGTCGACTTGTTAAGGCCAAGGATTATGGCTCACAGCTTTAATAGTTGATGAATTTAATGTATTTTTGCTCAGTCTGATGGAAATAATGGCTATAATATTAATCTCTTAAGGGAAGAAGAATTCGATGATAGTAAATTTTACTGGAATTATATTACCTATAAAGGACATTGGTAAAGCAGTCGGTATGGTGAGATCTAATGCGGTTGGCTCCGATGGTGTTTCTCCTAAGTTATTGAAACTTGTTGCACTTTATGCTCTGCCTATTTTTGAACACATTTTCAACTATTTATTTATGCATGAAATTTTTCTTATTTAGTGGAAAGAAACCTGCGGTAGTATGTTTTATCTCTAAGGTCAAAAATCCTGCATCTGTTATGGACTATAGGCCGATCTCGATACTTCCAGCATTATTGAAATCATTTAAAAGAATTGCATGTGAACAAATTTGTTCCTTCCTGCAAAAGTCTGATTTGTTGGATCCACATCAGGCTGTCTATAGAAGAGCTCATTCTACACAAACTTGTCTTATTAGTATGCTTGACGATATCAGACATACCGTAGACCAGCGAAAGGTCTGCTTGAATCCTGTTTGATTTTTCGAAAGCTTGTGATAGGGTGCACCATGAAATTTTAATAGAGAAGTTCAAAGATATGCAAATATGCAAGATATGCTTTCTCATTCGGTGTTAACATGGATTGCATCATGCCTCACAAACAGGACATAGTTGGTCAGAGATAAAGGAAGTGGCTCTGTGTCTGTCCCTGCTGACGTTTCGGTTGGAGTTTTACAGAGTTCAGTTTTTGGCCTGTACTTTTCAGTTTATATCTGTCGGACTTCAGGAGCACTCTCAGGAATTACAAATACAATTTCTACGTCGATGACTTGATTATTAGGTGTACAAATAAGTTTCCGCCGTTTTTAATAAAAAATTAAGCATTTATTGTGAAAGAACGATACATAATGTTTTATTGATGTAAGTCAAAATGTAAATGCAAGTTCTTTTTGCGTTTGGCACGAATCTTCATTCAATAATGCTTCCAATTCCGCGTCTTCGTACACTTTCGGCCTTCCGCTACATTCTTTGTCTTCGACGTCAAATTCACCGTTCTTAAATTTTTGAAACCATTTACGACAACTTCTCTCACTTAAGGCAGCCTCGCCATATGCTTCTACAAGCAATCGATGAGCCTCAGCTGCAGATTTCTTCAAATTAAAGAAGTAAATCAAAAGTTCCCGCAAATGACGCTTATTCGACTCAAAACTCGGCATTTTCGCACAAAAAAAAATATATGATGCTGATACAAAATCGCTAGTATTTCAAGATTATGTTGTTGACAGATGTCCAACCTTACGATATAATGTTTTACATCAGACAATTTTAACCATAGCTTGCTAGTGGCGTCGTCTTTTGTCAAACGGCGGAAACTTATTTGTATACCTAATATATATCTGGATTGTGAGACAAGCAAACTAGTAGAAATCATTGAAAGAATAAATGATGCCATAGAACATATAGTTGACTGGATTACTGAAAATGAGCTTCTATTAAATGAGACTAAAACACAAGCCATCATTTTGTGGGCATGCTACATCAGCTCCATTGACTTTGATACACTGCCGAATATCATGGTTATTGAGACCCCTGTTCTATTTGTCTCGGAGATTAAGTACCTGGGGACTTAATATTCAGCAATTTGTCATGGGATAAACATGTAAACAACGTTACGAAGAAAATCAGAGTGATGCTGTACCAACTTAAATTGTGCAGACATTTGATGATGGAATCATTAAGAATTAGGCTTGCTATTGCTCTTGTCCTTCCTCACTACTGCTGTGATGCTTTTACGGATATTACAATGGAACAGGACATTAAGCTGGAAAGGATCATTAATGCATGTCTCAAGTTTGTTTATGGAGACGGGACGACCACATCACATCTTATTACAAACGTGCACGCTGATTGAAGATCAATGTCAAAAGACATACTTTGTGTGTTGTCTGTTGTACAGCGTCTTGGGGACTGGACAACCTAGGCCTCTTCTCTCCAATTTCACATACCGTACTGAGGTATTGAGCAGGCGAGCCAGAGCGAGCTGGTTCTTCCGCATCTTGTCGTATTGAATTTTACAAAAGATTTCTTTGTTCTACTACGACAAATCTATGGAACGATCTCCCGTATGATATACGCTCTTCGAGCTCTATTAATATATTTAGGCAGAAACTACATGTGCATTTGATTTTGAAATCATAGCAATAAAAAATCTGTATACTAGTTTTTCGATTGTGTATGGGTGATGGGTTATATGTCTGAGATATCACATCTTTCAATATGTATATCGGCATTATAGTATGTATATTACTGAGATATCTGAGCTTTCCGCATGTGTGCTAATCACTCGCGTAACTTATTTTTTAGTAATATGTATATAATCATATTTTTCTTTTGATTCTTTCTTTTATATACGCTTTTTTTTATATAATTTTAATATTTTCGATGTAATTGAATTGATTCTATGTATTGTGATTTCTGCGCTTGTCCCAGAGCGCATAATAAATGCACCCCTCCTTCTTTCCATCCCTCCTTCTCCCCTTCCCCTCCCCCTCTAGTCAAATTCACTGATGATATACGGCTAGTCATTGATTATAGGATGGTAATTTTACTTATTTTATTTGACTTCTTTAAGCCGTTCGATTCAGTCAATCATGATCTTCTGCTGCACAAATTTTCCTGTTTTCGACTGTCTGGTCCTTGAATGGTTCAGATGTTATCATACAGATTGCTCTCAATGTGTTAGAGGACCTGGCGGCCTCTCCAACTGGGCGCCCATTTCTGTAGGAGTACCGCAGGTTACAGTACTCGGTCTTTCATTATTTGCATTGTTTATAGATGATCTATATACTCTCTTCAACATTGTACATATCCTCTATGCTGATAACCTGCAAATTTATCTATATTTTCCTCCTGCGGAGCTGGGTGTGGCCCTAGCCTTGATCAGGGAGGATATCTCGGCTGTGCCGCGATAGGCATAGGATAACTCTCTTACATTAAACGGTAGTAAGACGAAAGCTATTCAGCTTGGGAATGTTCGGTTTGTAAACAACATCCAGGCGAACAGCAATATCGTACTATCTCTCAATGACACCCCAATTAAACTTTCCAATTAGGTCATTAACCTTGGCATCACTCTTACGAGCACTCTCAACTGGTCTGAGCGCATCAAGAACCTTTCCCACAGGATGAACGGAGCCTTGTGACGATTAAAGTACCGTAAGTCCAACCTGGTGTTCTCTCTGATCTTCCCGTTCGTTGATTACTACTCTGCGATGTTTACGGACTTGATTGGTCTTCAGAGACTTCCCGCTGAGAACATGTACTTAGATTCTATGTGAATTCAATGTGGACTGACACGTGGATTCTACGAGTGACAGTCCACTCAAAAACGGTATCAAAATCCACGTGGAAATCGAATCGATATTTCTAATTGATTTTTCCTATAAGATTTCACATAATATCCACCCATATAACAATGAGAACAGGTACGTGGAATCCACGTGGATATATAATTCATAAATACTTATATTATTTTTCATTAATTAATGTGGATATCATATCGTTATACTGTGTAAATTTTTTTGAGTGAAATCTCTCTTCAAGAATAAAAATTGATTAACCGTCTTTAAAAAAATAAAAATATTCTCACTGTTGTTCAAGAGTGGCAGACTCACTTCTTATAATTTTCACTTTCTTATAATTAATTAGATCAAGATTTATATTTATTAATAAAATTCACTCTTTTAGATTGCAAAGGAGTGAATTTTACTCCAAAGAATTTAGAGAATAAAAATTAGAGAATAAAAAAAAGAATAAAAATGGAATGAAATTCACTTCGATAAGATGAAAATCTGCCACTCTTGAATAAGGTTGGATTTGTAGACATTCAATTTTCATTATTTTGAAGTAAAATTTCACTCCAAAAAAATGTAGAAAATTGTTATATGAATTATTAATATAAAAGCAATTTTATTTCTGTATTATGTATATAACTTCAAATCTTCAAATATATACAGGGTGTCCTGAAAATTTTTGTCAATCGCTTTTGTGTAGAAAGAGCGGACTAAACTGAGTCGAAAAGTCTTCTACCGTTTTGCAATTTTCGCAATAATTAGTTAATAAGATGTTAATTAAAAATTGTCAAATATTGTTCTTGAATAATTTTTCACTCAAATTCTATCAACTTTATAGAAAAGCTACAAGAAACAAAAATCATTTATTTTCTTGTCTAAAGTTCTGAGAATTTTTTTAGAATTTTTTCAGAATTTTTTCAGAATTTTTTAATACCGTATTTTCTTATTTGATAAAATAAGAAAATGCAGTACTAAAAAGTTGATAAAAAATTCCGAAAAAATTCTTAAAGTTCTATGAGAAGAAAATAGCAAAATAGTAGAGGATTTTTCGACTCAGTTTAGTCCACTCTATCTATACAAAAGCAATTAGCAAAAATTTTTGGGACACCTTGTATATATAAATTCGTTTTTTTTCTTCAGAAACGTAAAAAGTAAAGAATTTCTCTGTTATCTTCACTAACAATAAAATAACAATTTTCACTTTTCATATTTCTGCGTTAGGGAAAAAGTTATATGATGAAAATATCCTGATCAATAAATTCTCGCGAATGATGGTTTTGTTTTAATTTAGAAATCTATATGAGAATGTAAAAATGCAAGAAAATAAATACAAATATTAAATTTTTATTGTATATTTGTATATTTAACATTTATATTTTTTTCTTGTAATATTTCACACGATTCTGTTTTTAAAAAATATATTTCAGGAACTTTGATAAGATTAAATAAAAAAAAAATGAAATCATAAATCAATTTTATAAATCAAAATTATAAAAAATCCAAAAATCATAAAAATAAAAGAATGAAAATATTACAAGAAAAATAGAGAAGCACAAAAATTAATTTTTTGTAGCTCAATGTATGAAACATTCTTCAAATCATTTATAAAATCAAACTTTCAAAATATTATTTTTGAAATTCACAATTTCTATATAATATATATACAATATATATATAATATATTATTATATATATATATAATGAAGAGAAACATAAATTCGCGTTTAATTAATCTCTACAAGTTTACAAAAAAAAAATTGTTAAAATTTCTTTATATATTTCTTTCTCAATTATTTTTGCTGCATATCCTCTACTGTGCTTTTATTTTTCTTCATCGTTATTTTTGTTCTGTTGTTGATCTTTTTTTTATTTTAATTCTTCTTTTGCATTATCACTATTGCTATTACTCTCTCTGCTGCTTCCAATTTGATCCTTCTTTAATCTTAACTCTTCTTGTTCAAAACGCTTTTTTGCATGTTTCAACCATTTTGCAATGTGAGAATCTGCGGTTTCGCTATTATAAAAGAACTGAAGGCCTCTATTATTTCTGTCTTTCTTGTCTATCTTTTCAGAGCAGCTGTAAAAAAAGATAGTTCTATAAAAACGAATTTCAGGATTCCTGAGTAATCACTTTAATCATATTGAATCATGATGTCATAAGCGAAAAATGACATGTTGATTTTTTTTGACATTTGTAAATAAAGATAATTTTTTGATGAAACGAAATGATAAGATCACTTTAAAATATTTGTAAAAATAAGCGAGGATTCTCTTCTTATTTTTCCTGATAGTCATTAAAGAATCAAAGAAAGCTCGTAAAATGAATATATATATATATGTGTAGGCTATGCTTGCGCATTGAATAAAAATTAGTAAATGCAACATGCCAGCAAGTTTTCGAATAATTATATTTTGCAAATTATATTTCTACTATACCTGTACTATATTAATTTTAGATCTAATGTACAAATGAATATTTATTAAAGCATATATAAATAATAAAAATCGTACATACCAATGACAGCATCATGAGATTCAGTATTTTGAAATTTTATCTTTTTAACAGTTGTTCCTTCTTTATTAATCCCTTCCAAATTAAAATGCATAACTACTTTATTTGACAATATTTTATGCATATACTGAGCTTTTGAGATCAGCTTTATCATGCTCTGCTAAGAGTCCAACCTATGATACACAGTAGAATGGTAAAGAGAAATATAATAAATTGCAGTAAATGTTTTTAAAATATCACAAGGGACAGATTAAATATCTTCTATCGATTAACAATTTTTTTTCTTCTTCTGATAAAAAATTCTTCCACTTACTTATTCTATTCTTTCATGGAAAATAATGGAAGATTTGGAATTCCAATGATTCTTAGATGTTTCTACAAGAGAACATGTTGCAGTATAAATTTTTGTAATAGTTATTTGAAGCGTATCAATGCGATCTCGTATATCGTTAATGGCTGCCATTATAATCCTTTCTCCAATTTCTGCAATTTTAAAAACAATATTACCAATATAGCAAAGAAAAATTTTTCAGTAACGTTGCTAAAATGTTTTAAAATGTTTTTTGTTTACTACTGGGATAGAACTGCTTATATGAATAAACCAATCAAGTACGAGAAAAGCACCAATTTAATTTAGAGAAATTATTATTATTAGTTTCATTATATTGCAAAGTCAAAAGTAATTGGCGCACAATTGTATATCGATATGATTTTATACATTAATAATGTATAAAAAATATATTGATGCATTATTGACATCTTATTTTGATATATAATTAGTACTTCTCGTATGTTTAATAATTAGTACGTCTCGTATGTTAGTTATTTAGTTAAATTTATTTATGTGAAATAAAGTTTACTATTTTTGTTAATAGAAGATTTCTCAAAAAGATTTGTTGAGAATGACTCATGACGAGCTGAAAAGAAAAGCGAGAAATATATAATATTTTTCTAGCAGTATAATACATATTGTACTGATTTTTATCAAATTAATTATAGCATGCTTCACATTAGGTACATAAAAATTTTATTCGTGAAGAAAAAAAGTTCCAACTTTTTCTTTACCATCAGCATCATTACTTTTATCTTTACATGATTGCCCTATTGTAACAGAGGGGCTGTATCTTTGCGTAAGAATTCGTGAGCGCTTAACAGATTTACCCTTATCAGATTCTGATAAATCTGATATGTCTCAGGCCTTTTTCATCTCCTCTTTAGCTTCTTTGATAGATTCTATATGTAATAAAATCACGAAACTGAGAAAGTTCTTTACTTGTTAAATTTGGCTAAGAGAGAAACTTCAAAGTTGAATCGTCATTGTTCTCACTTCCACTCATCAATTTGTCTTGATTGTTCTTGCTATCCTGAATGTTTGTTGTTTTCATCTGTTTCTTGATTATCCCTTGAGCAAGATTAACTTTCTCAGTGATTTTTTCATTAATATTTTCTGGCACCTGAGACTTGTGTGGATTGACTACAATGTCTAGATAAAAAAAGTATATCAAATTGTTTGTATAGTACGTATATAAGAGGAGGTATATATAAATATTGCAAAGAAGATTAAAATACTTTCAATCTGATAATATGAATAAACAAAATAATGCCTACTTTGCTTTGTATGAGTATACTGTCAATATTTTCTTCATTTATATCACTACTATTTGACGAGACAATGTCTGATTATTATTTTTATTATGATTATTATTTTAGTAGTGCTAACGAAGAGTAAGAAAAATTTAAATAAAAATATTGCTAATTAATCCATTAATGCTTAATTTATTTTTCATAATTATTTTGGGAAACACATTATTTCCTTATTACATATGTATGCTAAAATGTGACTGTCTTCAAAAGAGAATAGTATATATACATATATATATATATAATTTTTATTTATTTACTTAACTCATTAGCGCCTATACACACACACACACACACACACACACACACACACACACGCACGCACGCACGCACACATATAAGCGCTAATGGATTAAGTAAATAAATAAAAATTTACACATGTTATTAAGAACAAATACAAGAAAAAACATTTAAATCAGGCATACAGAATTATGAAAAAAAAAATAAATATAAGTATTTATTTATTTTAAGTAATATTTAAGTGTTAATTTAATTTAATGTTTGATAATTATGTAAATATGTGCAGTAGAAAACTTATTAAAAAAGAATGTATAGAATGAAAACAAAATAATGCAAATTCTCTACATAAGTATCAAATTTGTACGCGGAACAATTTTCTAATTAAAAACAATTAAAAATTCATTTTGCGTGCGTGCGTGCGTGCGTGTATGTATGGAGTGTGGATATGTAATAAGACATCCAGATATAATAGAAAAGGGAATTAACTACTTATTTTTAAATTCGTCAAAATTGGTCTTTTCAATTTAGTATCATCTGAATCATCGATATCAGTATCAGCATCATTACTTTTACCTTTACATGATTACCCTATTGTAACAGAGGGGCTGTATCTTTGCGTAAGAATTCGTGAGCGCTTAAGCGTGAGATTTACCCTTATCAGATTCTGATAAATCTGATATGTCTAAGGCCTTTTTCATCTCTTCTTTGATAGATTCTATATGTAATAAAATCACGAAACTGAGAAATTTAATTTGAAGTAAGGGTATTTTTCTATAACAGAGGTAAAAATCAACATAACTTATTTGAAAATATATTTGGACATATATTACACTCATATTAAAAAAGTGTCTATATTAACATTTATGATAATAGAAAATTCATTTTAAAGCATAAAACTTAACAGAGTAAAATGAATTTCAGTTCAAAAGAGATTTAAATATTTCTTTTACAATGTTCTATTTAAAAGTCAGATTTATAAAAAGAAAATAATGAAATAATACGAATAAGATACACCGTTATTTAAAACATGAATATATTTAAAACATATGTAAAGAAAACATGATAAAATTTAAAAAAAAATTTAAACTAAAAAACAAATTTAAATGTTTTTTAATATAATATTAATAATTTTTAAAGTTGTATGACACATCAAAATTTCCTAAAAATTTTCTAAATTTTCTTGTTTAATTTAAAAAAAATTTTTGTTGTTGATTTTTTCTTATTATTTCCTCTTGCTCTGTGAGATTAACAGAAAAGCTTTGCTTAAATAAAAGCCGGATTTTCTTAGTATATATTTTACGATGTATTTTATATAATACTTTATAATATATGATACGTCGAATCATCATATATTTTATAATAGTGCAAGTTGATATTTATATACATAATGAAATTGATACATTTACATTTTTGAATAAGTTACAAATCTGAACGAACAAAATTTGAATTTAATTTCAAGGTTCAAGTTTGATAATCCTTTCATTGTGTGAAAGATATTAAAGAGAGAAGTTATTAAATAGAAAAAAATTAAATTGAAACTTGAAAATTGAATTCAAATCTTATGTTCTTATGTTCTTCGAACAGGTACAATTGTATCACGTTCGAAACTGCACCACCTTATCCTATATTTTAGTAGTCTGAATAAAAAATCAAAAATAAATAAAGTATATCATAAAATATGACTGACTACACATTGGACATATCATGTACAAAAAATATTATTAGGTGTTGGAATTAATTCGTAGCGTTTTTTAATGAAAGAATGTTATTTATTTCACATGAGCATTAAAAAATACATTAATGAAAGTACTTCCCATCACTTGTAAAACGCTACGAATTAATTCCAACACCTAATATATATCTAATATCACAAAACATGTATTACTAAAATTCGTTGTTTATTTGAAATAAAGTTCTTTCGATAATTTCAAAGAGAAAGAGAAATAAAGTTCGATAAGAAATTAGAATAGAATAAAATAAAAATAAAATATTAAAACATTTAAAAAATTTTTGATACTTGTAATATAAAAATGTGTAGAACATGACATGAACTGTAAAGTTTTAAAATTTTAACATTTTTATATGTGATCCATGTATCAGTCGGTTTCTTCTTTCTTTGCAAATAATCACTTAATTTAGATTTTGAGGCTATTTACATAGCAAATCTAGTTCTTTTACCACCTTTTAATATAAATATTTTCTAACCATATGGTACAAGCTGGCATAAACAATTGACTTAAATACGTCATACACAGACAGTTTATAGATTTATAGTCTATTACAGCATACTGTAATAAAATATAAATCTTGGTTTATGCAGCAAGAAATTGATATATTGTACATATTGAAAATAATATTAAGTAATTTTAAATAATATTAAATAGTTTTAAATTTTGATCTTTTATTAATGTAATGCAATCTAAGAAAATTAAATTCTGAGTAAGAAGTTATATTAGTTAGTATTATCTATGGAGCACACACATACACACACACACACACACACACACACACATGTTATGTTTTATTTTTAGTTTTTTAATGATTATAGTGTTGTTTTTATCTTATTTTCATTATTAAATTCATATTTTTCTAATAAAGTTCAGTGTTAATGTTTATTTTAATCATTTTATTTTATAAACAAGTGTCTAGTCGAATTTTTCTTTTATATATATTCTATTAAATGACATTACCAACTATTTTTTGTTAAGTTTATTTGTTACAGATAAGTACTTCGAATATAATAAATACATGTAATAAATACATGAATAAATAAATACATATTGTATATTATTTATATGTATATGATTATTTATACATTAAATGGGATTGTAATGCTAATATTTTATTTTATTTTATTTCATTTTATTATTACAATTATTATTATTTTCTTATTGCATATACAAGGTGCGTCCCAAAATTTTCCGAACTTTTGAAATAAAACAACAACGGTTTACTTTTTTTTTTCAAATTCAAATTGTTTATTCAAAGTAGTCCCCGTCGGACTCAATACAACGTTTGGCACGATCTAAAAGCATTTCAAATGAGTGTTTTATGTCGTTCAAAGGCACGTCCTTCAGAATAGTGGTACAAGCCCTTTGGATGTCTTCTACGTCCACATACCGCTTTCCTTTCATGGACAAATGCATTTTGCCGAATAGGTAGAAGTCACAAGGTGCCATATCAGGCGAATACGGGGAATGGTTGATTGTTAAAATGTGATTTTTAGTCAAAAAATCAGTGACAAGTGTCGAACGGTGAGATGGCGCATTATCGTGTAACAAGCGCCAACTTCCTCCTTCGCGATATTCTGGCCGAATACGACGAATGCGGTGCACCAAACGCTTCAAAACGCTTACATAGAATACAGCATTAACTGTTTGGCCTGCTGGAACGAATTCTTTGTGCACAATACCCTTGGAATCATAAAAACAAATGAGCATTGTCTTCACTTTTGACTTCTCTAAACGCGATTTTTTGGGTTTTGGGTCGTTTCGCGCCTTCCATTCCGCGCTTTGACGCTTGGTTTCTGGATCGTATTGAAAACACCACGTCTCGTTACCAGTAACAATGCTATAAAGGAAGTTTTGGTCCTTTTTTGCTTCCTTAATAATGTCCTTTGAATGTTGAATTCGATGCATTTTTTGGTCGTCAGTCAACTTGTGTGGAACAAATCGTGCACAGACTTTTTGTAGGCCCAAATGTTCGGTCAAAATGCGATAAATCGTTGATTTGGGGATGTTCAATTCCATTTCCATGTATCTCACTGAAGATTTTGGCTCATGCTTGATGAAATTACGCACAACTTCGATGGAATTTTCGTTAATTGTCGATTTTGGGCGACCTGTATGTGCGTCGTCATTTATGTCCTCACGACCGTTCTTGAATCGCGTATACCACTCATAAACACTGGCATGGGCTACACAATTATCACCATAAACTTGTTTCATCAAATTATGGGTTTCGGTAAATGTTTTACCAAGTTTAAAACAAAACTTAATATTGGCTCTTTGTTCGAAGTTCATTCTCGTACCGATGTATACAACATACTGACACTTGAGACGCCATAACTTCGTTTCCACTGAACCAAATGTCATGAAATTTTTACTGGAAGTCAGCTAGGGATGTACCTTTCAAACGCGCAATCGAACACACGGATGGCGCCACCCGACCTATCCCTATTGAAAAAGTTCGGAAAATTTTGAGACGCACTTTGTATATATATAAAACAGATATATATATATAAACTGATTAGAGAAATGTATAAAGAAACATTTTCATAATTAATAATTGTAGATCTATAGATATAAAGATTACATCTGATAACATTTTTTTTTCTAAAAAGTGCATGTAAATAGTTTCATAAGTGAAAAAGTAATACACTTATCGTTTATCCACAGATATTTTATAGCAATTTCGGTCATATTGAATCACATTCTTTACTTGCCTTGCAACAAATAAAAAACACAAATAATAAAAATATGATGTGCGATATAACGTTTATGATATCAAGGCTATGTTCAGATTCCTACTCCTGTGTCATTTAAGTATCACTTTACTACTTATTTACTAAACGTTACACAAAGATGACATGACGTGACACTCGGGAAGTTTCAAAATTCGACTCTGTCAATCAATCGGGTATCATTTTATCCTTGTTCCGAATGTTGCACTGCAAGAAGTTTTCTCATAATTTTAATCTTCGCAAATAATTTTAATCTTCAGTTGCTCTGAATGCAACGTAATAAAAAGGCAACATAACATCCTGACATATTGTAATAGCCTTTACATCGTTACATTTAATTCGTGAATATACCCATATTTATGTCAAACATGAAGATTGCAATTGGTATATAAATAGTTTATTTACTGCATTTAGATCAAATTTAGGACAAATATAGGATATACGAGGTATGTGTGCAAAAAATTCGTGCACTGAATTTTATTCTGCCGACATAGTGACGCTGTAAGCTTGTAAAGTGGTGCAACGTCTCGAGGGAAGCGTCATATGTCCTTAGTAAAAGTTCAGTGGGTCGATTAAGATTTCTGCTCTTCGTGTCTGTTTTTATTAACGTACTTTTGATTGTGTTGGCGGAATGGAATGAGATGTTTTAACCGAACAAAGAACCAACATCAAATTTTTCGTAAAACTTGACAAAAACGGCCGAAATTCTTCAAATATTGAAAATGATATATGGTAAGTCTGCCATGAAGCATAGAACTATGTACAAATGAATGGTTCACAGAGAAAAGGGAGATCGTCGATGACGCGGGGCACCCTTCAACATCACGTGTCGATGAGAACATTCAACGTGTTCACGATTTGACAGACCGTCGAATTTACTAGAATGATTGCAGAAAAATTTGGAATAAGTAACGGTAGTGTGCAGATAATTTTAAAAGAAGATTTAAACATGTGGAAGCTGTGTGCAAAAATTCCGAAAATTTTGACTGACGAGCAAAAACAAAGACATGTTAACTGTTGCAATGACTGGATCGAAAATGCCCAAGTTCAAATTTTCTCAAAAGGGTGATAACTGGAAACAAATCCTGGATTTATGAGTATGATCTTGAAACAAAAAGGTAGAGTAAAGAATAGAAATACCGTTCGCCTTGCACCAAAAAAGCGCGCCAAGAGTCGTTCAAAAATCAAGCTCATAATTTTTTTCGTGGAATTGTTCATCATGAATATGTTCCAGAAAGTGAATCTGTTAATGAAAAATTCTATGTTAAAGCGTGAATGTGAATGTGTGCGACATACATTGACACGATACGAATTGTGGGCGGAGAACGCATGGATTCTGCAGGACAACGTACCTTCGCATATCGCGTTCGTTAGGAGTTTTTTGGCTAAAAACAATATCACTATATAGATCACCCTCCCTATTCACCTGATCTAGCATCCTATGATTTTTATTTGTTCCCTAAAGTAAAAAATATCATACGGGATCAACATTTTGTGGCTGTTGATAAAAGGAGAAACGATGAAGCTCCTAAAGAAACTGACAAAGGAAGACATGCAGCACGGCTTTCAGGAATAGGACCAATATTCTGTTAAGGGGAGAGTACTTCGAGAGTGACTACATCGCTGTTACAAAATAATTTAATTTGGATTTTTGGTGAATCGAGTGCACGAACTTTTTATACACACCTCGTAGATCGTCGACTAAATGCACAATGTGTATATACATATATATAATCTCGGATATACAGGGTGGGCCATCTATTGGTACATTTTTAAAAATGCGATCAAATGAGCATACATTGATATTTTTTATTAATTTTTTTTTTGTTGTGAAGCTAAAAGTATCCGCGTCAAGAATGAAAAACGATTTCGTTCATGTGGCTCCCTCTACTGGCCTTACAGTATGCCATTCGGTCACCCCAATTATTAATGACATTTTGGACTACCTCGGCGCCAATTTCACTCAAAACAGTCGTAATATAATGTCATCCACTAACATCCCTTTCTCACGAACTTTCCTCACCAATTTGCGTATAGCTCCTTCGGTGGGTGCTCTATCACGACCCATATTTCTTTTCAAAATTCGTACAGTTTCGGCGACACAGCACTGACTTTGAAAATAAGTTTTTAAAATTTCAAAACGCTCTTCAAGAGAAAACATGTTGTTTCGTGCCGCGGACGGTATGACTAATAAACTGTCAAAATTTCGGGTCTGTAGCTCGTTCGGTGTTGCCATACGACGAAATTCAAAAACGTACCAATAGATGGCCCACCCTGTATAATTCTCTCATACATATAATTCTCCAATTTTTAGAACTAGAGAAAGATAAAGAAAGAGTAAGATAAATCAAGATTAAAGTTAATCTACATTAATAGAAATGGCCTACTTAGACTTACTTGACGATTAATGTAATCGGTACTATTGTTGATTCTCGTCTTTCGATAAGATCCCGCGCAATGCTAGACAGAAGATTCCAGAAAGAACAGGTAGGGACGCAGGAGGGACGCTAACTGATGGCAACTGATCACGTGATCAGCTATCTGTGATTCAGGACAGGATATAGTCCTGAGCACAATAGAGGAATAGGAATAAAATATTAAAATTTCAACCTATCACGTTTGTTATAATTATATTCGGTTTTTGATAGATTAAAATCTTAATATTCTATTCCACCATTGTGCTATTTCTTATGCTTATGGACTAAATGTAGTTAGGACACATGTCTCGTGCGAATGCGCGTCTACCATTAATAAGAAAAAGAATATGAGTAGAGAGAGTGACAAAGCAACAAGCTATGCGGATCAATGCGGACTCAACTGTTGCGGACTGCTGCTAATAAGACTGTCTTTGTCTTCTGATTCTTGAAGACGAAGATAGCTTTAGCCGCCGTTGCTTCTGGTTGAATACGCCTCAAATCTGATACATAATCTCAGCAGTTCTATAAGTGACGTAATTTTTATATTAAATAATACTAAATTATTGGAAGTAAACAAAGAAATTAACATGTCTATAATATCTAAAAAGGTAATTTAGTTTTATTTAGTTTTTTACAGGTTATTTCCCAGCTTGAAATAGAGTATATGTGTATGTATTTATTTAATAAGGACGTAAAAATAAATAGTATATATTATTAGGTGTTGGAATTAATTCGTAGCGTTTTACAAGTGATGGGAAGTACTTTCATTAATGTATTTTTTAATGCTCATGTGAAATAAATAACATTCTTTCATTAAAAACGCTACGAATTAATTCCAACACCTAATATATATATATATATATATATATATTACGGAAAGTTCCGTTCATTTTTATGCAAAAAGTATGATTATATTTAAGAAACGATGAAAACTTACATCAATCAAAATATTGATATAAATATGTCTATCGTTAGCGATGACTTTTTCCCATTTTTCGAGCAGTAAGCGAATTCCGCAGCAAAAGAATGACTTATCTTTGGAAGCTATCCACTCAGAGATCTATTTTTCGACATCTTCATAAGAATTGAAGTGTTCCTCTGCAAGTGCGTGTGCCATCGATCAAAACAAGTGATAGTCGGAAGAGGCACAGTCTGGTGAATAAGCCGCATGGGGTAGCACTTCCCAGCGAACTTCTAACATTTCCTTAACGAGTTTTGTGAGCGTCGTGAAGCAAGATCACTTTATGCTGTCTCGTTTCATATTCTGGTCGTTTTTCTTGTAATGCTCGGCTCAAACGGATAATTTGTTCTCTGGTAGAGATCCCCTGTGACTGTTTGACCAGATTTCAACAGCTCATGGTACACTACACCCTGTTGATCCCACCAAATACAGAGCATTGCCTTCTTTCCGTGGATACTCCGCTTTGGCATCGATGTTGATGGTTAGCCTGGATCGCAAATGGTTTTTCGGCGTTTGGGGTTATCAAAGTAGATCCACTTTTCATCACCAGTCACAATTCGGTGCAAAAATCTCTTTCTTTGTTGCCTAGCAAGCAGAATTTCGCACGTGGTTTTTCGTCTTTCAATGTCTCTTGGCTTCAATTCATATGGGACTCATTTTCCTTCCTTGTAGATCTTTCCTAAGGCTTTCAAACGATCGGAAATAATAAATTGAGCACAATTTAATGTTTTTGCAAGTTGTTTTTGCATTTGACATGGGTCTTCATCCACCAATGCCTGCAATTCTTCGTCTTCAAATGCTTTAGGCCGTCCAGAACGCTCTTTGTCCTCCACATCAAAATCACCACTTTTAAAGCGTCGAAACTATTCTCTGCATGTTTTATCGGAAGGAGTATTATCACCATAAACTTCTACAAGCATTCAATGAGTTTCAGCTGCAGTTTTCTTCCATTTGAAGCAAAAGATTAATACTTCGCGCAAATGACGCTTATTTGGCTCAAATGTCGACATTTTCGATGCGGTAAAAAGCAATGTTATTGATGCAAACGTATACTTTTATATACTGAATTTTATTGACAGATGGTAAAACTAAAAAATTAAGCTTGGTTTAGACATTAGAGTTATCGACAGTTCTAGCTAAGCTACTCGTCGCTAGATGGACGGAACATGGATAGAACTTTTCGATACACCTAATATATATTCGGTGTACAACTTTGCTTCCGTCATTTTCCTATGGATGGCTTTAGCGATAAGTGATGGTCGAAATAAATAGATCATAGACATCATACAATAAACTTGGGCATCAGTCAACATAATTCCATAGAAACATTAGTCGAATTGTGTCTGCATCATAAAGTTATTCTCGATTGAAAATGTCAGTTTACGAGCCAAATTCTCGTTATTTCGGGAGATTTTAATTTTCTGCTTCAATATGAAGAAATCTGCCGCTGAGGCTCATCGAATGCTCTCAAATACTCATGGTGAGGCCGCTATTAATGAAAGAATGTGTCGTGAGTGGTTTCAACGCTTCAAGAAGGTGTTTTTGACGTCGAAGACCGGCACAGCGGTGAAAAAGAGAAGGTTTTCGAAGATGCAGAATTGGAGGCATTACTTGATCAAGACTCGTGTCAAAATCAAGAAGAATTGGCACGATCATTGGGAATGACTCAACAAGCTATTTCAAAACGCCTCAAAGTCATGGGAATGATTCAGAAGCAAGGAAATTGGGTGCCGTACAAGTTGAAGCCGAGAGATGTTGAACGGTGTTTGTTTGCTTGTGAACAGCTGCTTGAAAGGCAAAAACGGAAGGAATTTCTGCATCGCATTGTGATTGGGTACGAAAAATGGGTTCATTTCGATAACCCCAAGCGCAGAAAATCATGGAAAGTTCCCGACCATGCTTCCACGTCGACGGCCAAATCGAATATTCACGGCTCCAAGGTCATGCTCTGTATTTGGTGGCACCAGCTCGGCGTAGTGTATTATGAGCTGTTAAAACCGACTGAAACAATCACAGGTCGATTAGTATCGAACGCAATTGTTGCGTTTGAGCCGAGCATTGAAAGACAAACGACCGCAATACAACGAGAGACACGATAAAGTGATTTTGCAGCATGACTCCATGTTGCGAAAGTGGTCAAGACATACTTAGAAACGTCGAAATGGGAAATCCTATCCCACCCACCGTATTCTCCAGACGTTACTCTTTCTGACTATCACTTGTTTCAATCAATGGCACATGGCCTGGCTGACCAGCACTTCCAATCTTATAAAGAAATAAAAAATTGGATCGATTCATGGATCACCTCAAAAGATGATTTTTTTGAAGTGGAATTCGTACGCTGTCTATATATATATATATATATGTGTGTGTGTGTGTACTCTGCATAAATTTAATTTATTCTAAAATGTCTTAATAAATGTTCTAAAAACGTAACATTTTGTTAAATCTATACATTAGGAAAAGCTCCTCCCCCTCAATGATCTTAATCTTGACATATGTTGTTAAGATCATGACTTTGAGTGATCTCCAATTTCTAAAGCCTTCTTTGTTAAAACATGATTAATAAAAAATATTCATCAATAAAACATAACTTTTTGGACACGACTCTGTTCCGAAACGAATTCTCTTCTTTAAAAACGAATTCTCTTCTTTAAAAATGAATTATTTTTTTATATAATTTTTGTGTTTTTAGAGCACAGAATTTTTCAATAAGTACACAAATTCTCCCCTTTAAAAACAAATTTTCTGTTTTAAGAACATAAATTATTTCCTCATATATAATTTCTGTGCATATATTGATTATTGGTAAACTATGATAATTTAAAATATGTAAAGTGTTCATTACACAGTTAATCACAAAGAAAAATTTTATAAATCCGCGTATACAGGAGTTCAGATTTAAAATATCGAAAGGTTCTGAAGAGATATGAAAAATATATTACGTTTTATTGATGAGCATTTTTTTTGTTAATAACTTTTTAACAAAGGACTAGCACTAGCTGAAATAATTTGTTAGAAATAATCTGTCATTCAGAATTATGATCTTGACAATGACCTTGTTGAGATCAAGGTCATTGATGGGAGCTTCCCTAATGTAATGTATATTTACCAATATATTTTTGTAATTATTATTATTATTATGCCGATCTTGTTAAATAACAGAGACACGTGTCGTGACTTTCAGGACTTCATGAGTGGCGGTCTCGGCACTTCATGAGTGGACGGTGTCGGCACGGCACGGGTGTAACACTGCCCCCCTTCTCTTAAATTGTCGTTCCGACAATTATTCCAAGAACGTTGGCCTCTCAAAGGAATTCGGAACTCCCTCCTGATCAATCCTCCTAATTTCCTACTTCCTACTGCGCTGCTGCAACAGTTTTCTTAAGCTTTGGTCTCTTTGAGGTCCGACTTTCTTCTCGAGGTTTATTCTTGAGACCTTCTTCCCTTCCGGGCATAACCTCTTTTCAGTTTCTCCTCGGGGGGTAGCTACTCCCCCCGTAGGACGAAACCCGCTCGAGCATTCCCTCGTCTTTATGAAGGGAACGTCAAGATCCTCTTGCCTCTTTTCTTGGTCTTGAGGGAACGTCAGGATCCTCTTGCCTCTTTTCTTGGTCTTGAGGGAACGTTAGGATCCTCTTGATTCTTTTCTTCTGAGGTCTGAGGTCTTGCACTCTTGATTTTTCTCTTTTCGGAAAGGGGGGAGGGGATGAAAAAATGATGTACCGTAGTATCTCTGCCCCTAATCCCCGCCTTGGCATCGTCCTTCGTTTCACGGAAAAATCACGGTTCAAAAAAACGCAAGCGAGGCGGTCTTCTTAAAAAAAAATGTAAGGCCGCACGATTGAAATGCGTTCATTGATAACTTCCGGAAGATGAGCCCGCTGGACTGACTGTGAGATGTCCAAAACGATTTCACCGGGGAGATCCTTTCCATCCGAAACCGCGTTATGTGCCGCGCGAACGTGAACTCTGAAACTAAGAAAGAAAAATAACTCGCGCAGCTTACACCATAAGATTACAATTTTTTTTAAGAATAGGGCTCCGATTTGTTAACTTTTTTAGCTCGTTTCTCTTAAACATTTTTCTAAATAAGGCGCCAGCCTATCCGAATGAACAACTTTATTTTTAGGCTTCGAGGTACAGTATATAACATCGCTAAGTTTCTTAACTACAAAATATGGTCCTTCTCAATTGCTCTGCAATTTGGGAGTTTCTCCCCTTCTTTCTTCAGGGATTATATAATCACACTTTCTGTCCCTCCTCAAATAGATCTCTCTGGCTTTAAGATCGTACCAGGTTTTTGTTTGTGAAGATTTGATATCTATTCATTTCTTTATTCCTTCATGAATTTCTTCCAGCTTCTTTTTCACTTTTCCCAAGTAATTTTCTGGAGAACCAATCTTCTCGGTTTTTAGTGGATTATCGCGTAACAAATCAGTCGGTAGACGGAGATTTTGAGCAAAATAAACCTCCGATGGAGTCATTCCAGTAGTTTCGTGTTTGGATGATCTGTACGCCAGCAGATATAAGATGGAATCCACCGATCCCAGTCTTTTTGATTTTCGGAGATAAATTTTGCTAAATAGTTCAAGATGATTTGATGCTGACGTTCTACCTGTCCGTCCGATTGTGGGAGCAAAGCAGTTGTCCTCGTTTTCTTCATCCTTAGTAAGCGTGACAGTTCGCGAAAAATTCTCGATATGAAGTTCCTCACCTGGTCAGTATGAATTTCTAGAGGTACTCCGTGCCTGAAAATATTGGGAGTACAAATTAGTTCGGTCCGTTTTTTGTGTTCAAAAATGCATTTATTTCAAAACAAAATGAATGAACAGATTAATTAAAGTATTGTCCATCGCTGGCTACTACTTTTTTCCATCTCTCAGGCAATTTTCGAATTCCATCTCGAAAAAATGACTCGTCTTTGGAGGCGATCCAATTTTGGAGAAGTGAACCGGTGACTTGCCAAATCGTGCTGCATCCTTCGGAACAACCAGTAATCAGAAGGAGCAATGTCCAGAGAACGTACGGCGGGTGCGGTAAAACATCCCATTTGACCGTTTCCAAATATTTTTTTAGGACTTTTGCGACATGAAGCCGAGCGTTGTCATAAAGAAAAATAACTTTATCATGTCTTTGCTCGTATTCCGACTGTTTTTTTTCGCAATGCACGGATCAAACGAATCAATTGTAGCCGATACCGATCGCCCGTAATGGGATCGCCAGGTTTCAGCAGCTCATAGTAAACACCTTTTTGGTCTCACCAGATACAGAGCATGATCTTCGAACCGTTCGGCTTTGGTGTTGATGTTGAGGTCGATGGCAACGATTGACTGGGCTTAGCGTAGTATTTTTTCTTCTTGAGGTTGTAGAATATCCACTTCTCATCTCCAGTCACATCCGATGCAAAAAACCTTTTCTTTGTTGTTTGAATCAGCTGTTCGCAAGTGAAAAATCGCCTTTCAACGTCTCTCGGTTTCAGTTCATAAGGCACTCAATTTCCTTGTTTTTGAATTATTCCCATGGTTCTCAATCGTGCAGAAACGGCTTGTTGAGTTGTTACTCCCAATGATTCTGCAAGCTCCTCTTGCTTTTGACTCTGATCTTCTTCGAGTAATGCCTCTAATTCTTTGTCTTCGAATTTTTTTGGCTGTCCAGA
>NW_011627310.1:28503-44272 GCF_000204515.1 Acromyrmex echinatior | reverse complement strand
TAATATAAATGTCGTTCTAAATTGAAAATTAATACATAATCTTACAATATTCTTAAAATTAACAAATAATTCTTTCCTCTTTCGGTGTAATACGCTGTGAGTCATTTTTATCAAGAATTAACAAATGACTTTGTTATGACTTTGTTAATTCTTGATAAAAATGACTCACAGCGTATTACACCGAAAGAGGAAAGAATTATTTGTTAATTTTAAGAATATTGTAAGATTATGTATTAATTTTCAATTTAGAACGACATTTATATTATTGTATGATGGCATTGAAAATGACTCAATTGGAGTTGAAACGTTTGTTTCATTTTATTGTATTTTAAATGTTTTTTTATTAAGTTTTCTTATCTAAATTTTAATTTTTTATTTGCGTCATTGGCTCGGTTCCCTTTTTTTATACTACCTTTGCTTATTACTACAGAGCCTTTTATATTACTTTTAATTTCCTTTTTTTAATTATTAATAAGCAAGTTAGTATATTTCCCTAGCTGTCATTTATTGGATTCACTTCCCTTTAATCACCTGAGATCGCACGAGGTCCAGTCCCGGGTCAAAAGGATTAAGTTCCTTGACCTAAAAAGTAGGACCGACGTTTGCACTGTCCCTTGGAACATAGCGTCCCTTCGTTGACCCATATTCCGGGACCGAAAAGATACGTGCGACTTACAGATATTCGCCTCTGTGCGTATACCTGCGAGATGGAGTCTAGCCGTCCTTCCATACCCTCTCCATTCTCCCTCATTGTCTCCTTCACTGAATTTCTAAAAGTTTGGACGTAACAATATAAAATATTGCAAAATTTAACTTAGCGCCAGTGTTATGCCCATTTCTACCAACGTAAATTAACTTTAATCTCGGTTTAACTTACTCTTTGTCTTTTTCTAATCTTTAGATATAGCATAGTAAAGATAGTATTAGGTTTTGCTTTTTAATTTGGTACAGTAATTTTTTCATAAAAAGATGATAATTACTTGGAGCCAAGTCGAGGCTATACGGCGATGATTGAAAATGTTCCATTTGAATTTGTTCAAAAGGTTTTGGGTTAGCTGAGCACTGTGAGGGCGAGTGTTGTCATGCAAAAACACAACCCCGGACATCAGCAAATCACGACGTTTGTTTTGGATAGTTCGTCTCAGTTTTTCAAAGTCTTAATAGACTTGAGAAGTAATCGTCGACAACATTCCATAAATTCAACAAGCAAAATCCCCTTACTCATCTTTTTTTTAGTATAGAGGGTAAAAAACGATTGGCATATTATTACTGATTGGTTTTCATTAATTCATTACGATCAGAATCGACATTTCGACAGCTCGAGAGGTTGGAAATTTTCCTCGATTTGAGAACAATGTAACTGTCCACAAATTCCGTACTGCTCCGACTTGGCTCCAAATGATTACTATTTGGGTACCTATTATGGAAATTTTGCAATTCCGATTGGAAATGCAAAATTCCGACCGCGATTCCGTTCATATGTTTTTGCTATTTATGATTTGCGAGCGGAATGGACTTTCCGCCTATTTCTCTAGATCTGGAATGAACCGAACGAGAGCAATGAAATTTTTCGACCAATCACAATGTAAGTCTAAGAAAAATCGATAGATTCAAAATGATATACTGTAAAAACGTGTGAATAGTGAGTTGAAAGTGGAATTTCATTGAACATTTTTAAGATTCTAATAGCAATCCGCAGAAACAAGCAAGATCGAAACGAATTAGTAGATGTATTGGTACACAACCTTTCAATTATTTCGTTTATCTCTAAATGAATTATTTATTATGAACAGTCGGATTGTTCCCAAATCGATCGGAAAGTTTCCGATACCTCTCGAGCTGTCGAAATGTTAATTCCAATCGTAATAAATTAATGAAAACCAATCAGCAATAATATACTTCGTTTCTTACACTATATACTAAAAAAAAGATGACTAAATATGGTATAACATGTTTTTATTGGCTGCTACAGCCAGTCCGTGTACTCGTCTGCAGCGCGCCGAGAGTGAACGAGATAGCGAGCTCCTTCTCACACTAATCGTTTGACCGAAAATGCTTTCTCGGTAATCTCGGCTACTCGGCAGCCCTAGACATCAATACGCGGCGGAGGGTATTCTAAATAACATATAAGTTTTAATAACAATAATTTGTAACAATAATTTAATAACAATAATATTTTAATAACAATAAATTGTAGTACTCCTTCAGTACAGTGTACTCCTTCCATTAATCCAGAATAGTATAAATCATGTTAAAACGCAACAGTTTATAAGATATTTAATTGTTTACGATTTTTCATGCGTGTTATATAGTATACCCCTCCTTCGTAAATTCGAGTAGGAAGAATAGTTCAGTAGAAGTAAAATTTTATCGGAAAAAAATTATAAATCAGTATTTCTTTTCACAAAAGTCTCGAAAGATCATCAGGAAAAAAATGCGTATGTTTGAGATTCGAGAGTTGTGAAGAAAATATGTGAAAAAATCGAATAATTGCGAACAGCACGTTTTTCACTTATAAAATTCATTTTCATTTCATTTTCAAACAATCGCACAATAATTTACAAGGATGATTTTTCTTCTTCAAGAGTTGCACTATACTTAATATCAAAACGATTTTTTGCAGTTAAACTATTATAAAACGACTTTGAAAAATGGGTATCTTTTTTCGTATAAAAAAATGGAATAATTCCGTTAATATGCATCATATCTTTTTCGGTGTTTTTAATTTTTTTTTTCTACTAATAGACCGATTTTAATGTTCCACTTCCAACAAGTTTTAGTCGCTCATTATTCGTTCAAAAGTTATTAACAAAAAAAGTTCAACCATATAACGAAGATTATAACGAAGATTCCCTGCTTTAGAATATATTTAATAGTCGTGCACTGTAATATGTAGGGGATGTCGTGCCGACGACTGCGATTTTGACATATGTCATCGAGATCATGACTCTGAAAGACATCCAACAAGTTTTAGGTGGCTTTCACTTTTGACTCTTTCACCCCCCCCCCCCCCCCCTCCCTTCAAGGGCGCATGACTCATACATCTCTTCGAAGTCGGGTAGGGAGGGAGGGGGGAGTGAGAATCGTGCGCCTCTTTACAAGAAGGAAGGGGAGGTAAGAGTCGAAGGTGAGAATCGTGCGCCCTTTTGCAGGTTGGAAGGGGGGGGGGGTGAGAGTCGAAGATGAGAGTCGTGCGCCCTTTTGCAAGGAGGAGAGGGAGCTGGAAAGTCATATTCCCTTAATCAATTCACCTCATACCTTTCTCACTGCCCAGAGTTTATCTTTTCAGGTAAAGCAGTAAAATAATTACTAATTTTAACTGTTAATAACTTTTTAATAACTTATAATGACGGCTAAAACTTGTTGGAGGTCAGTCAGTCATGATTTTGACAACATATGTCAAGGTTAATGTCATTGGGGCTGGTTTCCCTCATCACCATAATTATCTCGTAAACAATTAAATATGTCGTAAACTGTTGTGTTTTAACATGATTTATACTATTCTGGATTAATGGAAGAGATACACTATTACTATTTATTAAAACTTATATGTAATTTAGAATGCCCTCCACCCCTTATTGATGCCTAGGGCCGCCGAATGGCCAAGATTGCTGAGAAAGCATTTTTTCCAGATGTGTTTGCTAATTCGCGTTGACTGACATGAATTTACTTCAACTGCTGCGAGAATGTTGTCACTGTTATCATTATAACTACTGGATTTTCTCTCCTTTTAAAAGAATTATTTACTACTTAATGTGAGAAAATTTAGAGCGAAGAATACGAGAAGCTTGTGCTAGCATAACTCCAAAAATGTTGTTAAAGAGTTATACAAAATTTATAAGAATGAATTAATAAGTTTTTGAATGTGAATGGACAGATCGAACATTTAATACAAAAAAAAGAACAGAAAACAATTAAGTCTTTTATTTAATTTATGCTTTTATCATTAGTTTGAAAGTACTCTACTTTAAAGTTTAAATGTTTATAACTATTGATACAGGCATTTTCGAAAGAAATATTTCAAACCAAGTTTACTTATTTTTTTCCTCATAGAATCCAACATTTTATAGGGGGTTCCATTTGGAACTTTGATGTTATTCGTATGTGCGTGTGTGTGTCCGTGTGCGTGTGCGCTCCCCTTCAAGAGGGGACGGGAGCGAATTTTTATTTATATAGTTAGAAAAATCCCTTGAATATATGAAACTTTCTCATGAACAACTTTCTTGATAGGACAAATATTTTTAGAGTTATCAGCTTATAACACTTTATCACCCTGTATATCACTGGAGTTAAAAGTAAAAGAAATTTTTATGATATAATAATTTTTATGTAATTATTTATCTTTGAAGAACAAAATTATTATTATTTGAATCAGAACAGAAATATCTCAAATAAAAATATTTTCAAAGAAAATTTAAAGTTACTATTACTTTTTTGTGATATATATTGTCTGCAATATATGTGTAACATCTCAATTTAGATCGTAAATATATGTTTTACAGAAAAATATTACCAAAGATATATAATAAACAACATACGTTTAGATCTAGATTGAGATGTTACACATATATTGCAGATAATATATACCACAAAAAAGTAATAGTAACTTTAAATTTTCCTCGAAAACATTTTTATTTAAGGTATTTCTAATATAGGAGTATTTCTGTATTAGTAATATTTTTATTTAAGGTATTTCTAATATAGGAATATTTTAAGCACCTCTAGAGTATTGTTTTTTTGTAACTTACGAATCATCAATTTTCATTTAAGACATTCCTTCTCGATACGAACTTGTATAATAACCCTCTTCGATACGATGCCCTATAAATATAGTATTCATAATTAATATTCTTTATAGATCTGTCCACTTTTCTTTGTCGGAACAGCACGTAAACTAAATTTGTGTATCTTTACTAATTTACCATTCTCTGAAATAAAAAATATTAAGTAAAAAATAAGTATCTCTTTTGCGAAACTAATTTACTTTTACGATTAAGTAATACGAATGTATAAATTGTATACGACTCATAAATTCTCCAAAATTTTAAATAATAATGCTTTCTTTTGTTACAGGTACGATTCGCGTAAATATACAAATGCTGTTCAAATTCAACTTCCTAATATGCAACAACGTGAGATTCTATTTGATTATGCTTTATTATATTTATCATAAACATATAATATTAAAAAAAATCTCCAAAATTAATTTTATAGGAATATGAATTGCTCTTTGGCAAAATACATACATGTGAATTGTCACTTAGTGACAATTGAAAGTATTTTTTCCATTATTTCTTTGTATACAATATTTCTTTAATGTGCCATTTTTTGGAAAAGAATATTTTATAGAAGAAAAGAGTATTTTATAATTCCACCATTATTAATTGAACATTCATGCCATTTATTAAATAAGTTTTGTCAAACTGTTATATACAAATTTTTATTATATTTGTAATTTTTATTACAATATATTTGTAAAAAGCATAATCTATCAGTGTTCCACCGCATAGAAAATTACTTTTTGTTTTACAAATAAAAAGATTTGTCTTTTAATGATTACGCTTATCTTTCAAGTAAAAATTACAGATATAATTATAGATGTTCATTACGGTCTGATAGAAATGAAGATATGATATATGACAAATATATCCTGCATGTATAGATATTATATACATATGTACAGCGTGTTCCAAACCATCCGTACTAACTTTTTTTTTCCAAAAATGGCCAGTAAAAAATGGTGAGAAAAAAAATTTACCAAAACCTATGTGAACTACCTAGTGGTGATATTTTGATTTTCCAAAATCTATCGAAAGTAGGGTACACTTGGATTAAGTCTGAAATTATAAATGGGAAATATAGGTCGACTAGAAGATCATTGGATATCCTTTAAGAGAAACAACTTTCTGTTTAAATTCTTTTTTGATATCACTTAAGGTTTTCGAGAGTAAAAGAAAACGTCAAATTAGTCCTTCCATTTCTTGATGAGGGTGGATGTAATGAGTACGGTAGTATGATAGTTGTTTCTTAAAATTTTCAACGTAGTCATACAGCTTAATAAAATCAATTGAAATTTTTCTAATAGATTACTAAGAATTAACGGTTACAGTAGCAAGAACATTAACTCTAACTTCGCTCACACAGGTCGCCTAATATGAACATTTTGCTGTGGCTACACAGCTGAGTTCTACAAATACAATTGTTCCAGACGCTGGAAAACATGATGAGAAAGATGATCATAAAGAGAATATTGTTCAGTATAAAGACATTCAGTACCTTTGTTATTCTGTCGACATTCTCTAACACTTAACATGTCAAATTTTGCTTCTTGGTTTGAAAAAGGCATAATTATCGAAAAAACAAACAAATGTCGGAAAATAATTGACAAAATGATATTCACAGCAAAAAACCATAAAATATTAATCAGTATTAAATAACCGATTATTACTTTGTAAGTGTTATTTAAATATATATTCGGACGTTTGATAATGCACACTTAACATAGAACTTAACATAGATTTAGAACAAAGAACGTTATGATTAGAGTGTGTTCAAGGAGACTAATTTATGTCATTCTATCCTTGTTTTTTATCAAATGAACAATGAAGATAGAATGATATAAATATCGCTAACAGCTCCCCGAACCAGTAATGGCAGATATGCCCTACACTCGCGCATGCGTAGAGTTTTTTACCGCCAATAACTATTCAATTTGTTCGTAAAACTGGCGTCTTTAGTTGCCCCAAAGAAAAATGGAATTATAAATATATGGAAATTAGATATACCTCTTTAGTGCACGTCGCTAATTGGCCAATTTAATATAATATATTCTCATTAGTAAAGCAGTAAAAAATTACACTCTCCAAAGAGTGGATGTATGTCTATCAAGCTAGAATAATAACATGAGCATAATCACATGAGACACACGGAGGATTTAGTGCTCTTTTTGTACTAATTTGTTGCTCTAATCCCGATTTTGTTGCTCTAGCCGTTTAGTAAGAAATCATTTTTCTGCCTTTAATAAAGTCAGTTAGAATACACATTAAAAAAAAAAAATAATAATAAAAATAATCACGCTATAATTTAGTGCTAATTATGTGTTTTTAACATATCCTAGTTCCAATTTTGATGCGTTATCCTTCACGCATGAAACAATCACAAAACATGTGTCGCACAAGAAAAAAATACTAAAAATAATAGAGATATAAAAAAAATACTCACGTTACAATTTAGTGCTAATTATGTGTTTGTAACATAAACTAGTTTAAATTTCGGAGCGCTACTCTTTACGCAAAAAATCACATTGGGGGAAAACAATCTCTACATCATATATGTCTCTTTTGCTGTAAAACCAATCAGCAGAATTTCATAAAATTCTGTGAAATATCATGCACTATCCCACAAAATGTACTGCATGAAATCCCTCTGCCTAGAGGTAGTTCATAATATTATAGCAAAAATAAAACGTTATTTTTTAAATTTTCGTTATGAATAACTTTTTAACAAATAACGAGCGATGTCTAAAACCTGTTGGAGATCATTCAGAGTCATGTCTTTGACATATGTCAAAGTCACTGACATTATCTATAAATATTTATCATTTAATGTATTAATATTATGTAGTTATTTTTAACAAATTTTAGTAAAAATATAAAGATATTTATATAATCAAGGTATATTATAAATAAAAGATAAAGACATTGATCATTATTATAAATAAATTATTGTTTTTTTTTTTAATATTGTACATTTATCCTTTTTATCAATTAACTTTTTAAATGTCATGTATGTATTGTATACGTATATCTAAATGTAAAATGCATGACTATAATAGATAAAAAAATAGGAATAGATTTTATTTATATTTGTTGTATATATTTTGAATACTGTAGTAAATGTGGTTGAACTTTATGTGTTTCCTGTACTAATGTGACATGCGATGTTATATCGTTGTATCGAATCCAGTGTCCAAAAAAGAATACTAGTGCCATAAAGTGACCAATGCTTGCATTAGACAATCTTTGGATGCTGGGTCCTGCATAATCAATCAAGCCTATTATTCATTATATAAAAAATATATTTTCATTATCAAGATTTATGAATTCACTGGGTATGTCTTTTAATAGTATTACAGTAATAGTATTTAGTAGTATTATCATAAATAAACATTAAATAATACAGTAATTCCTGAAAAGGATTAAGATTAAACATAATTAATTTTTTGTATATAATATCAGTATTTAGATATGTAGATAAATGGAAGACTATATTTTGAGAATGGATTATCTTGGATAATTTTAGTTGATATAGATAACACAAATAAATGAGGAAAGTGCCGTTTTTAATCATAGTAGATTTTGCCTAATAATATTTTTCTATGAAAATTTATAATTTCCAATTCATGCCTACTATAAAATTCTTTCGGTTTTAGTTGATATAGATTAGTAAGCAGAAGTTAATAAGCGAATTTAAATCACGGTTCAATTATTTTTGCCTGATGTTTTTCTCGGTCTACTTTATTTTATTTCTGTATCTATAAAAATTTATATTTACTAAATAATGAAATATAATTTTAAATAATAAAATATTTAAAATAATAAGTAGGACCTTGAACATTTTATAATGAAATAATAGCAAATTGTTTTAAAGATAGTTAATAAGATAAAATTATTATTTTTATGCATATTTGTTAATGTTATACAAATAAAATAAAAATCTATGATAAAATATGTGTATGTACAATATATTTTAATACAGAGCAAAAAATATACTTATACCTGGCAAAGATATTTCTGATTTTTCTATACCACTGCAGTTTTTTCTTGCAACATTGTATTCCTTCACGTAGCATGACATGCAATTTTGTAACGTTTAAATAATTCAACACTTGATAATATATCGCTTCCTATCTGGATTATAATTAATTTTTTCTCACGTGGATATCCTTTTTTTATTACAAGAAGACACTTCCTCAAAGTTAGGGGATTTTTCAAACAGTATACTAGCTAAATGACTCACAGTAATTTCGCAATCAATTATACTACATTTTGTATACGTAGTATGTTTAACGGGAAATATTATGAACAAAATTTGTGTGCGTAGTTGGTATGTATGCGTTCTTATACCTTTATTTATGATATCAAATATTATATCAAACAATGTTACAGTACTCCGTAGTTCATGCATCTATCATTACGAAACAAATATGATAAAAATAAATTAGCATAAATTTATTTTGGGAAAAAGTCTATATATGAAATAATTATCTATTTTATTTGATAATATATTAAGGAAAAAAAAATTTTTATCGTAGAAATAAAATTCTAATACGTAGTAGAGTAAAAATAAAAATATAATGTAAAATTTGACAATTGTAAAAAGTTAATTAATTTATAAATAGCCAATATTAGCATACCAAATATAAACATTTCCATGTGTTATGTCAATACAACTTTGTTATTGAGAAACGTATCTTGTTTCTCAATAGAGGATAATTAAGAGATGCAATCAGCATTATTTATATAAAAATGCTATCAAAAGCACATGTGTTAGTAATGTGTTAACATGTGGAAATAATTTGTTTGTTTAATTTAATAAACGTAAGGATATATCACTGCCATTTTTCGAAATATGTATGTTATTATTTTTTTTATAACAAGGAATTCTCAATAGTTCGTATATTTTACCCTCAATACTTTGCTACATGTTTTCCGCTTTTTTGTTTAGCCAATCCTCGCCAGTTTTCAATTTCGCTAGAAGCTATTAACATATGATATACTTTTTTTTTTATAGCACATTTTTACAAATTCTTCGTTCACCATAGCCTTCTTCATTATCAAATGGTAATAATCATTTTTGCATACAGCATACAGATGTGTAGACCAATTGGTACACCACCATTCCTATAAGCTGGACACGACACATTGATTAAATCTTGATTTATTAAAATTTTATTATTAATTTCTGCAGTTCTATCTTGAGAAATTAATATTTAAAATGTATCAATCAAAAAAGGAAAATTAACTTCTGTTAATGAACTGATTCTGTTTGTGAACGAATATTTTTCTCATTGTCAATACATTTCAACACATCCTGCTTCAACAATTTTTATCTTACCTTTAATATAATTTAGATGCGTTTCAATAAATTCGTAATCACTGTTTAGAATGTTTTAATACATTATTTTTAATTTTATTAAATTTTCTTTCGACTGGCATTTGGAGTGCATCATTTTACAATTTGAAATTGATACTTAAATAATCTAATATCTGTGTAATTTTTTACATTTTTAATGAAAATTCATTGCAATAAATTCTTGTTTTAGACAATAATTTGATGTAAAATTGTTTATCCGTCTTCTTCGAGAAGTTGGAGAGTAAAATTATCGAATCTCTACAATGTGTTTAATGGTTTATACTTTTTAACGTAATTGACATTGGTTTATTCCATGTTATTAACTGATTCATTATTAAAAAGCACAGTGTTTCTTATAAGAAAAGCATTACGTCTCTTTCTTAAAATGCGATTTGCAAATATTTATGTTGCCTTCGTGCTATTATTTTGTCTGATTCCATTTGTACAAAATATTCTTTATACTTAGTTTTTATTAGAACCATACAAAGCAAGATGACAAATGTTTCGATATCATTTTCAAATTACAGTTAGGAATAGTTAATGTAGATAACTGAATGAATGTGTAAGAATAAGAGAGAGAGAGAGAGAGAGAGAGAGAGAGAGATAGAGAATTCGAATGTATACTGCAGGCGTGTATACTGTCGTGTTACTGTTGAATCTAACGGGTAGACTCCCGCATGCATCGGTGTGCGCGCCACCCCTGCTTATCTTCCATACTTGACTTGTGATACGCCAATTATTTCTCTTTTAAAAACTAAGCTTCGGACATGTTTTTGCCAAAGAAAAAATCGCCTCAGAATGCGGCCAAGAATATGTCCCTTTAAGGACAAAAGGTTATTTTGAATCATCCTGTAGAATAAAGATTATATGTTTCACGGTTTTTCTGAATGTCCAGATCCATTCTTGGAATGCCAACGTTTCGTGAACGTTGCAATCCATTTCATCAGGGCGTAGCGATACTGAGTTGTTCCTCCGGGCTCAGGATACTCGCTCTTGGAAAGAATCAACTCCTTTTTCTGCACCATCTGAGCGAATAGACAGAGTTTTAGGAACTATAAACTTTAACATTCCTCGATCGCTGAAATTTCATTGAAGTTTTATTGCAAAAATAAGTATTATTGATTAATATCATATTTTAAAGGATACATTTAAAATTATAATAAAAGAAAGTTTTCTTCATAAATTCGAGAACTTTTATGATTCTTTCATACGGTCACCTATCCGAATACCAATTTCTACTTATTATGCTTGACCCTGTAATCGTACGGGAACTGCTCTTTCGAAGAACCGCGAACTATAATGCTAATCGACGTATAATTATATATCTGATCAAAGATGTGAAAAAAATGGAATACGTTTAGAAAAACTAATTAATGTTAAATATAATTGGCGTAATGGGTATACAAATTAGGTCCATTTTTTTGTGTTCAAAAATGCATTTATTTCAAAACAAAATGAATGAACAGATTAATTAAAGTATTGTCCATCGCTGGCTACTACTTTTTCCCATCTCTCAAGCAATTTTCGAATTCCATTTCGAAAAAATGACTCGTCTTTGGAAGCGATCCAATTTTGGAGAAGTGAACCAGTGATTTCCCAAATCGTGCTGCATCCTTCGGAACAATCAGTAATCAGAAGGAGCAATGTCCAGAGAATACGGCGGGTGCGGTAAAACATCCTATTTGAGCGTTTCCAAATATTTTTTTAGGACTTTTGCGACATGAGGCCGAGCGTTGTCATGAAGAAAAATAACTTTATCATGTCTTTGCTCGTATTCCGGCCGTTTTTCTCGCAATGCACGGCTTAAACGAATCAAGTGTAGCCGATACCGATCGCCTGTAATAGAATCGCCAGGTTTCAGCAGCTCATAAACAACTCTCTTTTGGTCCCACAGAGCATGATTTTCGAACCATGAATATTCGGCTTTGATGTTGATGTTGAAGTCGATGGCAACGATTGACCGGGCTTAGCATAATATTTTTTCTTTTTGGGATTGTCGTAGAATATCCACTTCTCATCTCCAGTCACAATCCGATGCAAAAAAACCTTTTCTTTGTGGTCTTTGAATCAGCTGTTCGAAAGTGAAAAATCGCCTTTCAACGTCTCTCGGTTTCAGTTTATGAGGCACCCAATTCCCTTGTTTTTGAATTATTCTCATGGCTTTCAATCATGCAGAAATGGCTTGTTGAGTTATTCCTAATGATTCTACAAGCTCCTCTTGCGTTTGACTCTGATCTTCTTCGAGTAATACCTCTAATTTTTTGTCTTCGAATTTTTTTGGCTGTCCAGAGCGAGGCTTGTCTTCAACGCTGAAATCTCCATCCTTGAAACGTCGAAACCATTCTCTACATGAGCTCCTCAGTTGGAGCAATGTCACCATAAACTTCGACAAGCATTCAGCTGCACTTTTCTTCCAATTAAAGCAGAAAATTAGAACCTCCCGCAAATGTTGCTTGGTTAATTTACATAAAATTCGACATTTCAAACACAGTAAAAATCAAGGTTTTTGTATGAAACTCAAAGCGATATAAACTGAATATTATTAGCAGATGTCTAACTTTTCTGAAAACGCCAAAATCAGCTGTCACTATGAACCATTCACAACAGCCGGAGCCATCTTTTGGAAAACGGACCGAACTAATTTGTACTCCCAAATGAAGATATCTATGATAATAATTTGTCTTTAATAATATTCTAAAATATTATTTCTTTAAGCTGAAATAATACTAATCGCTCTAATGATATATGTATTTTTTACTCTAATAAATTTTTTTGTAGTAAATATTAATTGCTAAAAATAATTCTATGTATATATCAACTAAAATGAGAACTGAACAATAATCATGTTGACAATATCGATCGAACAGGAATGCTGAAGTTTATAGTTTCCAAAATTCTGTCGATTCGTTCAGATGGCGCAGAAATAGAACTTGACTTTTCATAGCAGATTGTCCATAGTCTGTTTGGGCCATTCCCTTTATATTACGCTGCTTGTTAGCGAAATGAGTTCTTCCACTTCTCCGCTTCCCCCCCCCCCCCCACAATTCTCTTCTTCCCTTCACCATTCCAACAAGCAGCATAATATAAAGGAAATAGAGGAACAGTTCAGTATCAGGCTACACTTTGCCTTGGTAAAATGGACTGCAAGGTTCACGAAACGTTGGCATTCCAAGAATGGATCTGAATACGGAGGAAACCCGTGAAACGCATAATCTTTATATAGAAAGCATCCGTAAAAGCCTCAAGAATATTATTTATATAGAATCTTAATAGATAAATGTTAAATTCAAAAGTACGCATAATACTATTTACATATCTATTATTTCTTTTAGTTGCATTTTTGCCTTTTCAAATTGTATTATTTTATCAGATGATGAACCTTCTGTTTCATTTTGTGCTACAAGTAAAATGTCCTTTATGATTTCTCGAACTTTTGCAATATCAGAACATTTTATTAATTGTCCTATTGTAGCAAAATAAAAAACTTTTATCCGTTTTGGTAAATTTTTTAAAAATATGGCATACAATTTAATGAAATGTGGTACCTCTATCCGAAACGTAGAAACGAGATAGTAATTGATTTCTGCAAGCTTTTGCATATTCTTCAATAGTTTTACAGGCTGTAAAGTATCGCACAACTACTGTTAATAGTATTCTACTGAAATATGTAACAATTCTATGGATATTTGGTTGCTCCTTAGTCATTCCATAAACCAAAAATGAATCATGTTTGTGTGATGGATTTCAAAGAGCATTTAAGCAACGATAAACTGTTCTCCATTGCAGTTAACTACAATAAGGTATAAAAAAATATATTTGAATAAATGATATTCGTTTCTGTATTTTTTTTTAACGATACTTCCTGTTGCATCTATATAAATATAGCTCGGATGTTTTGTCGCGTAATCACGAAAAATGTGATGATTAGTCCAGTAATGAATATAACAGGGATCTAATCCGATTATGAATGATGTTTTTAAATATTCTCTATTTCATTAAGTAGACTGCTATCGGATCTTGATGTAAATATTGAGCATTATTAAATTCAGTTTTAGCTGTGGCGAGGCATATAAATGACGAGATTCAGAATCTCATTAGTTCTTCCGCTTTTTCGGCACGATATATGTATTTAATTTATAAGTATTAGAGTACTAATATAAATTATCTCAACCACATTTTGCTTCTCCGCTTACTGTTTCTTTTACTATGCAATAAAAATATAAATTTTTAAATCTGTTTTGACTTGTATAGTACAATGCAAAGACTTACCAATTAGGTACTTATAGAAAGTAATTGAGATACGTTATAATAAATGTATATGACATTGTAATATAGTAATGAATTTTAAAGTTACAGAAAAGTATTGATTGTGTACATTGCAAAAACAGTAGGTATTGTTAATAGACTATATATGAAATATATATATATATATATCTTTGAACAATTATTTTTTATATATTTTTCTATATATTTTTACTATGTAATATTAATTTATAGTGTATTTTATGTTGACTGAGATGTAAAAAATATATATATAAATTTAAGAATAAAAATTAAAATAGTAATTTATAATAAAAATAATCAGATTACATACATTTATGTAATCTGACGTAGCATCTGTTGCAATATAATTATTCTTAAAGTTGAAACCACACTTCAAATTTGTACTTTCATATTTTTTTCTGTAATAACAGCTTGCCACGTGCCTAGAAAAGGCACTTTTCACTGTCTGTAGCTTGCATTACATTTTGTCTTTGCAGTTCGAGTATTGTACGCGTATGTATGATTAATTGTAATATTTTCAAATTCAGCAGTGAACATTGAAAACATAAAGTTTATAGTCTGCAAATTTTCAATAAGTAAATTGTCACATATTTCAGTATCACTTGTATTTGTTTCATATATAATTGAAACATTTGAATCAACATGTGTTACTGTTGTGTGTTATACAACAGTTTCGTTCTTCCATTTTCAATTTTTCAAGATTTCTTTATCTTCGAACGTTGTCACGATTATTATTACGAATGTGTACAACGAAACAGGCAAAATTGTTTCTTTCAATTCATGTGATCAATAGAACAATTTAGATACTCACAAGATACAAAAAGAGCATAAAGAGCCACACCACAGGTTATAATTTGTGATATTTACTTATTATTATATAAATTAAAACATTAAACGTTTCGGCCACATTCTGGCCATCTTCAGTAATACAATAGTCTTCATAAACCGCAAAAATACATTTAGTTGAAATTAAATTCAACAGTCCATTGTTGTAATAAAAATGACATGTTCTTTTTAGTGTGCAGATGCTTCGTACAAAATGTTATAACGCCCATAGTCATATCAAGAAGTGTAGAACAAGAATTTCCAGATTCTAATTAAATTTAAATTTATATGTCATTAATTTCTCCTATTCGAATATAAAGAATTATAATCGTTACCTGTTTTACAGCCAAAAAACTAAGCGAAGAATATCAAATGACACATTCACACAATAAGACTTTCTTCGTGACATTATGTGTTGTTGTTTGTTATATCGCGTATTATACCACTATTTATACGCCTGAGTCAAACAAATTAGAAATTTCTAGAGTTATTATTGAACAGAAAAAGAAATCTTACTTAAGAAAAG
>NW_011627310.1:0-24443 GCF_000204515.1 Acromyrmex echinatior | reverse complement strand
GTAAAACGGTAACGATTATAATTCTTTATATTCGAATAGGAGAAATTAATGACATATAAATTTAAATTTAATTAGAATCTGGAAATTCTTGTTCTACACTTCTTGATATGACTATGGGCGTTATAACATTTTGTACGAAGCATCTGCACACTAAAAAGAACATGTCATTTTTATTACAACAATGGACTGTTGAATTTAATTTCAACTAAATGTATTTTTGCGGTTTATGAAGACTATTGTATTACTGAAGATGGCCAGATTGTGGCCGAAACGTTTAATGTTTTAATTTATATAATAATAAGTAAATATCACAAATTATAACCTGTGGTGTGGTTCTTTATGCTCTTTTTGTATCTTGTTTGTTAAATTGATAACCACGTGAAAAAAATTTTTTAACTTAAATTTAGATACTGTTTTTCTATTACATATCAGCAGACAACATTTTAAAAATATTTTTTAAATATTATATTTATTTTTCATTAATTTATTTCTTATTAATTTTACATTTTTCACGATTCATTTTCAAAACTTATTAATTTAACGATTATTTAACATATACTATATGTTTATTTTACATTATAATTTTTCATTTGAAATAAATGATTAAAAAAACATTGTTTAAACGTTTATTTAACGTTTATTTAATGTTTATTTTGAATTTATCTTTATTTGAAAAAAACATTTTTCAAACGGTTATTTAATATTTATTAAATGTTTATTTAACATTATTCAAATAAATATCAAAAAACAAAAAATAGATTGAGAGCAGACAATGAGTCGTACGCAGTTATTTAGGCGTTTCTAATGGTATGACATTCTTTAACGCTAGATTTAATGGTATGTTTGTAAATAAAAATATCACATCTAAAGAAATTTGCGAATAATTATTGTCAAGTTTAAAGCCATTGAGTTTTTATACTAGCTTGAAACTATTTTCAATGTGGCTGAGCGGTTTTGGAATATTTTTATGTAGAATATAATATAAAAAATTTACTAATGCATATATTGGGCTGACAATCGATGAAATAATTGATTCCCTTAGGAATAATAAATCCCTTAACGGGACCTTCAGTTTATGAATTTTTAGAAGTCCATAGGCCAATGACAATACCTCATCACTGCAGTATGTCCTCTTATAAGTCGCTAAGTCAATATATTCTTTTTTAAGCCAATTTGTTAATAGAGTGCGGACAGATGTAATAAGATTTCTTGTTAGATTCTTGCCAACGAACGTATAGGTTCTTTCATCGTTTAACATATTATTCATTTTTTATTTATACTCGTCAAGGCAATTTCAATGCAACTGTGACATTGCCCTTGTCTGCCTAGTGAATATAATTTTTTTATTATTTTTCACGAACCTTTTGGTTGATTTTACTAATGTTGTGATTTTTTATTAATAGAATTATTAGATGACACTTCCAAGACACGAGTTTTTCAATGATGGAAATTGAACGATTTCTAACTTCCAACAACGCTACATTTCCCAATTTTTTTGTTATTCTCAATACTTTTTATAAACTCAAAGCAGTTTCTCTTGGTATTTTACGAAATTAATGAAAATTTGCAAGTTGTAGTAGGCATTGGATGTTTTTTGGAATGACATTATTCGAGAGGTTGATAAACCATTTATTTTTAATTGAATCTAAAGAAGAAGCCTTTTCCATTTGAGAGAACGTATAGACTTTGATAGCAATAATAAAAACCTCGTTGTTAGTGGAAGTTAAAAGTAGATTATAAGACAAAGGAAGAAATTTATTATTCGAGTGAGAACAAGAGTATTGAATAGGTTTAATTTTAGCAATGTGATCTTTTTAATATTTAGAAACCATCCATTTCATCTTCTTTTCAAGATTTTTATGTTCATTAATATAAATTGAATCAAATGCTGTATATTGTTTCGTAAAAAATGAATCACAATGTCGCATAAAGCTCGAGAAATCATGGTGCACGACAACATGAACTCGTGGTCGGAAAAAAAAATTAAAGAATCACGCGCGCACTTATACACGAACACAAGAGAGTCTAGATCTCGTAAGGAAAAAATCGCGGTAGACTCACAACGTGAAAGCGATTGTCGGTGCGTACGAATACGCGCTATTCCTAATCCGTTTGCTATTGCCCGACACGCGCCGCCGCCAACACGTGATCTCCATGATTTGGGAGAATCAATCCGAAAAGAAATCGAGGATCTGTGGGGGCTCCTGGCAATGCTGATTTTCTCATTCGACCGATGATTGAGCTAGAGTGCGGATCGTGCGTGAGCATTTTGTCTAGACTACGGATAGTTACGCGAATTCTAGTATATTGTGCGTGCGTGATCGCGACTCAGACCATCTCTCAGGCGTAGTCGAATAGTCTGACCACGAGTATATAGACCCATATATTGTATATAGATAATCTCGAAAAGACTCAGGGTGAGTCGAAAGGGCATCCCTAGACGAAGTCTCCGAGCGATCCAGGGACTCGAGTTCCCCTAGGCGATATCGCTATCCGAACATTAGTTATGATGTGTCAAATTGAAACCTTGAAAGGCGCGAAAGACTGCGAGAGTGGAAGCGTCAAGTGAAATGTAAAGGAACGTTGGTGAGAGAGATAATGAAAGCAGCAATTGTACTTTGACCTGATAAACGTTATTACAAACGCAACAACAGTGAAGATATTAGTGTTATCTTTCTGAAACATAAAACACACAAGTAAAAAGGAATCCAACAAAAATCCTTGACAAAATATAAGTCTGTGTTTTTGAATAGTGTAATGATCTAAACGATCATCACACATCTATTCATATTTAGTTCTGTATTCAATGTCTTATATACAAACTCTTTAAGTTTATGATACTTATTCCGCATGTGTGGTTGAAAAAATCTTAACTTAAAATTCTGAATTCTAAATAAATGTGCTAGAATGATCTCTTTTTGTAAGCAAAACTTCAAAAATTTAATATGTACAGTGCTTTTAACGATATTTCTTTGATGTTTAATCTATTGTTTCATCAAAATAACCGAAGTCATATCGAACGTATACATATATTAGGTGTTGGAATTAATTCGTAGCGTTTTACAAGTGATGGGAAGTACTTTCATTAATGTATTTTTTAATGCTCATGTGAAATAAATAACATTCTTTCATTAAAAAACGCTACGAATTAATTCCAACACCTAATAAAATTAAAAAATCTATTAATACGAGAAGACGGTGATCGGTATTATTTCAGCCAGCGTAATTTCAAATAACTAAATTTCAGAATAAAAATTGAGCGAAATTAACAAATAAATATCAAACAAAAAACAGGTGATTGAGACAATAAAATGCAGTTATTCAAGCATTATATATTACACAATATATTTAATAGTTCTTACAATTAAAATGATGAGATCGGATGTTTCGGCTCCTCATGGAGGATGTTCGAGCCATCCTCAGCGATGTCAAAAGACATTACAAATTATTAAAAAGGGATCCAAGAATGCAGATAAACGAACCTCTTCAATTTCAAACTTGAGAAGCTACATTGTTAAATTAGTTGAATGGCTAACTTACCACTATCAGGTATGTAAATATGAAACCGAAATTTACCAATAGATGGCTATAGCTGTCAATGTAGTTGTCGTCAGACCGCGTCATAGACGCCATTTTCTTGTTCTGACAAAGATTTTCAACTCACAACAATACAAGTTTCATACAACAGTATAGTTTGTAATAGCATTGAACATCGAATTTTGCCTGGAAACTACGATTTGCGGACAGCATTGATTTTCTGTTACCATTTGAAGAAAACTGCTGTAGAATCGTATCGAATGCTTGTCGAAGCTTACGATGGGTATGCTCTTGGTAAATCACAGTGCTTTGAGTGGTAAAAAATTCAAAAGTGGCGATTTTGACGTGAGAAACGAAGAATGTGGAAAACCACCGAAAAAGTTTGAAGACAGCGAATTGCAAGTATTGTTGGATGAGGATGACGTTCAAACTCAACAACAACTCGCGGATCAATTAAATGTGACACGAGAAGCCGTCTCTATACGTGAAATCCATGGTAAAAATCCAGAAGATGGGAAAATGGGTTCCACATGAACTGAATGAAAGACAGCAGGAAAACCGAAAAACCACTTGCGAAATGCTCGCCAGGTACAAAAGAAAGTCATTTCTCCATCGAATTGTGACTGACGATGAAAAGGATATATTTTGAGAATTCTAAGAAAAAGATCATGGTAACTCCAGGCGAACCATCGACATCGACTGCAAGGCCAAATCGCTATGGACGGAAGACAATGCTTTGTGTTTGGTGGGATCAGAAAAGTGTAATCTATTATGACCTGCTAAAACCTGACGAAACCGTTAATACTGAATGCTACCAACAACAAATGATCAATTTGAATCAAGCTTTGCGTGAAAAACGACCGAAATATCAAAAAAGGCAACACAAAGTGGTTTTGCTTCATGATAATGCACACACAGCAAAACTGGTTAAGGAAACGATTGAGGCGTTTGGTTGGGAAATACTTTCGCATGCGGCTTACTCACCAGACTTGGCTCCGTCCGATTACTACTTATTTGCATCGATGAGACACGCACTTGCTTAACAGCGCTTCACTTCTACGAAGATGTACGAAGATGTACGAAAATGGCTAGATGACTGGTTTAGCTTAAAAGAGCAACATTTTTTTTGGCGTGGCATCCACAAATTGTCAGACAGATGAGAAAAATGTATAGCTAGCGATGGGCAATACTTCGGATAAAATATTTTTTATTATTTTTATGCAATAAACGTGTATTTTCTATAAAAAAATTCCGGTTTCATATTTACATACCTGATATATCAAAGAGAACCGCATGAATAATGATATCGTAAGAGAACCGATTATTACCGAGAATTAATTATTCATTTGAAATAATGGTTTGAAAAAACATTTTTTAAATGTTTATATTCATTGAAAAATGTTTATTCAACATTAATTATTCGTTTGAAATAAAGATTGAAATAAATATCTTTAAACGTTTGTTTAACGTTTATAAAATATTTATTTTACATTATTTATTCACGTTAAGATTCCTGAGTACTCAACCAAGAACTCTGCATTGACAGTAGTGACACAGAATCAGACGGCGTCTGGCGAAACGGGTAGCCATATACTTAAGCACGTGACAGACAAATCTAGCCCTAAACGAGCCTGAAATGTTCATTAGTTTTTGCAAAAAGCCAGTGATAAAAATTGACGAATACTAAACATAAATTTTGATCACGTGACCTGTTTGACGCTCGAATTGAGCGTCGAGCGTCAAAGCTGAAATTCAGTTGAGCTTTAGCGTTTCCGATTACATGACGAATCGAGAGTCGTCAGCATGAAAATGCAGCTTTAGTAACAAAACGATTTTTTGCAGTTAAACTATTATAAAACGACTTTAAAAAGTGAGTATCTTTTTCCGTATAAAAAAAAATAATTTCATATACATCATATCAAATAACCGTGTGCAGCATTTGACAGCTGACATTTTTCTACGAATTTAAAAAGAAAGATTACTCTCCGATTATTAGGAGCCAATTTTCAAAAAAACTGTGGCTCTAATTTTTAAGATTAAGAGTTCCGTCTGGCATCAATTTATCAAGAAAAAATTAAATTTACTGTTAAAAAATTTTTGAATTTTTTGTTGCCGAAAAAGTTTGTTTAAAACCATTCAAAAATTGAAGAACGCGAACAAGACACTGGGGTGGGAAAAATCAGTGCGCAGTTGAATGAGAAATATCGGGCCGCTCGGCGACTTGCGCGTATCTAATTTCATGCGTTCAAATTTACTAAAGTAACATTTTCTCAGCAATAAATTGACGTAAAATCATAAATTTTTTAAATCTGGAGTAGCTCGACAAGATATAAAAAACAGCTTAACCAAATGTTTCGCAAGGTAATTGTAACCATGAAATTTTTAATTTTTCGTTTCTTTAATTTTTTTCGGTTTATTACTAAAAAAAATCACGTTTAAATATGGAATGCATGTCTAACAAATTAAAGTCACATTAGCTATGTTTCTTTATTTAATATACTGTAAAAAGTTCAATGGACAATTAAAGTACGGAATTATCAGTACAAAATTGTTTTTGTGAAGTTAATTGCAGATGCAAATGAGACATATGTAAACAAATAATTAATAAGTAATTTGCCCAACCAAATATTGAATATAGTTGCAAAATATATTTTTCGTATAACACTAACTTACTTTCATATAATATTTGCGAAAATTAGTGTTATATCTTCAACACTTACGCTAAGATATGGCGAATTACTTATTAATTATTTGTTTACATACACATGTTATATTTTCATCTGTAATTAAATTCACAAAAACAATTTGATACTGATAATTCCATACATTTAATTGTCCAATTGGACACTTTTTACAGCATGTTAAATAAAGAAACATAACTAATGTGACTTAAATTTGTTAATCAGACATGCACTCCATTCAAACGTGATTTTTTAATAATAAACCGAAAAGTTAAAAATTCAAGAAATGAAAAACTAAAAATTTCATAATTACAATTACCTTACGAAACATTTGGTTAAGCTATTTGTTTATATCTCATCAAGAGAGAGTTACCAAAAAGTAAAAAAAAATTATGTTTCCACGCCAATTTATTGCTGAGGAAAAGTAAATTTACCAAATTTTAAAGCACAAAATCAGATACGTACGAATCGCCGAGCAGCCCGATATTCCTGACTGCGCGCTGGCTTCCCTCACTCCGTCCGGCGCACTGTCTCACTCATATTCTTCAACTTTCTAATGATTTTAAAAAAACATCAAACTTTTTTGACATCAAAAAATTCGAGAAATTTTAACAGCAAATTAAATTCTTTCTTGATAAATTGGTACCAGACAGAACTCTTAATCTTAAAAATTAGAGCCACAGTGATTTTTTGAAAAAAAAATTGTTATCTCGGTTTCTAATAATCGAAGGGTAATTTTTTTTTAATTCGTAAAAAAATGTCAGCTATCGAATGCTTCACAAGGCTATTTGATATGATGGATATTAATGGAATTATTCCATTTTTTATATGAAAAAAGATACCCACTTTGCAAAGTCGTTTTATAACAGTTTAATTGCAAAAAATCATTTTAATATTAAGTGTACGTGATAGTGCAACTCTTGAAGAAGAAAAATCATCCTTGTAAATTGTTGTGCGACTATTTGAAAATGAAGAAATTAAGTTTTTCACAGACAGGTTTTTAATGAACAAATGGCTTTTTGCAAAAACTAATGAATATTTAAGTCTCGTTCAGGGTTTGTTCGTCATTATGAGGGCTACAATTTACGAGAATTTCAAAGCTTTGCGATTTTTAAATCTCAATGAACAGAGAGCGAGTGAAAAAAAGACCTTTTTGGGTGTTTTATATACAATATTTTTTTTACTTAATTAATAGATTTTAATGTTCCACGTCTCTTTTGTAGGAATATATTTCGAATATCTATATTTTTCATACAATCAATATTTTTCGTTTTATAAGCGAAAAATATGCTTTTTGCAACTATTCGATTTTTTTTCGTATATTTACTTCACAAATTTCAAATCTCAAACATAAGCATTTCTTTTCTGATGGCCTTTCGAGATTTCTATAAAGAAAAATGCTGTTTATAATTTTTTTCCGGTAAAATTCTATTTCTACTAAACTATTCTTGCTACTCGAGTTTATGAAGGAAATATACTGTATAACGCGCATGAAAAATCGTTAACAATTAAATATCTCGTAAACTGTTGCGTTTTAACATGATTTATTCTGGATTAATGGGAGAGGTATGTTATTACTGCAATTTATTAAAACTTATATGTTATTTCGAATGCCCCCGTTTCTTATTGATGCCTAGGGTCGCCGAGCGGCCGAGATTGTCGAGAAAGCATTTTCGATAATGCATGCGACTAATGTGAGGAGCTCACTATCTCGTTCACTCTCGGCGCGCCGCAGGCGAGCACACGTATGTACATGGGCTCGTGTTTGTTGTGTGTTACAGCGCCGCATCACGATAAATGACTGAACTTATAGGCGTGGAAAAGTGACATTTTGACGAGTTTATGTTCCATGTTATTTCGTTATTATTTGCTTAATTGTGAAAATGTGACTTGTCTCATACTTATCAAAGTCGTAATTATTGATGAAAAAGACTAAAGTTATCTTGGAATTTTGTATGTTAAAGCGTATATTTTACTCATTTCAACAACTATCAGACTGATTGTTTCTGCCCGAATATAGGCTCACTTTACATACCTTTTACGACCAACTGACTGTCAAGGGAGGAAAGGACAGTTTTTGTCGATGTTTACAAATGTTTTAAAGTGATCTCATCGTTTCATTTCAGCCAGATTATCTTTATTTGAAAATGGCATGCTGCATAAATTAATGTTTCATTCTTCGCTTTGACGATTCCAACATAGCCGCCGCGACTACTTAGGAGCTTTCCATATATGGACAATAAGAACTGTGTGCATTAATAGCAAATGGCGTAACAGATAAGGGACTTATCAGATTACGAGACTCATAACTTTGAGATTCTAAATTCAAAACCCGATCGCATGCAGTAAGTGAAAAAGATTAAAATATAATTAGAAATAATTAATAAAATTAATTGTCTGAGATTTAGGGGCACTGTTGATAAAAAAATAAATTAAAAGAATGATTCTACATTACTAATTTTTCTAATTTTATTCAAATAATTTTAACATTGAAAAACATTTTTTAACGTTAATGTTTTTTCAAATGTTAAATAAACATTTTTTAAACGTTAAAAAAATGTTTTTTAAATGTAACAAAAATGTCTTTTTAATTAATGAAAAAGGATATATTCCATTACACATTTTTAAGTACTTTTTGCAATGAAAAAAAGTGTTTAAAAAACATTTCAGAAACATTTCTTTACTGATTGGGTTATACGAGTATCATTTTTACATTTTTTCATATATTTCAATGATATCCACATGAGAAACATTTCTAGGTTGACCACGAATTGGTTTCATGATAACAAATTGCACTACTATTATATCAAATACGTTATTGTAAAAAAAAACCAAATTCATTAAATTATTCGTTTTCGAAGAACGTGTATGAATGACAGTTACTCTAAAACAGCAGAATTAAGACTAAGGGCGTACACTGCCACCATTGGCGAAGACAAAGTTTAAAGAAACGACAGAGAAAATTGAAGGAAAGAGAATGAATAAAAGACATAATGCGAGCGGTATCTTTGATCTGGAGATACGACATCGGAGGAGTTTCGGCATTAAGATAAAAGCGCGATATCGTAATTCAAGACGTCATGTATCGCAAAAAAAAAAACGGTCGTCCTTAGATGTATCGCACATTATAGCTGTATCAGTTGAATCTGTCCATATATCAATATCTGAATTTGTTTCTAACACTGACACATGAAAAATAATTAGTTTATTCGAATGAGCGCTCGTGCCGAGCATTAAGTTTTCTTAAGTATTGCTTAAAGAATTTATCATTCGCATATTTTTGATACCAAAATGTTCTTCATAACACATACTATCGAAATATGTCAATATCCGAATTTGTTGCTAACTTTGATTAATGAAAAATAATTAGTTTATTCCGGTTGTACGCATTACGCACGAAAATTTTTTTAAACATTGTTTGAAGAATTTGTTGCTCGCATGTTTTTTTTAGTACCAAAGTGTTCCTCGTAACATGTACTATTAAAATATATCCATACTCGAATTTGTTGCTGACTGTAAGTCGCAAAAAACAACAAGTTTCTCCTAGCCAAAATGCGGACTTTGGGATGATTTTTACACATAAGGAATGCAGCACAAAAATCGTCCGCATACAGTACATTTTGAGATAGTGCACGATATTTCGATTATTAGAGTTTCATTAGAAATTCTGCTGATTGGTTTTATAGCAAAAGAGACATGTATGGTGTAGAAGTTGTTTTCCGCAAATGTGATTTATTGCGTAAATGATAGCGCTCTGAAATTTAAACTAGTTACTGTTACGCACATAATTACCACTAAATTGTAGCATAAGTGTTTCTTTTTTATATCTCTATTATATCTTATTTTTAGTAATTTTTTCTTGTGCGATATACGTTTTGGAGTGGTTTCAGGCGTGAAAGATAGCGCACCGAAATTGAAACTATGTTAAAAGCACATAATTAGCATTAAATTATAGTGATTTTTAAAATTTTTATTATTTTTTTAAATGTGCATTCTAACTTTAAAAGCCAGCAGAAAAATTATTTTTTGCTAAACGGCTAGAGTAACAAAATCGGGATTAGAGCAACAAATTAGAACAAAAAGAGTACTAAAACCTCTATGTGTCTCATGTGATTATGTTCATGTTGATATTCTAGCTTGATAGACATGTGGATGTGTGCAGGAGCATCTCATATTAATGTGAATAAATGATAATATTTATATAAATGATAACATATGGGTCGATTCTGTATCTTGAAACAAGGTGAAAATTACAAAAATGAGCTGATTTACTAGGTGTTCACCAATAAAATTATTAGTATGATAAATTTGCTCACTTTTATAATTTTTACCTCGTTCCAAGATACAGAATCAATCCTAAGGATAAGTGATGAAATAATTTTACAAACAAAGCACATTTTAAATAGATAAAAAATGAATAACTCATTTGGGAAACTATGAATATCAAAATTCCTTGCAAGGGTAAGGGAAATCTGCCAAAAACCTTACCAGTATTCATTAAACAAAACAGCTATTGTACAAAAAATAAAATCTATGTAAAACATAATTACACTTCATTTGTAACAAAAATAATGTACAATAAGTGCAAAAGTACAAGGAAATTTTTTATAAAAAAAGTCTTATTTATAGAAAATAAACATTAATTAGAGCAATTTTATACAACGAATACATTCTATTTTAACAAAACGAACGAAATTTGCATGTATTCCTGATTTCAGAAGTCAAATTTCTCAATTGTACGAATATTTTTTGATCCAAACAGCACAACTTTTAATTTTGACCTATTTTTCAGATGATATATTTTCTATAATTAATACACATCTTTTTGGTATATATAATTTTAAGAAACATACAGTCTATTTTATTTTTTATGAATAATTACCCTGCAAGAAATAATCATCAATTAAATATCGAATCGACGTCAAATTGGTATTTGAATCATTGTATCGATATCAATTCGACATCAATTCGATGACTCTTTTATCACTGGATAATATTTATTTTTTTAAAATAAAGTTTTTTTAAAAAATTTTCTCTGTACGAATACTTTTTGCATTCACTGTATATAAAACAAAATTAATATCTTTACGATTATTCTTAAATTTACATAAAATATAAAAATATTATTAATTATTTATTAACAAATTAAAGCTGTCTCGATGACTAATATGATTAAAAAATTATTTTCTACATTTATAAATGAAAAATAAAGCTTAGTTGATGACTAGAACGATTGTATCACATTCAACTTAGAAATATTATATAAATAATAAAAAATAAATACATATAAAATATGAATGCTATAGAAGTCAACGCTGATTATAAATATGCGCAATTTCCAAAAGATATGTAGTATCGATATAAAACAATAAGAATTGAAACGTTGCAACTCATCTTTAAATCTTCATCTTTAATCTTCAGTCTGATACTTCTTAATTCTAACGCCGTTAATTTGTGTTGTTACATAGCATCTCAATATCGAACTTTTCTATATGTGATCGTCATGGAGCAAACGTGAGACATTGAATCGTATTCCAATCGATGTATATCTTTTAGAAATTACACATATTTATAATCAGCGTTAACTTCTATAGCTTTCATATTTTATATGTATTTATTTTTATTATTTTTATTAATATAAAAAGTCTGTAACAAATTTTAAGTTTATTTAATTTATTATTATTAGAAATATAAACTTTTGATAAGTATTTAATACAATAATTTACTAAACGAGCCTTATAGAACACAGACTTTAATACAGTAATCATTTATCAATGGGCACATTCTGCAGTAAAGAGCGCTACGGAACTATCCGCTGAATGGCGTACCTTCCGCATTGCTCCTTCAACATATTGCGGGAGCGGACGTCATCCTATTGAACGGAAAATTTTTTTTCATAAACTTCGGTTCGATCTTGTTCAATCAAATCACAGACTAAGCATTTACAACTATGTTAAGACCAAGTAGCATTTTAACAAATTTCAGTCGATTCACGCTTTCTCCAAGTAGTCTCTTTCTATTCTGTGTCCACATTCGAATACAAGATCTTCGCCATTGTTTAATCCGATTGCTGCTGGTTCATTTATAGAATTGGACATCGCTGTCAATAATAGTAATTCTAATTGCACGTTAGAAAATGAACATTTAAACGATAGGCCGAGTTCAGCAGAAATATCAGATTCAGTTTCCGGACGTTGTATTGCATTAAAAAGTGGCCAAAAAAGACAAGATTCAAAGGAGGCTTACAAAATGAGAAAAAAATTGGTTGCAGTTGGAGGAGGAACAAATAAAAGTGATGGAACAGAACGAAAACAAAAGAACACAATTAGAATTTAACAAAAAGAAAACAATTCGATTCAAAGAGAAAGAACTTTTAAAACAATTTCTTACGAAAATGTAACTATATAATGTTATTAATAATAAATTTTCATTTTTACATACGTATGTTTGCTTATTTTGTATACTTTATTTACTTTATATACTTTAATCCTATTTTCATTACTTTATATACTTAATTTACAAATTATTTGCAATATAATTTTTTTTTCAACTGCTTCCCAAGATAGATCTTCAGATGTTTCCAGTCAAAACAATAAGATATATGAAATTATATGTATAGTTTTTTACACGTGACGAATTCTTCAGACATGAGATTTTCTAACAATTCAATGTAATTTTAAATGCAACAATTTTTTAAAAATTTATTTTTTAAAGATACTAATCTTAATAATTATTTTTTAAAGATACTAATCTAAACCATAATTTTATTATAAAAAAATGTTTTGGTATAAAATTGTTTTTAATTTTGATATATATATATATATATATATATTGTGTGTGTGTGTGTGTATATCTTAAAAATATATACTTACAAAATCTAAATACACACACGTGTAAAAAATTATACAAATTTTACTTAAGACATTTTTTCATATATCTTATTGTTCCAACAACAATTGCTTACGTATATTGATAGTAAAAAAATTGAAAATTTAAGAAAATTACGGATGGTGGGGGGATTTTATTAAACAAAAAAATATTTTTTTTTCTTTATAATTTTAAAGTACTCCTAAAACATATAATTTTTATTAAAAAAATTTTTTTTTTATCTTTTATATTTCCCACGATATTCAGTTCGAAAGAAAAATATCGTTTTTTTTCAAAGGAGAGTTTTACTCTTAATTAGTGCACGTATAAAAAAAATACGTGTCTCTTAGATTTTCGTGTTTTATAACATATTTCATGGAGAATCAAATCGGTTCCGGTCAGTTGTAAAATTCCCCTTGTCAGCCAAGAACTCTACGTTGACGGTAGCGATACCGAATCAGACAGCGGTCTGGCGAAACCGGTAGCAGAGGGTTTCTCTCTGCCGGTAGTCACACACACACACCATGTCCGTGTGCTTGCCTTTGGCGTGCCGAGAGCGAACGAGACAGCGTTACAGAGCGAGAGAACATCTTCCTAGAGAGAACATCTATCCTTTTCGCTGTGGTTGCTTGTTTCAAGCGATCGAAAATGTTTTCTCGACAATCTCGACCCTTTGGCATATATCAATAAGAGGCGAGGGGCATTCTAGATAACATATAAGTTTTAATACATTGTAGTAATAGTGTATCTCTCCCATTTATCCAGAATGGTATAAATCAAATGAAAATGCAATAGTTAACGAAATATTTAATTGTTTATGATTTTTCATGTACGTTGTATACCTCCTTCATAAACTCGAGTAGTAAGGAATTCGTATGGTCGAATTTGTAAGGTACGAAATTGGAACGCTTGGAGATCCAAAGATAACTCCTTATACTTTTTTTGCCTTTTTTCATAGTTCTTTTTCTGAAATAAGTAAAATTAGTAATAAACATGATATTCTTTTACATTAGGAGACATCTCTTCGATGATCTTGACCTTGATATATGTTGAGAGGTGAGAGTATTGATCAACTTTTTCTTATAAATGAATTGGCAGTCTCACTTTTATAACATATGTCAAAGTCATCGAAGAGGTCAAATATATTTTCACAGATGTTTGTAAATATAATAATTCGAGTAGAAAGTTTTAAAGCAACTATAGGAAAAAAATTCACTTCGCTTTTCAATAGACAAATACAAAATTTTTTTAGAATTATACAACATATTAAAGCTTTTAGTTGTGCATTATAAAATGATATTTTTAATGAATTTTTTCCTATAATTATTGTTTCTAAATTTCATATACGAATTATTTAAAAAATTCTGTGAAAATATATTTGATGTATGTTTACTACTAAGATTATTTATTTCAGAAAAAAAAATTATAAAAACAGCAAAAGAAAAAAACAGAATTCGATGTTAAGTCCAGCGGTCCGATCGAATATCTTATAAGCTCGACCACACGAACTTTTTGCTACTTGAGTTGAAGAAGGTATACTAGGTGGGGTGAAAAGTAACCTCCTTGGGAATGAAAAAAATTTTTTTCTTATGCAGAATCTCGCCCAAAATATGGCGTGTTCGCTCAGTACTAATCTTTGTAGCATCTGCTAGCTCGCGCACCTTCACTTTCCGGTCAGCCAACACCATTTCATGTATTTTTTTGACATTTTCCTCGGTAACCGCATCGGAGGGCCTGCCGCTGCGGACTTCATCGGTAGTGGAGTTGCGGCCACCACGAAACTCTCGAAACCAATATTTGACGGTGTAATCTGACGGAGTATTAGCCACATAATATTTATCCAACTTTTCTTTTGTTTCCTTCGCCGTTTTGCCTCTCAAAAAGTAATGTTTTATGAGAGAACGAAAATCGTTTTCGCAAACACGTCAACAACAATCAGCTCTCAAAACAAAACTAAGGGCAGTATCGCACTGCCACTTGGCATGTCTGCCTAAATATGAACGGACTACAAGGCACCATAAACTTTTTTGCAGTAGTGGCGCATTCTGGCGGTCAAGGAGGTTACTTTTCACCCCATCTAGTACAGGGTGCGTCACTAAAATCCGAACAAATTTCAATTTTCCGCTATATTGTGCCTCTGCACAGAGATTGTTTTTGGCGTCCGAGAAAGCCTGATGCTTCTAGTAAACAGTCATATTCTTAAAATGGCCGCGATGTTGAAATCAAATGCGGAGTATAATCGAAGAGACGCGATCATCGAAGGCCTTCACTGGGCGCTCAGCAATGGAAATAATTCGGTTTTTAGGATACCCGATCAATCGTTTATGATGTTATGATCAAATATATGGCTTTAGAATAGGCCAACGAAGGTAGGGAAGAGTCACTCGAAAGAATGCACCGCGAGGAAAGAATGCTCCTGCAATCGTTGAAAGAGCTTAAGCGCTGATTTCGGATGACCAAGGGCAATCGTTGCGAAAATTTGAATCGATTGTTGGTGTAAGCGAGCCAACAATGCATCGAATTGCCGAGGAGGACCTTCGATACAAATCGTATACAGATAGATACGACAGATGCTCTCTGAAGCTGGAAGGACAAGCCGAGTTGCTCGTCTCGGCTCCCATCATTCTAACCTCCCAACAGCCCAGATTTAAATCCCTTGGACTACTACGTATGAAGCGTAATTGAAAGGGTCACAAACAAGTCTCGGCATCCCAATGTGATGTCATTAAAGACCGCTGAGGCAGTATTCGTTGGCATGGACAACGCTACATTACAACATGCGTGCGAACGCTTCAGACCGAGAATAGAGACCGTCATTCAAGCTAATGGGGAATATATCGAATAATTGTACAAGGAATCCCCCAAGTACCATATAAAAAGATTTTTTTGTAATATTTAATTTTTCATTAAAAACAATTTCTTTAAAGAAATTGTTCGGTTTGTCCGGATTTTGGTGACGTACCCTGTATAACATGAAAAATCATATACAATTAAATATCTCGTAAATTGTTGCGTTTTTACATAATTTATAGTGATTAATACTATTCTGGATTAATGGGAGAGGTACATTATTAGTATAATTTATTAAAATTTACGTTATTCAGAATACCTCTTGCCCCTTGTTGATACACGCCGAGCGGCCGAGATCGCCGAGAATGCATTTTCGGTCGCTTGAAACAAGCGACCAGAGAAGGACACATGTTTTTTCGCGCTGTAGCGCTGTCTTGTTCGCTCAGCGCGCCGAAGGCGAAAACGGATTTTCTCCACAATTGCCAATTCTTCTGCAGTTTTCTGTTAGAGTTTCTGATTTTTTTGTACAATTCTTTGGCATTCCAATAAACGATGAAAATCTCTGATTAATTGCTTTGAATGTTGATGACCTTCTTTTAAAAAACCATAATGTGCATAAATGAGCGAAAAATTTTTATATATTAATATATTTCAATTTATTTACATGATTATTTACATGTATAAATATATATAAACAAAAATGATTATATGATTATAAATGAAATATGTATTCAAACATGTCATATGTCCTTAATACTTTTTTTTTATAAAATTACTGCTTAGAACAAGAAAAATAATGGCAATAATGAGAAAACATTAAAAATAATGAAAAGAATAGTTTTCGCATGTTACATTTCCTTTAGAAAAAAATCCAGTTTGGAGAAATGTAAAGTAATTACATCTACAATTGTATATAATTGTATAATTGTATACAATTGTATATAATTATACATTAGCAATTTTTTTACATTTCTCTAAACTTGATTTTTTTCTAAATTATCCTTTTAATTATTTTTAATGTTTTTTCAGTATTATTATTTTTCTTGTATTTAAATTGTAATTTATTACAAAAGATTGAAGGCTGTATGTATATATTTTCTATATAATTATATGTTTATACACTATTGTCAGCGTTAAATCATCCCGTATGTCTGTATACAATCTGCGTGCGCACCACGGGCATGCGAGAGGTAGATTCTGTCCCGACTTTGGGATGTTGCATTATCGAATGAATGAATAAATAAATAAATGAATGAATAAATATTCATATATATATATATATATATATATATATATATACATAAGCATAAAAAAAGCCTGTTGAAGTTTCGCGGTGTTGATACTTTTAAATAGTTATTACTCAAAGTTGTACACATGAGCAATCACATTTATCCATTAGAGAATATCAATTTTCATTTCTAACGGTAAAATGTAAATGCGCCCATACATTTAGTTGATTAATTGCATCTGCACAGTTCCTGCACGGCAATGCGTATTATATATATAGAAAAATATTGTTTCATTATATGTTCAATGTAGATAATACGTAAACACATTTTATGATGTACTTTTTAATGTTATCACATGTACTGTGCAGAATGCAGGTTAATGAGTCGAGTATATATTTGTACATCATCAACAGCGCATATCGCTGAATGTATTGTTTCTGCTTTTACTGCGAAAAATGCAGAATACATTTGAATATTGCTTACTGCGCAGAGCGCAGAATGCATTTTAATATTACTTATAGCGCAGAGCGCAAAATGGGGAAATAATTTCATTACTTCGTAATAAAAATGTCTTTTGTTACTTTCATGTGTATCTATTCCTTTTGTTTTTTTATCATTTTTCTTCTTTTTACTTCAATAATATATTCGGAATCATGAATAGACATATCCCTCTTCTGCCTTGGATTAAATAATTCTGGCAGTACACACATTCATAAAATTGCACTAATTTATTTACCATTTTTTCGGTCCAGAAGATATCATCTCGTACAATTTTTTTCGTTTTTAATACGAATGTCCATAATGCGAATATGCAATACTGTCACTGTATGTTCGAGAGCGAGTCAAAGCGAGATCGACAGCGAAAAAAATTTGAGCGAGAAGGCATTTGAACTACAGTTTGACTTACGCGAATCCTTGATCACGAATCGAACGCGGCGGTTTTCTGGCGACGGAGTATCTCACAGGCGATTGTACTTTTTTCAGAGCGTTTACTTGGCCCAAAAAAGGCGAAGAAGCAGGAATCGCAGATCGATTCGGCCTTTTATTCTCTTGGTAGAACAAAGGCTTTCTTTTTTAATTGCTTATGAGATTCTAGAAAATTATAAAAATTGTGATGATCTTCATGATTCGGGTCGCGATTGACAATTGGCCGCGACGGCCAAGCGGTACGTTATTGCCACGCGCGCCCGCATCATTCCCAAATCAGGAATCCTGATTGGGATGTCGGAGTGTTATGCGTTTCGCGTCACGCGAGCTCGCGTGCGCTGTGACCAATCTGATTTCGATTGCCGTTTTGGCGGTTGGGATTTATGTACGTACGATATGCGGGTTGATTATACTTTTTGCCCTTATTGACGAGGTGATTGTCAAGTTTGTGTTTTTGAGAAGCTTCTAGAAATGTTTGAAATTTTTCCAGAAGCTTCCACTCCGCCCGTTGCACATATACCGAATCTACAAAAACTGATTTTTAGGATGCATCTCGAACACTGCGTAATGTGTAATTGTCTTTGTATCTGATAATAATATACATGACTGCGATTCATTTTTTCATCGTCTTTAGTCTTATATAACAACTGCAGATTGGATATATTTTCTGTTATCGCATCTTCTGGTATTAACAACCGTGCAGCGAAAGGATATTTGATCTCGACAGTACCGTCCTCTTCTATTATTTTATCTGGAGAAGCGCCTAAAAATAGAAGATTTCGGAATCTATAAATAATCTGTAACGCTTAATTTTGAGGTTCAGAATACTTTCGATGCTTTTACGTGCAATTTCCTCGTGTTGAATTCCATGTTTTAATGATTCCACATTAAGTTCTTGTGAATATGTTATCGATTTCACTCTTGAGACACAAGAAGTACTTTCCTTCATTTTACATATATGTCCGAAATGAGAAGCGATTATCACTTTTGCGTGTAATAATATCGCCACATTCCAGTTTCCGCTTATTCCTTCGTTTCTTCTTCTATTGCTACTTGATTTATTTGTCAATCTCGTAACATATGCATATATTCTGTTTTTCTCAATTCCATTTCTGCTAATGGAGCATCAGGTTGCAGCCCATAATCCTTGTCTGTGTACATTTTATTTTCCATACCATCGATCTTTTCTTTGTACCATATGCAATTTGTGCAAATCTTTTTTTATTTTCAAAATCCACAGCTATTTTCCCTGGTTTCGTTCCAAGAATATATTGCTTAGACCACTTATTGGTTCACCAGTGTTAAATGCGACAACAGCAGCATAACAACGTGTCTAATCCTCTTAGATCGAAATTAATTCTTTTTCCACCATTTTGATATTACAGAGTTGAAAATTTCAACTCTATTGTTGTCTTTATTCTGCGATAAACTTTTAGTATTTCATGTTAAATATTTCATTGCAGTTTTTCATATAGTTTTTTCAATTGTGGAATATAATTTTCTTCATTTTCTTTCTGCGACCATCACAGAAGTATCCAATTTTCGCACATTCATTATGCTCGCAAAAACGTAATATATGACATTATTAAGATCTATTTTTAGAGACATAATTTTTTCCTGCATATTGATCTGGTCTTCCAAACGATATTATACAGCTTTCGTCACAGCTGTTCTAATTCTAAGTGTACGACTGTCAATCACATATCTTAATTTTCCAAAACATCCTTTTGTTTTAGCTATATCTTTAGTTTTGATTGTTAAATTGCGTAGTAAATGATTCCGACATTCAATCTTTTCTATAAATATATCGGGATGCAGGTTTGCCTGTATTATTTTCCTATATACGCTGCTGTCTCCATCCGCTATATATGTGGAATAAATTACTCCGCGCTCTTTTGCGCTTTTTTAAAATTCTTCTACGATCGCATCTGCTTTCATATTTGTAGAACTACAGTCTCGATCCCAATTTTTATAACATTTATGAATAGTAGGTTCTTTATTTAGCTTCTTTGCTTTTACACATATTGAACAATATTTATTTCTCCTAGACATATGTAATACTTTACCTGTTGTCGCACCACAAATTGTGCTTACACCAGATAAAGAATCATATTGGTCTGTTCTGTATGATTTTTTCATCCAGCTTCCATCACCTGTTACAGCTATATGCGGTATTCCATTTATTACTTCATTACATTGTAATGCTAATTCTTCATTAGCTGCAGCAGTCATGCTTTCTTCAGCAGCTTTTATTAATAGTTCCTTGCGTAATGGTTTCATGTATTCTTTCGTATGTTTTCTTTGTCATACATGGAATATCCATTGCAGCTAAGCTTTCTTCTAATAGTGTATATCCTGTACCAATTAAAATATAGCCAGCCACTGCTTCTGTATTTATGTCTAAACTTTCATTCGGAGATAGTTCACTCCACACCTGTTTTTACATAGCACATTCGACATTGAAAGAAACATTGATTTTTCAAACTGTATGCACGAGCACTGACGAATACTAAATCCCGAAAATTACAGTCAAATTTTTTGTCATGATCGTCGAACTTTTCGTGTAATTGTTCAAAGACATATACAAAATCTACTATACATTTTCCAGGCATACTACTTACCTCTAGACGAAATGCATTGACATTGCTACTCGTAATTAAATCTTCGTATTCTTCAGACTCGCTATCTTTTCGTAATATTTTTTGCAATTCATCTTCTCTGTAGTGTGCATATGTCTCTTTCTTCGTCACTACTTACTTCAAGACTCATATTACTTAATATCTATACATAATTACTCACTAGCTCGCTCATCTTTATCAACCTGCATTATGTTGTCACTTATTATATCTGCATTTGTTTCTTCTGCTGTTTCGTTATTTATAATTTCCGTTTTTGTTTCTTTTTTCAAAATATTTTCTATTTCTTTTAATTTGGCTTGTCGTCCATAAATAAATATTTAAATGCATTAAGATTAATACACTTTAATACACTTGAATATTACGTATTTCACTGGCTAAATCGATTAACTTTTAATTTAATTGATAAGAAAACATGAAATTGTATAATATTATATAATAAAAATATTTTCAGTTTTTCCTCGTGATGTGCAAACTGAGATAGTATATACAGAGTGTTTCCTCTAACTTGATCATTACAGATATTTTGTTTTTGATGATACCTCCACTTTTATTACCTCCACTTTTTGAAATGGAATTGCATGATTTTTTTTATGCAATATGATTCCTCTAATTATTCTGCATAAGTAGTGAGATAAAAGACCAACAGTTTATAAATATCTTATACTTTATTCTAATATATTAACATGAAATATTAAATAATAAATAACATATACTTTTATATGTAAAATAATTATATATATTGCGTAAAAAATCTTACAATTCCATTTAAAAAAGTGATTTATAGAAGTGGTTTAAAGAAGTGCAGTGACCCTGAAGTCTAAAAAAATATGATCTTCAGAAAAATGTTGTGCTCATCATAGTATGTGAATAAATTCTATTCTTCTGAACAAGTTCTATTCTTCAAATAGAACAAGATCCCTTGTAGTTTTTCTCGTATCATCAAAAACAACAGAAATATTTTAAATGATCAAGTTACAAGAAACATCCAGTACAGAGTGCGTCACCAAAATTCGTACAAATTTCAATTTAACTTTTCCGTTATATTGTGCCTCCGCATAGAGGTTGTTGTTGGCGTCCGAGAAAGCCTGATGCTCCTAGTAAACAGTATATTCTTAAATAGCCGCGATGTTGAAATGAAGTGCGAAGTATAATCGAAGAGCGATCATCGGAAAGCCTTCGCGCTGAGCACTCGGAAATAATTGGGCAACGGAAATAATTGGGTTCTTTGGATATCCTGAGATCAATCATTTATGACGTGGCAAAATACGGCTTTAGAACAGTCCAACTAAGGTTCCAGTATGCCAACGAGGAAGAGTCACTCGAAAGAACGCACCGCGAGGACCCCCCGTAGTCATTGGAAGGGCTTAAGTGCTGATTTCGGATGACCCAAGGCGAAAATTAGCATCGATTGATGATGTAAGCGAGCCAACATGCGTCGAATTGCCGAGGAGGACTTTCGATACAAATCGTACGCATTAAAGATACGACAGATGCTCTCTGAGACTGCTAGGACAAGCCGAGTTGCTCGTCTCGGCTCCCATTCTGGTCTCGCAACAGCCCAGATTTAAATCCCTTGAATTACTACGTATGGAGCGTAATTGAAAGGGTCACAAACAAGTCTCAGTATCCCAATGTGATGTCATAAAGGACCGCTATTGAGGCAGCATTTGTTGGCATGGACAGCGCTACATTATAACGTGCGTGCGAACATTTCAGAGAATAGAGACCGTCATTCAAGCTAATGGAAGATATATCGAATAATTGTGTTCTACAGGGATTTCCCAAGTGTCATGTAAAAGGAATTTTTGTAATATTTAATTTTTCATTAAAAACATTTTGTTTAAAGATATTGTTCGATTTGTCCGGATTTTGATGACGCACCCTGCTTATATATGCTCACTTGCGTTTGCAACACAAAGTTGAAAGTGATAAATTTTAAGATTAAAATTATGTTCATTATTATACAGGTCCAGTTTAATTTTCTTGTATACTAAATGCCTTTAATGATGAATAATAATTTTTTGAATAACTAAATGCATATATAGAGGAAAGCTCTCTATTATGAGATAAGTGCCTAATATGAGCGGTGTTTCTGCTAAACTAATAATAAACGCTATCTATTGATCCCACCATAAATTTATTGCTTTTGGATTAAAAACTATTTAGAAAATTCATTATTAGATCATACCTATAGTCATTGTAAAAAAGATTTTAGAATTTGGATGTCTTCAAGTTTCAGATAAGCCTTTAATGAATATTTGACAATAAATTCTTCATATAGTAATAGAGTAAGGCCGTACTAATATATGGGATATGTTGAATTGTTTAATTACAGAAGTTAGATTTGATGATCGTAAAACCATAAGGCGTAGAAATCATATAATATGAGATTATTACCCAGATTATTTCTAATATGAAATAATCCATGCTCCTATGTTATAGTGAAAATCATTCTAAAGAGTAAATGTTATTGTACAATAATAGAAGAAGGACAACTGGAATGAACATCGAGTGCTTATTTCTGCGATGCTTGATTCCAACTACCTAAAAACGAGTTTTGGGTACAATTTATCGCATGCTCACGCATGCTGACTGTGTTTATTTGCATTTTAGAAACATGAAATACAGTTTTTTAATTGCAATACTGATATATTTTGCGTTTTACTATCAATTTCTCGGAGTATCTCATATTAGGAGAACAATTTTTTGATTTTGCGATTTGCTCATTTCTTACATTTCTTTAATTTAAAAAAGATTGAATTTGAATTAAATTTTATATAACGTTATTTTAAAGCTTATTAAATTCCTTTCAAAATGACCTATTATTTTTTTAAATTCTGCCCATAGGCTTCTAGCATTTATCCAAAATGAACTCGATATCTCATAATAAAGGCCTTTCCTCTACATACATACTTGTACATATGTCCAAAATATATTTTTACACATTTTCGTATCACTTTTCTCTTTACATTTTTTAAAGTTTCACATTTACATATGAATTGTGTACATTTATTAAATAGAAACCTATTTAAAAAATAAAAGTATTACTATTTTCCAAATTATCTTTAAATTTGGAAACGAATATGTAACATTTAATATTTATTCATTAATAATATTAAATTAATTAAATATTAATAATTATTTTATTAAGTATTTATAAAATACATTTAATTAAGTATTTATAAAATACATTTAATAACAACATGAAACAATATTCTTGAGGCTTTCACGGATGCTTTTTATATGAAGATTATGTGTTTCGCGGGTTTCCTCCGTGTCCATTCTTGGAATGCCAACGTTTCGTGAACTTTGAAATCCACTTCATCAGGGCGAGGAGCAGCCTGATACTGATTGTGAATATCCCCGTGAAGAAACGCATAATCTTCAAATAAGAAATATTTTTAAATTCATTCAATATTTTAATTTAATAAAATACGCTATTATATATTCATCATTTACATGTTTAATAATTACACTGTACTTACTTTCTGAATTGTGTAAATACAATAAATAAAAATGTATATATTTAAAAAGTCAAGAATTATACAAGTACGAGGGCTAATCAATAAGTTCTTAGAAAATCTGTCAGAGGGCACTCGCAGTGTCATTCACATTACTTTTTGACAAGTAGCATCTTTCAGCTGATTACTGTCAAATTTTGAGCGGAATTCATAGTGTGGTTTCATTTCTGTAGACGATTAAAGCGAACAACTTTTGTATTTTTTCCATTCATCTTGTGCGAGAGCGCACCGCGCGGACAGATTCGAGTGAGA
>NW_011627309.1:54981-66794 GCF_000204515.1 Acromyrmex echinatior | reverse complement strand
GGGCCGACTTATCGACGTTCATTTTTTACTTAAATACTATCACTAACTTTACAGAAAAACTGCAAGAGACAAAAATCATTTATTTTCTTCTCATAGAACTCTAAGAATTTTTTCAGAATTTTTAATCTACTTTTTAGTATTGCATTTTCTTTTTTTCAATAAGTCGAGCCGCTATTATGACCCAGCAAATTAACGCACTGCACTGAATGCACAAACGACCCCAGCAAATTAATGCATTGCACTGAATGCACAAACGACCTAGAGAGGGAGAGAGAGAGAGAGAGATAGAACGGAAAAATAAAGAGCAATTGAGAAGAAATTTAAATGGCAACTTACTTATTTCGCGCATGCGCACTCCATTTTGGCCAACACTAACACCAAAGGTGCTGTAATGTCCGCTAATAAAATAAACATGAACGTACTTCTACTTAGCTTTAAGAGATCGCGCCATACATACAATTTCCGGTGCACTCTGATGAACATGACATTACGTTGACAACAAAAATTCGCTATAATAAATGGAATATTGCCATGATTATGGAAATATATAACTAATTAATGTAACACAATATATATAATAGTACAATATTTCCATTTATTTTCATTTTCTTTTCCTTCAATGTTATTGCTCACAGATATATATATATATATATATATAAATTTATACAATACCCTTTTTCTATATAACAATACATTTCTATAATCTTTAGAGATCTAAGTTAATAAATAATTATCAAGTAGTAATAAAATAATCAAATATATTCATTGAATCTTTTTTTCTTAGCAAGCCAACGTAGGCGACACAAAGGAGTGTCGCGCGCTCTTATCTCTAAGGAAAGATAATTATTATATTAGGGGTACAAATAAGTTCGTGCGGTTTTGAAAGAGATGGCGTAACTACTGTTTCATTCCACCGTTCCGTATTTCTAAGTATGCGTTGGATAGCTGTCATTAGTAGGTATTAAGTTCAGTATGTGTCATTTGTTCGAATTGTAAACAACAATATTTTTACTTCGTCAAATATGTCGAACTTTGTACCAAATAAAGTGTTTTTGCGGGGAGTTTTACTGCATTACTTCAATATGAAGAAAAGTGCTGCCGAAAGTCATCGTATTTTAGTGGAAGTTTATGGTGACCATGCTCTATCTGAGCGAACGTGTCAGAAGTGGTTTGCACGGTTAAGAGTGGTGACTTTGACTTGGAAGACCAAGAGCGTGCCGGATGTCCAAGAAAATTTGAAGACGCAGAATTAGAGGCATTACTCGATGAAGATCCATGTCAAACGCAAGAAGAGCTTGCATTATCATTGGAAGTGACTCTGATTACATTGTAACCGGTTTTTCACAATAAAGCCCCAAATTTCGAGAAAAAACCGCACGAACTTATTTGTACCCCTAATATTTCGAAGGAATTCGTAACATAAACTAAGCACTGGCTTATAGAAATCCCTTTCAAAAATCAAAATTTAAAATTTCTCAAACTTTATGGAAATGAATTCAATGGATTCAACTTTATAGAAATTTCACTTTTATTATTGCGACAACAATTGGACATTTATCACAATTATAATTATTATTAGTATATACGTATATATTATATATCTTCCGTTTAACAAATATTTTATATACATAGTTTAACTCTAATGCTCTAGCTTACTACAATAATCTGTATAACACCTAAGTACATTAACTAAGTACATTATTTTTGTAATAAGCAACGAAACTATTGCCTAGTGGTGAAATGAGCGCTTATAGAGAAGCATACGTATTCGAATTTAAATATATCGGAATTAATCTACTGCTTTACAAGGTAAAAGAAGGAAATTAAAAGGACAAAAAAACCAAAATCTAAAGAAACAGAATAATTATTTTATTGTTCAAATAGAAGAATAGACGCTCGATTGACTGTCGCAGTACTTTCTTTGTTTTATCCGAGATTCGAAGATAAACCGGTAACTTTCATGGAGCACAGTTGTCTCGAGCACTCGTTACGTTAAGATATCCTATTCCTCTGTCTCAAACGTAAATCCAATACTGAATCTAATTCTATCTCTCTCATACGCTGTTTCTTGCGCTGATCAACTTCAACTCTAATTCTACTTTATCGTCGATTTGAAAGGTAATTAATTATTGTTATATAGAATCAAAATAATGAAGTCAAATAGTTATTGAAATAAAAATAGAAATAAGAAAAGAGGGTAAAATCAACGTTACAATTCCATAAACAAATTCATGTATAGTGAGTCTAAAGAATATGTATCATTCTGTAAATTCAAATTCTATTTCTATTACTTTATGTGGATCGCTTCCGATAGCAGTCTTTTATTAAGTACCTTTTCCTGGTCTAATATCTTGACATTTTCGTGATTAAAATCATGTTGATGACTAATTCTGTGTTTTGTTATTACAAAATGCTGTGTAGTGTTCCAATTTATGTGGTTTCTAGGTTCATTTATGCGTGTCTTTAAACATCTACTTGTTTGGCCTACATATGATGCTTCACAATCTCAATAATTAATTTTATATATGTATAACGTCTGTGTGAAATAGCTTGGGATGAACGTCTTTATGACCCCTGATAAATCCCTTAAGACTATTAATTCCTTTATATGCCATGTGTATTAAGGAGTCTTTTTTAAAAAATTTTTTGATCTTTTCTAAGTAGTATATAAATAAGATAAAAGTAGTATAAAGGCGATTGTAAAAAATTTGTGATCAATTTTATCTTCATTATTCTCCGTTGTCTTATCCGAAGGTGTGTTACCCTGATTATTCCATTGTTTACATTTTTTTGACAACTTCTTTTTGATTTCAGAGAATATAAGTTTCAGTGGACATCCGTTGTTTAAAAAAATTTTAATTATTAATTCGAAGTTCTCTTGATGGTAAATAGGGCTGGACAAAGAAAGAACTCTATCAATTAAACCAACGATTGTTCCTTTTTGGCATAAAGGATTTAGAAAAATAATTTAGATAACGTAGGTCAGAAAAAGTAGGTTTGTGATACCAATTCTGAATAAGAGAATTTCCTTTTTTAATTAAACTGACATGAAGAAAATCTAACTTGTCCCCACCTATTTTAATTATAAATTTTAATCTGGAATGGAATGAATTGAAGGTGTTCACCAGCGTATCAATGAAGCATCATATGCTAATGCAATATCATTAACATACTTCACCTAAAAAGATAATGAAATTGGAAGTCTCTGTAATGTTTTCATTTCAAGATCTTGCATAACAATATCCGATACAATGGCTGATAATGGTAAACCCATCGGAACACCAAAAGTGTTTATAAAATTTGTCGTTGAAACTAAAAATTGTTGAATTAAGAACTAATTCCAACGCTTTAAAAAATTCACTTTTGGGAATGTTCGTTTTTCTTTCAATGAGATGCCATCTCCTCTCTATGCCTTCAAAAACCAAGTCAGTAGATTCATTTGTGAATAACGGAACCACGTCAAGGGATAAAAGAACTTTGTTGTCATTGTCAAATTAGAGATGTATTTAGTAAAAGTGTTAAAAATTCTTGATAAAATTGTTTGCTATTGGTATACTTGTGTAATATGTCATTTAAAAAAGAGGCTAAATTATAGAGAGGATTATCCACTAAAGAAACTACGAAATGGAGATATGAAATGGATGACCTATCTTGTGTATTTTCGGAAGACTATATGCAAGATGCGCAACAGAGTTAGGAGCGTTCAATTTGTTATAAACAGAATTCTCAATGAAACCTCCGCGCTGCTTCCATCCCTTTAATAACTTCTTAAGTTGTGTTAACATTTTATTAACTGGAATGTGTGTCAATAACTTATAAGTCTCAGTATCAAACTATAAAGTTTCCATTTTTTCTACGTATTCCGTCTTGTCCACATTAATACCACATTATCCTTATCCGCCCTTGTAAAAAGAATATGTGGATTGTTTTTAATAAATGATTTCATTGTCTTGATTAAAGAAAAAATTTTCTTCTCTATGTTAATCTTACTAGCACATGCTTACTTTATCCCCTTGATTAAAGGAAAAATTGTGTTTCTAAATTCTCTAATGTTGAATAATTTTTATGTCGAAGAATCAGCAACTTGGAATTTACGTTATTTATGTAATTCCGATTTATATTTTATATTGATAAGGACTCGAAGGATCGAATATATTTTATTCGTTTTACACGAAAATAAAGAATTTTCTGTGCATCCGAACAACTGATGTAGGCTCTGATGGGCTTTTATATTTTTCACTAAATATGACAGTTATAATCCTAATTTGAATTTGCCGGGACATGTCGCTTGTCTGTGCTCCTCACTCTAGTTCAGCGTCCTCACTCGGGGCATAACAATATATTGTGTTTATGGCCAATATTCATTGAGTCTTATTTCAAGACTGTCTTAAGTAATGTCTTAAGACGCTAATGCAGCCTTCTGATTGACTTCTTAAGACCGTATTTAAGATGATCTTGTATATAAGATCTGACTATGAATGCCGGTCATAGTCTGATCTTATATTCAAGTCTTGAATACAATCTTAAGATGTCACGAACCAATTAGAAGGTTGCATTAGCGACTTAAAACATTACTTTAGACGGTCTTGAAATAAGACTCGATTATGAATACCGGCCTATGCGCTTCATGCGAAATCCGGAACGGATATCCTTAAGATGCTAATACGGCTCTCTGATTGGTCCATGATCTCTTAAGCACTAACTTAAAATCATCTCGAATCTTGAGCAACATTTATGGGTTCCGCCCATACAATCGGAGTTTCTTCCACTATAGTCTCTATTCTTCATAGATGAAGAGAAACAGCAAGAGAGGCTTATGTTTTTTAGCTGAACTTCTTGCACGGTTCATATTTTCTCTTTTTCTCTCTTCTATGTTGAAAAAAAGGAAGAAATATAACCATGCAGAAACTTTAGCTAAATAGAACAGACCTAAGGTTTACGTGGATTCACGATACGTTAGCAATGGTTAAAAACACGGCGATTTTCTTGTAGATTTTTCATTTTCACAAGAAAATGCTTGAGTATATTTTTATCAAAATTTGAGTGAACCGGGGTCTTCTCAACATTTATCGAATATTCAAGTTCATTCTCCTTACATTCGACTATAAGTGGTCAATTTGTTATAGCTCTTTTTTGTGCAAAATAATTACAGCGGCTGTTTTCTTGATTCAACCGGAAATCTGATTATTTACAGAATAATCAAAGTTAGTTGAAGTTCACATATAAGGATTTTTTGTTCTACTAATTCTTTTTCGATTTTGATTTGTTCAGTTATTGATTATGACTTATTACAGATTAGCATTATTTCACTGACAACTGCAGACACTTATATATGAAAGGTCGGCTTGAAACGGGATAAAGAGATACCAAGAAACTAAACAAAGCATTCGCAAAGTAGATAATCCCGTGAAGCAATATGTGCTCGAATCTACGTAACTGGCCAGTCTTCAGTTCACTGGAGCCAAAATTTATTTCCGAGATTCACATAGTTATGATATTTGGTAATTTATTTTGTTCTCTTTTCTTGTGTATTAGTCTCTTGGCAGTATTATTACTTACCGAACGTCTCAAAACAGGTGAATTGGGTAAAATGGCCTTAATTGTAACAAAGGATAAGAAAGTATACCTGATGAATGACAATCTCCATGCTTTGGAGAGCAGAGACAAAAGCTCTACTATGTTATATCTGAAGGAGATTAAGGATTTGTGTGGAAAAGATATAAAGACGTTTGCGTATGGCAGGGGATCTCACATGTTGGCACTCACGAATGGAGGAGAGGTAAAAATTTGTTAGTAAATTGTACATTGGAATGAACTTTTAATTGCTCTTTGTAACATGCTTTACTGAAATATATGTATGTAATTCTGTTCATTCCCTTTGAACTAATATCTATATAATTTTCATGAAATATATAAATTTCTTAAATATTAAGTTTCATTCTGGTAATCTTGTGAAAAATAAGTGATAAAATAGTTAATGTCTTCCATAAAAATATAAAAGCATGACTCTATGAATGTATGCTTTATCACAGATAATATCTCTATGATGATACGTAGATTAAAGTAATAATGGCTGCGTTCAGCAGAAAAAGCAGCTTTGCAACTGTTGTAAAATTCCTTATTATGATTGATCTTTCCTTAATTCCTCACTTAATCTAAATGTATAAATCAATAATATTCAAGAATTTTACAATAGTTACGAAGCTGCTTTTCATGGTGAACGCAGCCATTGACATTACAGTGATCTTTTGATAATTTCATATAGTCCATTCACAAAGAGAACGATTATGAGTCCAATGAATTTTAGTCTAGTTTGTGCAAACTGATCATTCGCTCGAGTTCCTCCTACCACAGTGTATGATTACAACATGTGATTACAAGCTTCACAAAGCATAGTCATTTCATTCACCACCGTAGATGGACTGTAAAGTATAGTGACATCACAACTTGCTTATGAAGTTATTGTGAGTCTATTATAACTTATCACTGGTCTAGTTTCCGAGAGTTTAAACCGGATCAGAATGTAAGAACCAACCAACTAATTCCCCTGTCGTTCGACTGTAACAGGAATACTCGACTACAATTGATTGGTTCTTACATTCTAATCCAGTTTAAACTCTTGGTGGAAACTAGGTCACTATGAAGTTTTTTTGCTATGGAAGAGGGGATGCTTATATACAAAAAAATTGATGTTTGAATTTCTCTACTTTATCATTTTTCATTCATGCATCCAGCAATTCTAAAATAATCATCAAAAGTTTTATGAAATCGCCAAATTAATAGATGCATTTATGAGATATTAGAGTCAATGATAATAATGTTTGCAAAAGGTATATTCGTGTGACAACATTGGTCAATTGAAGAATGAAACATTTAATATGGATCTTACATTTACTTTAATAAACATCCCTACTATTCAAGACAGTCAGAACATGAAGCATGGACATCGCATGCGGCAATAAACATTCCATCATTCTAACTAATAATGATGAAGTAAGTAAACATCGTTGTATGACGATGATAAGCCTCTGTTATCATATAAGTTAAATAATTGATTTGATTAAGGTGTATGCCTGGGAATCAAATAATAGTGGACAGGTGGGTATCTATGGATTTCCTAAGCTCATTTTGTCTGATGTTGGTTGTATCTCCTGCGGTGATAATTTCACCATGGCTGTTAAAAAAAATGGCAAGGTATATGGTTGGGGCAGTAACGACGTTGGCCAATTAGGGATAGGCACTTATGAGAATGAAAATATGAAACCGCAGTTGTTGATTGGTGTACCGGGAAGCCTTATTGTAGGTAATTCTCTTTTCGATAAAGCAGTAAATGAAGAAGATGGTAACAAAGCAAAATAGAATCATTGAGCAGTATTGTTACAGACAAGGTAACTTGCGGATCAAATCACACGCTGGTGCTCACAGACAAAGCGACTATCTACGCCTGGGGTGGAAACAAATTCGGCCAGTTGGGGTTCGGCCTCCAGTCGGAGTTCTGTACACCAAACATGGTAGACTTATGTTTATCATTATTTTGAAGGAAATAGAATAACAAAAGGAAAGATAAAGCAAAGGTATGATCAATAATTATACCAATCAGATCGCTCAAACGGAAGAGATCAGATGGGTCGACATTGCGGCTCTGCACAATATTAGCATCGCTGTCACTGAAACAGGACGGTTCTATGTTTGGGGTGATTGCCGCGGTGAATGCATCTCGATCCCAATCGCCACTTCATCCTTCAATGTGCACGACACCTTTGCGCACTACGGGCCGAGCATTATGCACAAACCGTTGATTCTGAACGAAAAACTGGATATATTAGGATGCTTGGGAATTGCATTCGACGATTCTGTATGTCTTTATTTCGTATCTTTATTTCACATTTTCGAAATACAATGAAACAAATACGATATTGAGAAGGAAAAATGCAATTGAAAAAAATTGAAAAAAAAAGCTTTGAGATCTGTTTTAAAAAGAGATGTTTTTAAACTTTTTGCACAGTTCAACTTTCCTCTTTTTTTCATATTGAAGAAAAAGAAGAAAAAAATGGACATTGCAAGAAGTTCAGCTAAAAAAAAATAAGTTTTACTAATATATTTGTACTTGTGCATACATAGTTATTATCAATACATATGTGTACCCATATAGCAAAATGCTAGTAGTTTATTGACAGATTGGCAGCAAATTTGATCAGATTCCTATAGTAGATCTATATTTGTCCATGTCCGTATTAAGATTCTATCTATCTATATCTATCGATAGAATTTACTGATGTACTACGCCAGTAAATTAACAGAAGCCGAATAAGATTGCATGCACCGGCATCTGATGACAACAGAAATCAAACAGAAGTTGCAAAAGTTCTTACTCGGTTCCTGCCACCAATATATTGGTAATGCATTTCAATAAGCTTTGTCCTATTTCTGACGGCAGTTTATCGACATTATCAAATATTACAGACTTTGAGTGAATTTTGTTTAATTTCTCTGATATCAAAAATTGATAGCATATTTTCCTTGAAATCTGTCTCTTCATGTTTGGCTGTTTGGATAATGTTTCCACCCTTATTATAATGAAGTTAAGATTTTATTATTTTCTATTAATACCTTATTTTAACTATGTTATTAGCTTAAGTATTTTCAAAAGTTCTAGAAATTTCTTTCTAAGTAAAAAAGGTATCGAAACTGGGGCGAGTATTTTAATTAGTAGTGTAATAGAGTTTGTTCCAGATTTTAGATAAATGTGACAATTATTTTATGTATCATACTATTATAATACTATTATATACATTTGTTTCTAATGACTTGTTCTCTCGTTTGTGATATAGTCAACAAGCGATCTCAAAATACAAGTGGACGACAAATGTATCCATGTGCACAAGATTATCTTGACAATTTGCTCTTCACACTTCAGAAATATGTTTGCGCATGATTGGGCAGAAAACAACCAAAGGTAATAGCTTAATAAATATCAGTGTCATTTATGTAAAATTTTCTCAAGTTTTTGCTCATGTCAACATTCTCTCTCAACAGTGTCATCAAGGTTGATAAAATTTCCCATGACGTCTACAAAGCATACCTGAAGTATTTATATACCAATACAATCGATTTATATCTTATAAATACCTTTGAGAAGGTATCAGGTAAGTGGAGTTTATTATGAGCGATTATTGACCTAAATATTCATTGAACATATTCAGCGGTCTAAATATTTCAATAACTGCACGTTGATATTGGTATTTTTCTAGATCATTCAATCAAACTTTCAGATTTGAAAGAATACATCAATAGCAGCGAACGCTCATTTAACTATTGAATCCGCTGAATGCGTTAAATATTGAAGCAACGTTTTTTTTTTAACAGAACTTTTTGATTTGGCCAATGCTTATTATGAGGATAACCTCAAGAAGCAGTGCATTTATAGAATAAAGCAAGAAATTACTGTATCAAATGTCGTCTACTTTTATAACTTTGCAGTGAAATATGAAACAGAGGTAGTCAAACGTTGTTACTATTAACATTTCATTGTATATTTTATGTATTCATGTACAATAATTAAATGCTGTCGGTAATTTTTTAGGAGCTGAGAGAATTCTGCGTCCGCTTTGCCGTTATTCATATGAGAGCTGTGGTGAAAACAGAAAATTTCGCCAAGCTTGAGGACGATAAATTGATGAATAGATTTATAAATGAAGTAAGCAAAGCTGGCTGCTTCAAACATTAATTCCGTTTATTTTCTTTAACAAGATAATGCAACTCAACGAGAAATGGATGGAAATTATCGGTATGTTTGTTGCTACATAAAAACTCATTATATATTTTATAGTTGCATATTCTGATGAAATATTTGGACAATTCTTTTTCTCGGTGAGTCAATTGTATCGCTATTAGGTGTGCGTTCAGGAATTACGCTCAGAAAACTCTAGTTCACTTTTGCCATAATTTACGTAAAGTGAATTATAGCAAACAGTTATCTAAGAATATTTCTTGATCGTACCCTGATATTTTGTGTAAGTGATAAATGCACCTGATTGCGTTCAGTCGGTCAAACTATTTTGCGCATTCTAATTCATGCGAGAGATTCTTTTGTCAATTTCGAAGAGTGGAGATATTGTGATCTTGCAATGGTAACTGAGATTAACTTAGAATTTGCGAAAACAAATGAAAACAAAAACTCGCTGAGAGAAATCAATCTCGTGCTTGCAACAGTGCTGTTATCTGCATAACGAATTTATTAACGACCAAGTATGTGTGAATGATTGCGAGAATGTTTACAAATTTTTTCTATTTTTTAAAAAATCATTTTTATGATATAGCATATTGGTGTTTACCATTAGCGATCACGTTAACTTCTCACCAATTTTGTTTATCAGTTTGCAAGCTTTGTAAAATATTGATAAGCACGTACATGCAAAATAAAAATTTCTAACTTTTCCTAACAATATTTTGCTTTGTTGTTATTTATCTTTACTTCTGATTATTCCTGCTTTAATTGTTAGATGGTAAGGGCATCTTCAATATACAAGAGATCAATAATCGATACTTTTATATGATTCTTTAATATAGTTCTTATCTTTATTTTTTTGTTAGATTTAAATAAGAATTACAGCCGCTTGTTTTTTTTTCCTTAGGGTGATGTCTCATGCAGCAGATCGTGCGTAAGCGGATATTCGTATTGCCAATCACAGAATCATTCTCTTAGATCTGCTTGCGAAATTTGCAAACAAATTTAAGAAAATGATTTTGTAATTGACGATACGCGTATCCACTTACGCACGATCCGCTGCATGGGACATCACCCCTAGGGCGCGTTCACACTTTGAAAGGAAGCGAAAAAACAGTGGCCAATCAGAACGCGTGCTGGTAGTAAATAGTATAAAAAGCCGAAATTGTAGACTATTAGAGTTCTGATTGACTGTTGCATCTCCGCTTTCCGCTTTTCCGTCAAGATGTGAACGCGCCCTTACATGTAGCACGGCCAGTGACAAATTCACGTTACTAAGCACTTTTTAATAGAATTAATTGATTTAAATGCAATTATTAAGTAAATCCGTTGAAAAATAAGAGTATGTGAAATGTGCATAGAAATAAGTTAATATATTTTAAAAAATTCATATTAAAGTTTATGTGTCATTAGCCTGCGTCGTTTACCACGCTACGTGTAATAGAAGGGAAAAGAAGCAAACGGCACGATTTACGCGGTTTCTATAATTACCTAATTAGTTTCTGTATCGCATATTGCGTACCGCGCTACATATAATCGCATCCTCAGTGTTGAGTCCACTAAACATGCCCATTAACTTTTAACTGGTTCAAGGATAAATTCAAGGATTAACTGGTTTAATGAAGTTTTTATCCTTCACTTTATCTAACTTTTTTCAGATTTGTGATGTAAAAATACAAGGAGTTTTACTTTTATGTGCAGTCGACCTATCAGGAAATTGGAAAATCCAAAATATTGGGTCATCTAAAAAGTATCCGCGGTACTTTGTCACTAGATATATGACCATCAACATACATCTAGTGACAGAAAACCGCGGATACTTTTTAGATGACCCAATATTTTGGATTTTCCAATTTCCTGATAGGTCGACTGCACATAAAAGTAAAACTCCTTGTATTTTTACATCACAAATCTGAAAAAAGTTAGATAAAGTGAAGGATAAAAACTTCATTAAACCAGTTAATCCTTGAATTTATCCTTGAACCAGTTAAAAGTTAATGGGCATGTTTAGTGGACTCAACACTGAGGATGCGATTATATGTAGCGCGGTACGCAATATGCGATACAGAAACTAATTCGGTAATTA
>NW_011627309.1:26549-52385 GCF_000204515.1 Acromyrmex echinatior | reverse complement strand
TATTTTCTTTAACAAGATAATGCAACTCAACGAGAAATGGATGGAAATTATCGGTATGTTTGTTGCTACATAAAAACTCATTATATATTTTATAGTTGCATATTCTGATGAAATATTTGGACAATTCTTTTTCTCGGTGAGTCAATTGTATCGCTATTAGGTGTGCGTTCAGGAATTACGCTCAGAAAACTCTAGTTCACTTTTGCCATAATTTACGTAAAGTGAATTATAGCAAACAGTTATCTAAGAATATTTCTTGATCGTACCCTGATATTTTGTGTAAGTGATAAATGCACCTGATTGCGTTCAGTCGGTCAAACTATTTTGCGCATTCTAATTCATGCGAGAGATTCTTTTGTCAATTTCGAAGAGTGGAGATATTGTGAACTTGCAATGGTAACTGAGATTAGCTTAGAATTTGCGAAAACAAATGAAAACAAAAACTCGCTGAGAGAAATCAATCTCGTGCTTGCAACAGTGCTGTTATCTGCATAACGAATTTATTAACGACCAAGTATGTGTGAATGATTGCGAGAATGTTTACAAATTTTTTCTATTTTTTAAAAAATCATTTTTATGATATAGCATATTGGTGTTTACCATTAGCGATCACGTTAACTTCTCACCAATTTTGTTTATCAGTTTGCAAGCTTTGTAAAATATTGATAAGCACGTACATGCAAAATAAAAATTTCTAACTTTTCCTAACAATATTTTGCTTTGTTGTTATTTATCTTTACTTCTGATTATTCCTGCTTTAATTGTTAGATGGTAAGGGCATCTTCAATATACAAGAGATCAATAATCGATACTTTTATATGATTCTTTAATATAGTTCTTATCTTTATTTTTTTGTTAGATTTAAATAAGAATTACAGCCGCTTGTTTTTTTTTCCTTAGGGTGATGTCTCATGCAGCAGATCGTGCGTAAGCGGATATTCGTATTGCCAATCACAGAATCATTCTCTTAGATCTGCTTGCGAAATTTGCAAACAAATTTAAGAAAATGATTTTGTAATTGACGATACGCGTATCCACTTACGCACGATCCGCTGCATGGGACATCACCCCTAGGGCGCGTTCACACTTTGAAAAGCAGGAAGCGGAAAAACAGTGGCCAATCAGAACGCGTGCGGTAGTAAATAGTACAAAAAGCCGAAATTGTAGACTACCAATTAGAGTTCTGATTGACTGTTGCATTTCCGCTTTCCGCTTTTCCATTAAGATGTGAACGCGCCCTTACATGTAGCACGGCCAGTGACAAATTCACGTTACTAAGCACTTTTTAATAGAATTAATTGATTTAAATGCAATTATTAAGTAAATCCGTTGAAAAATAAGAGTATGTGAAATGTGCATAGAAATAAGTTAATATATTTTAAAAAATTCATATTAAAGTTTATGTGTCATTAGCCTGCGTCGTTTACCACGCTACGTGTAATAGAAGGGAAAAGAAGCAAACGGCACGATTTACGCGGTTTCTATAATTACCTAATTAGTTTCTGTATCGCATATTGCGTACCGCGCTACATATAATCGCATCCTCAGTGTTGAGTCCACTAAACATGCCCATTAACTTTTAACTGGTTCAAGGATAAATTCAAGGATTAACTGGTTTAATGAAGTTTTTATCCTTCACTTTATCTAACTTTTTTCAGATTTGTGATGTAAAAATACAAGGAGTTTTACTTTTATGTGCAGTCGACCTATCAGGAAATTGGAAAATCCAAAATATTGGGTCATCTAAAAAGTATCCGCGGTACTTTGTCACTAGATATATGACCATCAACATACATCTAGTGACAGAAAACCGCGGATACTTTTTAGATGACCCAATATTATAAGATGATGGATGCATTCGTTTATGCAGTGAATAACACATGATAACACATCCTCTGCTTTCTTATCTGCTGGTCACGTGATTTAAATTTATCGAATGGATCTCTGCATAAATAGCTGCTCGTACCGTATTGGATCTACCAATAGAAATTCTGGAAAAGCTGAGGTGATTTAAAATTAAAACCTAGGGGCCCTATTTTTGAACAAATATCGCATACAGAAATAGTAATTCCGTATACAATCAATCAATCAATCGGGAAACTCATTTTCATATGCAAAAATTATATATACATATATGTGCTCAAAAATAGGATACCAGTTTTACAACTCATGATTAACTCTTAACTGAGATTCAACTTATTCCTCATCTCTTTCTAATGCTAGAATTGGAAAGAGATGAAAAATAAGTTGAACTTTGGTTAAGAGTTAACCATGAGTTATAAAATTAGGCGCATTGATAGCGTTTGTCCATAGCACGAATAGTGTCTCCTCAAACGCACCTTATATGCGTTGTCTGAAACAAAAAATAAAAAATTGTAACAGTAAAAAATGAATATAGCTGCAGCCAGACGCAGGGAAATTACAAAAAAGTTGAATAAAATTGTGAAATTTTTATTAATTAAAAAACGGCTACGTCCAATAGAAGTAAGTTTTCTGAATAGAATGCAATTTACACCAAATCAATAGATCGAATAGATTTTTTGTTTGCTATTAACCAGGTTGAAAAAAATGATTTTGAAAAAAACGAGTTTGAAGTTTACATTCAGATTACTATATGTTAACTGCATATTAAATTAAAAATTTAAATTACTTATTCTTATTCGGCAAGCCCTGGATCATATAACAGTTCTTCCACATCTAAAAACGCTTCTTCGTCGACGCCACAAGCAATTCCAGCGCTTAAGCGACTTTCATGCGTGTTAAGGTAAAATCAGATGGTGCGGAACATCCAATCAGCGCTATTCGAAATAACGCAGAAGAACGCTGATTGGTTGCTTCTATAACGCATTCTCTATTCCGCAGTCGTTTTCCGCACCGTGTAATTTCACCCTTAGAGTTACAGAATAAATCTACTGGGCTCCTATTCTTAAAAAATCGCATATGAAAAACTAGAGAAGTGCTATAGTATATGTAACGTATACTATAGTATTTCCCTAATTTTTCATATGCGATACTTTTCAAGAATATAATAGAACCTCTGCTGAGACGCAATTCCGTAACTGTTTTTACATGCCTACCGACAGTTGTCGGTGTTGTTACGCATATATTTTATTTAGTAAAAAAGCTGCGCAACGACACCGACACAATTGTCAGTAGACGTGTAAAGCCAGTTTTATATTAGTTGCAAGCTGATCGCAGGTTGCGACAGCCAATATGAAGTGTTGATTTCAAAATGCAAGTTTCAAATTGGTTGTCGCAACAAATTTGCGATCGACTTGCAACTAATGTAGAACTGGCTTAAAACAGTTGCGGAATTGCGTCCCTGGGCCCCTATTCTTAAAAAGTATCGCAAAATTAGGGAAATACTATAGTATGCGTTACATATATTATAGCATTTCTTTAATTTTTGTATGTGATACTTTTCAAGAATAGGGGCCCAGTTATTCGTGGTCTTCTCGATCGCCATCATAATTTTAAGTTTCCTTTCTTATATTCTATTCTTTCCATGCACTGAGGGAACTACATAACCTCTCTTGACTTATTCAGACTTATTTGTCAATGTAAAAGTGAGAGAAAGTAAAAATCATCTATAATTTTATTAAAAAGATTGGGAACATTATATAATCGACTATGTTACAATACTAGAATAATATTCAGGCATTGTATAACTCAAATCGAAGTTGACGACTTTCCTTAGTAGTCGTGGGAATTACTTTAAAAAGAAGGAAGAAATTTTGTCATAATTATTGTTGTTTTCTAATGTTGAATTAAAACATTGAGTTAAAGTGTATAAGCAAACAATAAAATTAATATCAACATACACAATGTCCATATTTACGAGGCGAATACTTTCATCTATAGGTAATCTTTTTATTTTATCATAAAAAAATGTCATCATATGTACTAATACAATAACACTGAGCAGCAAAATTTGTTTCCAGTTTCAAGAGAATGGCAATTTTTGCGATCTGTCATCTGTGACACACATCTTCGACAATGTCAACTATCGACTCAGTCTCAACCGAGCTTAGAATCTGGTAAATTTATACACACAAGCATATCTGTACATAAATTGAGCTTAAATATTTTATCCTTCATAATTATTTACAATTTCTAGAAAAGAAGAATTAAAAAATGATTAAGAGCTAAAATAAAATTGGAAAAATGACTTTATTTTTATTCTCAAATAGATGATTAAAAAGGAGAAAACAAAGGGAATATTAAAAACGATTTTAATATTTATTCTTTTTTAATATTTTTTCTTTCTTTAATCATATGTTTGAAAATAAATAAAGTTATCACTTTCAATTTTATTTTAACATATTTTTAATCATATTTTTATTCTTATTTGCATTTGCACTTTTTAAAGTTTAATTTACCTGTTGTTTTCTAGAAAATAAATTTTATTGTTACATTTTTAATAAATAGTATTTTTTATGTGTAACATTAAAATTTAATGTTACATTTTGTAATATAATATTTTTCGCCATACACATAGATCTGTCCAATGTTCCTGAAAGTTCAGAAGTCACATTGGATCCACTGACACACCCAGATTTCTTCCAAGTGCACAAACTATTTACCGTAAAGGATCTATATGACGCGAGAGTGCATTATGGTCACAAAGAGACCTCCCTCAATGAACATATGGAGACATTCATATTCGGCTCTAGACTGGGGCATTTAATAATCGATTTAGATCAAACCGCTGAGTTGTTGAGACAAGCGTTGAACTTCACCGCTCATATCGCCTTTCGAGGCGGCATAATTCTGTTTATTTCGCGCAATCCCCAGGTCATGCATTTAGTGGACAAAACGGCCAAGGAATGTAAGGAGTTTTCACAGACGAGATTTTGGCGACAAGGGCTGTTCCCGAATTCGAGGAATCAGTTCAAGGCGACGACACGGTTGCCGGACCTGTGTATCTTTCTCAGTACTCTGGACACAGTTATGGCTGAGCACGTAGCAGTGAGACACACAGCTAAGATGTGCATACCCAGTGTTGGCATAGTCGACACGAACTGCAATCCAAATCTTATAACGTATCCAGTGCCTGGAAACGACGATTCTCTGTGCGCTATTCAACTTTATTGCTCGTTATTCAAAGAAGCTATCATGAGAGGGAAACGGGCGAGAGAACAGATGATACAAAATGCAGAATCGACATAAATCTGATAAATGGTAAAACAAATGTATGTAGATGTACATGTAAAAAAATATAACAAAGTTGTCAAAGTACATTCTTTTCTTTAATCGAAGAGTAGAGCTATAATGAGTAATAAAGTGATTTAAAAAATCAATATATCGCTCATTCGTTACATCAGCGACATAATTCAAAAAACGAATTTTTTAGAAAATAAAATATTTTCTATTTTAATTTTGTAATGCAATTTTGATACAATAACTGATTGTAAAGGAATAAAAATATGTTTTCCCTTTTATATTTCCATTCATTTTTACAAGCAACCAAGAAAAGTTTTTACAATTTTTAATTAAGTAACAAATGAGCGATCACTTAATGGATATCAGTTAATCTGTTTACATCTGTTTTATTTTCTTATTATGTTTAATATATACATTATATAAAAATCTTAAAGCGCTTATGTGAAGAATATATTGACAAAACATGACAAAAATATAGTTGCTGTTGACATTAGAATATTCACTGATAATCATGGCGATTAATCCTTTTTGGAGGCATTAGCATCTCGTAGTTTTTGTAGGTATTTCAGACCTAAATTCTTTATAATCCTTTATAAAAAAAACATAAAACAATTAAACGCGATAATATTTAAATTGAACAAAAAATTCGTTTACCTTGTTCAACATTAATGGCTGCGTTCAGCAGAAAATGCAATTTTGCAACTATTATAAAATTCTTTAATATGATTTGTTTATTTAGATCTATGAGGAACTAAAAACAAGAATCAATCAAATTAAAGAATCTTATAATACTTGAAAAATTGATTTTTCTGAACGCAGCCATTACAACCTAGGTAAAGTCTATTTTAGACATTCTGTAATTTTAAATAAAATTCGATTTCGTTTAAATGTGTATTCTCTATATGCATAGTATATACTATGATTCTTATAAATATTTTCCATAAATTGACAAATTTTTCTATCTTGAAAGATAGAATTATCGATAGATTCTATCGTAACGGATTGTCAGTTATAGATCAGTTATATAAGATGAATCTAAGAATTCTATAGAAAAAGAGTAAACGAACTTTTTCTATTTATATCTACTTTTATATATATATATATATATATATATATATATTCTATATAGAATAACTTTAATCTCAGTTAAATACACATTTATTCTTTATTGTTTTCTAATACTTAGAATTAAAATAAAATAATACTTAGGAAAAAATAAAAAGTAAGTTAAATCGAGATTAAAATTAATCTACATAGTAGAAACTGATATTAACGTACATGATAGAATTATGTAGACACATACCATTTTGCAAAATTCGGAAAACAATAAGTCATGTATACGAGTCGTAACGAAGACGCCGTGGAAATCCACACTTCGTCCAGTTCATTTGCAATCGCGACGCCCATTAAAATTGCACAACGTTCCACGCTGATTTTGTTTTTAGATATGTCCGTTGTTACACCGTAATTCTAAACAAAATCATAAAGTGTGATCAGCAATTAGCAATACATAATATGTATTGCTGTAATGTGATAGTTAATTGTTTAATATTATGTACACATATACAGGTGGTAACAAAATGCTACTTTTCGTGGGCAAGTAAAGTGAGTTAAACTGAATGAAAAGTCTCTTGCAATTATAAATTTTTCCATCATTAATAAAAAATTAATTAATAAAAATCTACAAACGAGTTTATATATATTATTATAACAAAGCGTTTTAGAAAAAAAGGTGTATATAAAATTGTATTTTACACATTTAATATATCTTTCCGTATCACTATCATGCAGTTATGTAATATTTTCATGTCTCATGTCACAAATTTTCTACACAAACATTCGGATATAGATAAGCACTTTTATGACACATACTTCGCCAGATTTCTCCGTGAAACTCTTTGCTAGAAATTCAGTCTGTACTGGACCCGGGCAAACCATTGTCATGCTGATATTATTATCGGGATATTCCAAGAAGAACGGCTTGAAATAACCCTATAAAAATATATAGTAAAGCATTTTAAGTGAAGTTGCGAATAATTTTTTCAACGAAAGAAGATGATATCTTAAAACTATTTACATGTAAGGCATGTTTAGTGCCACAGTACGTCGCCGACATCGGTACGGGTACAATTCCTGCTAAACTCGAGGTATTGACGATTTGACCTTTGCCTATTTTCAAAAAGTGTTTCACTACTATTCTGCTCAAGGACAAGATGGAGAATACATTCAAGTTGAACATTTCTTTATCAACCGCTATCTCGATGTTTTCCCATTTTGCTCTTTGACTACGGCCAGCATTGTTGACGAGTATGTCTAACTAAACGTAGAAACATATCCTTGATGAAATTTTTTCTTAGAATTTTTTCTCTAAATTTCTGAATAATTTTATATAAAATTTCTTAGATTTTTTTTATATTAGGTGTTGGAATTAATTCGTAGCGTTTTACAAGTGATGGGAAGTACTTTCATTAATGTATTTTTTAATGCTCATGTGAAATAAATAACATTCTTTCATTAAAAACGCTACGAATTAATTCCAACACCTAATACAAATTGAAACACTTCAGCAAAAATACTGAAAAATTTCATTTTCATTTGATTAAATTAAATTATTTATTTGATTTTTTTCTCAGTATATGAATTCTAAAATATTTGTATATTTCTAAGATGTCTCATTCTATAATTTCTGATGAAATCTTATAAAATAAGAAATCTTAGAACATTTCAGTATTCATATATACGAAAGATTCTAAGAAAAGATATAGACTTTCTCAGTATTTCTGAAAAGTATTTGTACAAAAATTTTCAGAAAAATTTTCATCACAGAGATAATAAGATTTTCGATTAATATATATCGATAATAAATAATAATAAGAGCGATAAATATAACAGAGGCATGCAATAGAATTTTAATTAAAAGATTGATGATTTTTATTAACACAAAAAATATAGTATGCTAAAATTGCTAAATCTACCTTGCCGAATTTATTGATTACATGTTCGAATGCTTTTTCGTGCAAGTCCAAATCAAGCACATCCATAGGATAAATTTCCACATCATTGTCGGTTAAGTTTCTATTCTCTGCAAAGGAACATTTATGAAAGAAAAGGAATAAAGAATAAACGATTTCAACCTATCAGAAGTCAGATACATCAGAATATACGTTTCTGATAGATTGAAATCGTTTATTCTTTATTCTTAATTCCTTATTCCTTCTATTGTACGCAGGGTCAAAGTGGATAACAATGGGCACGTTCAAGTCAGGGTTGATAAAAACATGTTTTAAAACATGTATTTCAAACAGTTTAAAACACGCTTAATTGATGTTTTTAATATGTTTTACATATGTTTTTTTCTTTTATAGTACTGTAAAGCATATTTGAAGCATTAAAAACATATTTAAGAAAAAAACAATACATTTTATTCTTAAAAAAAACATTAGTCTTTACTAACTCTGGTTCAAGTTGACAAGCGACTAGCCTGCTTGCCGAGCAAATGAGCATAATTGATTGTAGATCCAATCAAGCATATTCAATCGTTCGGTAAGCATACCTAGTCGTCTTGAACTCATCAAATAATAGTGAGTTAACGACACTAACTTAATGTAATTCTATTTAGAATTATCGAAAGAAATCACATCAATTAATTAAAACAGTCGACGAAGATCATTAACATAGCGCGGGAAAGATCTTTTATAGAAGAGTTTGCGAGACGCGAGTCAGTTGTACCTTCCAAACACGTTTTCTTCACTCGTTCTAATTCAGCGACTCTCCGAGCGGACAAGATTAATTTGCAGCCCGCTTTGGCTAACACGTAAGCTAAATGTTCTCCAATACCGGTAGATGCACCTGTTATCCATACTGTCTTGCCTTTCAACGAAGCTATGATAACGAAAATATGTTCGTTTATTTACTCTGAATGATTTATAATTTGTGACAGATTTCAGGAGAACTACTTGTAATAAAAAAATAGACAACAAATTAAATTATACAATAATAATATAATAAAAATTACAATAATTTTTATTATGTTAATATTTATTGTACATTTTTAATTAGAATTAGATTATTGAATAAATAATGATATAAAGATTCTCTTCAGTCCAGTGATACACAAAAATTTATTTAAGAAACAAACAAAACTAACATTCAATTATATATTATCTTTACAGACTATTTTGCATTCCGACAGTTCTTTTTCTATAAATAAAGATAATATTATTGGATGTTTCATGTTTATTTATTTATTAACAAATTGTATGTAAATTTTTATTTACTGGACGGAGGAAAATTTTCATAGATAGACAAATAGACCTGGTATCTATGTGATTTTACTTGTGACTGATGAAAAGTTGACTAAAGAAAATTCTTTGCTATTTTTCAGCATTGTGCAAAAATATACTTACATACAGATTTGCCGTACTTTTCCTTAAAAGCGAGCAGTATGTCGCAATCCAAGAAGGAGGGAAGAATGAGATAGACGGAATAGTAGACTACGAATAAGAGTCCGATAATTACGAATAAATCCATACTTAATTACACTTATCTACGGTGATTTGAAAATACTTCTGCAAACAAAATGTTCACATTGTTATCAAACTTATACATATGAATACTTACACATATGAATACTTATACATATGAATATATACATAATTTTGTTTTCTTATGTAATTATATTTCAGTTTCATAAATTTTTATGCGTTCCTTTTACAATTCTTTTTATGATTTATAAAAAAAATCGGTTTATTTAAAGGTTTGAAAATCTCTTGAACTAAATATTGGATAAGAGAAAGAAATTCTTTTATTTTATTTTAAAATTATAGAATTCTGTGGCCTTTTTATTCATTTTTCCCTAATTTTTTATTTGGTAAATAATTCTTTTTCAAATGAAGAGCAGAAAAAAATTAATGACGTAAATCATATTTTTTATTTTCATTAAAATTAATATAATTTTACAATTTTTACTATTTTTAAAAAACAGGCAACAAAATAACGAGATAGAAACATCTTAATTTCTGAAGAGAAAAATCAGAATTAAATATGGACAAACTGGAGTCATTATTGGATTTACTGGATTTTGAGGACTTAGCAATGAGAGACTGATATTACAACTACTCACGAAGTATAGTCATCAATTACATCACAGGTGCAAACTGAATCTTCGTGACATATTTAATTATCGTAGGGATAATCGTAAGACTAGTTTTCATATAATTATAACCAGGGTTTACGAAAGTAACGCGTTATTTGTAACGGCGTTATAAGTTATTTTTTTTTAGTAACGTTTGAATAATGACATTACATTTTCTTATGAATAACGTTCATGGCAACGCAGTTAAATTTTTGGAATAATGGTAACGATTTCACTAGTTATTTTTATCGTTACTTTATTTCTATTTACGTAATAATTTTAATCATCAGTAGAGCGTATATACAATGAATGCAAAATGTATTCGTACAGAGAAAATATTTTGTAAAAGAACTTTTTTAAAAAATAAATATTATTGAGCGAGAAATGAGTCATCGAATTGAAGTTGAATCAACATCGATGTGATGATTTCAATACCAATATGACTTTGATTCGACGTTTATTTGACCATCATTTCTTGCTGTGTAATTAACAATTTGTTCATAAAAAATATATTAATATGTATTAATTATAGAAGATATATCTGAAAAATAAGCGGAAAAATTGTAATGTTTGATTGCTGAAAAAGTATTTGTACAGTTGAGAAATTTAGCTTTTAAAATCAAGAATATATGCGAAACTCGTTTGTCAATGTAAGAACAGAATGTATTCATTCATTGCATAAAATTGCTAATTAATATTTATTTCCTAAAATAAAACTTTTTTTATAAAAAATTTCCTTATACGAATACTTTTTGCTCTCACTGTACATATACGAAAAAGATTTATATTTAGTAGAAGAAAAAACTAAAAAAATTAATAAATATGTATACATATTATAACTAATCTGTGCTTCGCGGGTTTTCTTCATGTCTTGGTCCATTCTTGATGTACCAACGTTTCGTGGGCCTTGCAGTCCACTTCATCAGGGCGAGGAGCAGCCTGATACTCATCGTATCAGGCTGCTCCTCGCCCTGATGAAGTGGATTGCAAGGCCCACGAAACGTTGGTACATCAAGAATGGACCAAGACATGAAGAAAACCCGCGAAGCACAGATTAGTTATAATATGTATACATATTTATTAATTTTTTTAGTTTTTTCTTCTACTAAATATAAATCTTTCTTTTTTGTAGTTACTACAAAAATCTGCATGGAATAGTGTTTTTCATTGGCAGAATTAATGAGCATTCAGTGTCACTTTAAAGCCGCTGTAAAGCCAATCAACGCAAAGATGTATGGTTAATAAAAATATAGAAATGAGTTAAACTGCAAAGTCCTCAGTACATTTTATCATATTATTTGATAAAATATACTTTAGATATTTTATCCTCTCAGCTATCTCATTTTTACATTTAGATTAGAGTTGTGTACAACGGCTTTAATGTGCTCAAGTTCTGACATTGAAAAATGCTATGTAATACAATATTCTATTAGTATCAAGAAAAAAAAATAACGAAAAAGTAACGACTCGTTACATTTTGAGTGACGGTAACGAGTTATTTTTAGATAACGTTGCAAATCTTGATTATAATCGATAATTAAGCTGATAGTAAGGCATTATGCTAGATAGAGTTCCTCAAATCCGAGCAATTGTAAAATAACTGCAAGTTGAAAAATTCCTTTTTGAGAAAAAATAGAGTGAGCTTCATTCAATCTGTAATCGAAAACAAGGAAGCAACGAATTTAATCTGAAGGCTGACTTTTAAAAAGAATATATTTTTTTTAAAAAGTATACTTTTAAAAAAATATATAAATACTTTTTTTAAAAAGAATATTATTATTGTTTTAAAAAAGGTAGATATCAAATTGGATCGTGATGTAATTCGTAAAAAAGATAAATCCCAGACAGAACAAAATATTGATTGTAAATATTTATTCTTACTTATTTTTTTTATATGTATAAATATTTTAAGAAATATGTATAAAATATTTATACATATAAATATTTTATACATATTTCTTATAATATTTATAATAAATATAAATAAATATTTCTAATAAGTATTTTTTATTTGTATTATAATATTTTATTTATTAAATTTATTTTTCATAACATTTACAATAAATATTTCAGAATATTTATAATACATATTTATGATGCATGTAATCATAAATATTTACAAAATATTTAAAACAAGTCTTATAAATATTTACAAATATTTTGTGAATATTTTATTAATATTGTTGTATGGGAAAAAATGATGTCTGGGATTTTAAAAAAAGTCTTATTGTTATTAAACTTTTTTCAGTAAAACCGGTTTCAGTTATTCCGTACATAAGTTCGAGTAGTGCTGTGTGACAGATTATACGGCGGCATGATCGGCAAACGTGACAATACCTATATTTATTTATTTTTCATTTTCTATATCTCAAATACGTAACTTATTTTTTAATTCTCCTTCGATATTTAAGATCATGTGATAAAAAAATTATGTCAATAAAGGTTATCGTGACACACGCTGCTCGTTAATATCTCTTTTTTTTTCTTTCAGATTCAAGAGAACTTTTAAATCAAAAGCAGAACTCAAATACATTACTGTATTTTTTTCTTTTTATTTCTAAACAAAGATTCCATTCATTGTAGAGACCCTCTAATTAAAAGAAAAAGATTAAAGAATTGCGACATGAAACGATTTGAGTCGACTTTTGTATGCAGAGTAGAAGTTTTAACAAAATCGATAACAGAGAGAGAAATATATTAGTAATCTTTAACCTTACGCGGCGTACATTTAATTATACATATTATACATATTAAATATTAAGATAATATTAATTATCAAGATAATTTAATTGTTACACATCTTTTTAGATAAAATAATTTTGAGAAATATACATCTTTTTATTCTTTGTTAATGAATTAACGTTTATTTTCTTAAAAAAATAAGATTTTTCTTTAAGTATCTGCTTTTTGCATTCACTAATGTCTGTAAGTCTTGTGTTTTTAAACATCGTTTTGTTATAAGATTACAATACAAATGCAAACTTATAAAAATTGCATTGATCTAACTGTCAATAATTCATTTGCAATTATAATGAACGCAGTCGTAGAAAGATCACATATAGAAATGCGTATTATTATCAAGTGCTTCAACATGGAGAGAAAAGGACAGGAGACGAATTATTTATAAACCACATACAGATAAATTGTATCATATGAAGAAATGATAAAAAATTATCGTCATATCGTCGCATGAATTTTCGAATAAATGTTTGCCTTGTTAGTTTTAGTGATATTTTGCCATAATAAAGAATAGCTAAAGGAAATCCAACGTACAAAGAAAGAAAAGGAGTCGATCATTTTCAATGTTGTTATCCTCTTCTTCTTTTGGTTAATAACTCCCGCCTCCCGAAATAATAAACGGAAGTCGATACGGTCAGATCACGTCTTAATGAGATATAAAACAAAAAAAAACAAAAAAACGCAAAAATGGCGAAGCCTTCACGGACACCGGGCTTGCGTCTATGGCATCGTCACGCCGCACGGACGTGCGTTAAGATGACTGAACGGGTTATCCAAAATCACGAGATGGCTACGAAAAGTTCAATGCTAAGTCAAAGTCGGCAACACTTTCAAAAATATGTAAATTTGTAATACTCGAGCCGAAACGCGTCCACCACAGTCGAGTGGTTCTTCAGAACTGATATTGTTACACTCGAAAGGAAAATAATAAAGAAGAAACATTAAATTGAAACCACAGAACACGCAAATTAGAGATCGTTTTCATTATGAAATCGCATAATGTGAAACAAAGTACACCGGTTGTGATGAAGCAAAGTGCACTGTCGTTACGTGCTCGCTTTTAAACTCCGTCCGAAGAACTCCAGAAAAAGAAATCGTGTCTGCCTGTGGAACTTGTTCTTCGCGTGAGAATGACCTTGACTCTAACAAAATCGATACGCCAGAATCGAAAATGCCACTTATGCGGTGAGTAATAAAAATAATATGCAAAATACGAAAGTCTAAAAGAGTAACATAAACTCAATGCGCGTTCGAAATAGGTCACATATTCCAAAAATGATGACGTGTAACAACACGTCCGATCACGTCGGTAGACTCACCTAGCTGCTTGGGAACTAATGATGTGAACTCCAAGAGGGTATAAGAAGATACATATACTACTACAATAAGTCTATATTCGTGAATTTGCGCATGCGTTGTATGTCTATGCCCTCTTCATGCTATTAACCGTGCTGCAAGCGAGTGTGGAGTTAGCATCACTGTGGAACTCCAAAAGACTTTGGGCCCCCGATCACGCAGAGATGTAAGGAGAGGACAATCTGAATGCTCGAGGAATGTGTCGAGAATAAACGAATAACTTCAAAATATATAGATACGAACCCGTTCCAAATGCATTGAAGAAAAGAATGATTTAAAGTTCATTAAAATTTGTGCAAATTTTCATAAACTTTAAATCTGACTTGGATAATCTCTAATTTTTACTAATAGATTACAGGAAATAGAATCTAATTTTATTTTTAAATAAATTATTCAATTCTATATAGTAATTTTATGCGTAGTGCATTTTGATATATATATTTTAATATTCATTTTGTGTGTGTTTATATGTTGTTGTATTTGTAATTTGTTATTACATTTATTGTATATGTTATATATATTTACGTACATTTATAAAATATCTACAATATTATACATAATATTGTATATATTGTATATATTGTATATATTGTATATATTGTATATATTGTATATATTGTATATATTGTATATATTGTATATATTGTATATATTGTATATATTGTATATATTGTATATATTGTATATATTGTATATATTGTATATATTGTATATATTGTATATATTGTATATTATATATATATATATATATATATAAATTAATTCGCTTATCAACGTTTATGATTCATTTCAAATAATTGATAATACGTATTAGTTATTTGAAATGAATCGCGTAAACGTTGAAGCGAATTAATTTATAGAGGAAAGGTTCTTATTATGAGATACTGAGTTTATTTTAGGTAAATGCTAGAAATCTATGTGCAGAATAAAAAAAATAATAGGTCATTTTGAAGGGAATTTAATAAGCTTTAAGATAATGTTATGTAAAATTTAATTCAAATTTTATTTTTTTTATAAATTAAAGAAATATGAAAAGTGAGCAAATCGCAAAGTCAAAAAATTGTACTCCTAATATGAGATGTCCCAAGAAATCGATAATAAAACGCAAAGTACATCAATATTGCAATTAAAAAAAACTTTATTTAATGTTTCTAAAATACAAATAAACAGCCAGTGCAAAATGAATATGCATTGTACCTAGCTGACTCATCTTCAGATAATTGGAACCAAGCATCGCAGAAATAGGCACTCGATGTTTATTTCGATTGTCCTTTTTAATATTGTACAATAACATTTATACTTCAGCAACAATTTTTACTACGACATAAGAGCATAGATTATTTCATATTATATTAGAAATATGCTGGGTATCTCATATTATGATTTTCACGCCTTTCGATTTTACAATCATCAAATCTAATTTCTGTAATTAAGCAATTCAACATATGACGTATTTTTCTATTAATACGATCTTACTTTATCATCACATGAAGAATTTTTATTGCCAAATAATATTATATTTATTTATTAAATAATAAACAAGATTTAAAAGCTCATCTCAAAACTTGAAGACATCCAAATTCTAAAATCTTTTTTTGCAACGATTACAGGCGATCTAATAATGAATTTTCCACTAGTTTTCAATCTAAGAACGATAAATTTATGGTGGAACCAATAGATAGCGTTCATTAGTTTAGCGAAAACACTGCTATTTCATATTAGGCACCTATCTCATAATAGAGGGTTTTCCTCTATATATATACATATACAGGGTGTCCCGAAATTTTTTGCGAATCGCTTTTGTATAGATAGAGCAGATTAAACTAAATCAAAAAGTCCTCTACTATTTTGCAATTTTCGCAATAATTAACAAGATGTTATTATTAAAAATTATAAATATTGGTTTTGAATAATTTTTTACTCAAATACTATCAACTTTATAGAAAAGCTGCAAGAGACAAAAATCATTTATTTTCGTTTCATAAAGTTCTGAGAATTTTTTCAGAATATTTTAGAATTTTTTAATACCGTATTGTCTCATGTAAAAATAAGAAAATGCACTAAAAAGTTGATTAAAAATTCCGAAAAAATTCTTAGAGTTGAATTTATGAAAAGAAATTAAATGATTTTTGTTTCTTTTGACTCAATCCGCTCTATCTACACAAAAACGATTGACAAAAACTTTTGAGACACTCTGTATATAATAATTAACACTAATGCGGATAATTTGATAGTCGTTTATCCATATATTGTGAATAAGTCTAAAAGATGTTTTATAATTTATAACGTTCACTTCAATTTTCGCATATAATACAATAGAAAGAAAACTAGTAATTCGCTTTCTTACGGATATTAATTTATTATTATCTCTATGATATAATTTCTTAATAATATACATACAATTTTTATCTTGTGTGCACGCATATACACATACACATAAAGATAAAATATAGATCACCTGAAAATAATAAAAATACGAACATCTTCAATCTTTTATATTGTTCAACATTTTATATTGTATAAATCACAATGTCTTTGAACGATTGAGTTATGAAAAAGTGATATCATTTTCAAGATTTTGCTTCGGAGCTCGAAAAATCGTATATTTTGCGTTCTATTTTATTTTATTTTATTTTATTTTATTTTTTTACATAAAAGAACGGTTTTATTGAAATATCTAAAATTTAGCTAGATACAGATATAAAAATAATTTTGTTGGATCATCAAAATAATTATGTAAGTTAAACTGATTTAGAACGTCAAAAATTTTGCAGCACTCTAATTATCTTGAAATTTCTACGTAATTACTATTTTAATGGCTCAACACATTTTTTTCAGATCTATATCTAGATTAAAAAATTTTTTAATATCTCAACAAACTCATTCTTTTCATGTAGAAATCTTAAAAATGCTACATATTTATACCTTGCACTTTTGCAGTGAGTATTTATCGTATTAAATTGCAATATTAAAAGCGATGAGAATTATGTTATTTGATAATACAATCCGATTGTCACCTACATAAAGTCACCTATCTAAGTAAAATAACAAATCATTATGATTTCAAAATAATGTTAAAATGACTCCAAAATGATCATTACAAATCATTTTTCAATCATTTCTGATTCATTTTAACGTCATTTTGACGTTGTCATGACTTATTCTGCTTGGGTAAGTTTACGTAAATTGTAATGTAAGATTGCATAAGTTGTATTTCTTAAAAGATATATCAGTTTTGTAAAATCCATAGTTTATGCCGGTACTATATAATAGAACAAATAGAAGCAATAATTTTAAAAGTCGCAAATTATTCATAATCAGTGTCTATCTTCTGGAAGCTCTTCTTATTCGATGAAAGTACAGGTATTCCTGAAACATAAAAATATATTCTTGTACATAAAAATATAATTATATAAATAAATTATATTTAATTGTAAATTTATGTTACATATACATGTATAAGATGTGTATGAGGATTTTGACTTGAACTTGTTCAATAAAGAAATCAAGTATTGTCAGAATAAAATTAAAAAGTGATCGCTCACTATTAAGAACGACGCGCCGAGGAGCAGGCTTTTCAATCTCACGTCTGTATCTACTGGAAATGTGAGAAGCAGGATGTAGTCGACTGCAAAGTGATCCCATTGATGTATTAGTGATGCGACTTGGCGAGATCCATCCAATGATACGATCTAAAAAGGAAGAAATAGATGAAGTAGAGTAATTAAAATTAACATAAAAGTATGTTATTAAATTTTATTATATTATACATATAATATATACACATATATAATTATTATATATGTTATTATACATTATTACATAAATATTAATGTAATGTGTTTTTAACAATAAATACGTTGAGAGAAAAAGTTGCAACTTTTTACTGTAATTACATGATAAAATAATTATGATTAGATTCATTTTTATAATTATTATTGCTATAATATCTGCGATAATAACTTTACATTTATAATTTTACTATGAAAAAATTGTTGAAGCTCCATATTATGATAATTTTAAATTAAATTATTAAATTACTAAAATATTAAATTATTTTGAATATTAAAAAATATAGTAAAATGTCAAGAGATGAATGATAAATAAGAAAATAATATAACTTTAATAGCATTTAAAATAATTTTTACGTAGTAAATGCAATCGCAATTATATAACTACCTTCTTAACATATGCTTACTATTTATGAGGTAATAAAAGTAAAAGATATGCAAGAGAAAAAAAAAAAAAATTACATAATCGCATTTATCATTACAGGCTGCATATCATTACTTGCTTTCCAGCAAGAAACATAAATAACACAGTTTGACACAGTAAACTCGGAGGTAGCATAGCTTTAAAATTTCGAGAAGATAAAGTTTCGCCATTCAGCTTATGTAATCATTTATATTATTTCTGAAGAGGATTCAATCACGCAGTCGAAATATGTCAAATGCAAGTTATTAACGTACGAGGTAAAATGACTACTTTATGTACAACTGAAAATATATGTATTGTTTTACGCAATAAGTTCTGCGGTTGGCTCACACATATGTATTTCTATACTCTATACTTTTTAACATAGTGAATCATTACATCTTTGTTGTTTTCCTGTGTTGCAAATTCTTACAAGAAAAATTCTTGTGAGATCTTCTAAGAAAATTTTCACATACAAATTTCGGACAGGAACATACAAGATTTGTAAATAAATCAAGAATCTTGCATGAATCTCATATCCATATTACATGAAATCTTATAAACATGTTATTTGACTCTTACACGCATGTTACGTGAATCTTGCAAAAATATAACTGGAGTGTCATTATGAAAATATTACAAGAATATTATTAGAATATTTTGTGTGATTTGTTGCTCGTGTCGGTAAATAAAATGGAATGAGACAAGCAAAGATCATTGAATGGATTTATAAAAGAATTCATTTTGTGGCTAAAAATTAATTTATTTATTTTTCAAGTTGGTGCAGGAATCTGGCATGAATCGTAGACGATGATTTATATTACAATGAAAAGATTTTAATTGTTTAGCCTTAATAACATACTCTTAAGAAATAACTTTTTTACATGATCACTTCAAAGTAATATCGATCATCCCAATAAATGAAATAGAATTATTGAATGAACAGAAACTGGATTGAATATATAAAATAAAAAAGAATTAAGAAAAATTTATGTATAAATTATATAAGATTCTTATATGATCATGTACGTTTATTTAGTAATCTTGATTGATCACATACAACTTTTTTAAGATCTGGTACAAAAAACTTACAAGGATTTTCAACAGGGTTGCCAATGTTAAACAAATTCAGATTATTACTGTATTGCACTTGTGTCTCTTGTTGATAAAAACAATAGTTATAATTATTATAATGCAATTGAAGTAATTATCATTTGCACGATTAAAATAATTATAAATTAATTTCAATATATAGTTAGAATAAAAAATATTTATAATTATAGTAAAATAACATAATTAAAAATTATGATAATGGTAATCATTTTTCTCAGTGTAGTATTAATACTATTAATATAATAGCTTCTAATAATAATAATAATAATAATAATAATAGTGATAATAATAATCAATTAATAGTAAATATAAATCGAATAAAAATAAATAAAAAATATTGTCGGACAAAAAGTAACAACAGTTGTGTGCAACTCAAGTCTCGTTTTCAGTCCTACGTTTTACACTATTTGCGATAAATCTGATCGATTATTCGATACTTTTTGTGCGACATTAACGTATTCCACATGGATGATCCCATTCACCTGGAATTGCGCTTCCTTGAACATGCAACAGTCGCAAGTGAAGGGTCCATATATGTTGCAGAGAGGCTCCTGGACCGCGTTGTACACGGTGAAACTTGGACCTATCGGGGAAAAGTTCTTCTCCACGCTACCGATAAGATTCGCGCTTTCAACTGTAATTCTCTGGAGAAAAATGAACGGATCAAGCGAGAAAATAGAAATGTTCGTCATTTTGCTTTAAGATCTGATAATCGAGGATTAAACCTGCTGTTCCGTTCGCATCCCACACGGAATTTGATACGGTTTCGTTATATATAAATATTTTTTTGTAAAGTTTTCAAATCATTGAGGAAGCTTCGAGATAATTTAACAGTTTTATTTTGCTCCTAGTAAATTATTATTAAATTGAAATATATAATTGAATTTTCTCTCTTTTTGACTGATACAAAAAAAATTTCTATTTTATATTTTAAATGTTAAAATATCTAATAAGGTCAAAAATTCGTTTCTAATTTACAGGAGTTACAGAAAATTTCATAGAGAAAATTATTCTGTTTTAATAAGAAAAATGGGTTTCTCGAACCGAACGGCAGGATTAATAATTTGATTGAACACACTGAAGTCAATTTATCGCGACGATATATCTTCCTTTGTGAAACAAAACATAACACAAGAAACATTTCAATTTCAGAGAAAGTCAAAATGATGATTTTTTGTTACAAAATGTAACTGTTCATTGACGTTAAGAATCAAAATTGAATAATTTTGATTTTTGTTGGCTTTTATGTGTTTCTTGAACTGTCTCAAGCAGAACAGTAAGTCACGATAACGTCAAAATAACATTAAAATGAATCGAAAATGATTGAAAAATGACTTTTAATGATCATTTTAGCATCATTTCATATCACAATGACTTATTGTTTTACTTGGGATCAGATTATCAATGAATCATCAGACACTTTTTTCCTTTTGAAACATCAAAACACATTTTTTAAACTCTGAAAAAATTATTAAGACGATTGTGTTGCCTGCACGTCTAAAATTATATGCAAAATATAAATATATAACATAAATCAGCGTAAGAAAGAAGATTTGCGATACGCCGATAATTAAGATGTCAAACTTTCTGTAATTAAATCCGGTATCAACAGTACGCCTTCGTCGACTTACCTGTCGAGAGCACGGCACGTGCAACAAGCTGGGATCCTTTCGGATGATGAAGGCGGTTTCGCCACACTGATCCAGAACGTTCAACACGAATCCTTTGTACCAGCCGCACAATCGCGATTCCGTTTCCATCCTGGATTCCATAGCAAGAAACAGTGTTTCCGCGCGTGGCACTTTCACCCTGTACTGAATACCCTTATCCAGTCTGCCGAGTACTGCCAAGTATTTCGCGCAAAAATCGCGTACATCTCTATTATATTTTTTATTCGTACATAATGCAATTGTATTATCTATTACGTCATTTAATATTGATAAAATTTCAAGTAGAATTAAATTACATTTTTTAATAATTTGTAAATAAAACTTAATATTAGTAAAAAATAAATATAATTATATGATTTAACTATAATTAATAATTATTTGTTAACATTAAATAATATAAAATATCTAAACAATATTAAATAAATATGCATATTTTTCTTGATAATAAGGAATTTACGTATATTTGACGTATTATATATTAAAATTATTTTATTCAATTATATATCAGTTATTTAAATTTATTATAATTATCTCCTTGCTTCGCTCTATTTTTTTTTTAGAGCAAAAAGTTGGCGCATCGTGCGCTAAATACGTACGAGTACTCAAATCAATAACCTGCTGAATTTCCAACTGCTCAACGCCGTCCAAGAACTGTGTACCGGTGATCGCGTTTAAGTGCGACCTAGGTGTCGAGATCCAGTCGAGAGTGCTGATAGGAATTGGCCTACGGAATCGACTCTCACCTTCTACAAATGTGATAATTAGTAAGGACAAAGGTGGCTGCGAATCTTATTGAATACGTGAGTACTCGTTATCAAGATCGTTTTCATCGCATTACACAATCAATTAAAGACTAGTTATTTATAATTGTACACAAATATATGTATGTATATATAATAAATGTATTTAATATTTAATATGTATATAAATTAATTTAATATATTGAATATTTTATACATATATTAAGTTTAATTATTATATATATTTATATATCAAATATATCAATTTGATATTTTTGTATATTTTTTTTTGTTTATACTAAGGAAAATTGTTTTTGCTGTGAAGCAACAATTGTATTACATGAAAAAAAAAGAAAAACGTTTATATAACGCATTGCGCAGTTTTCTTTGTTTAGATTTATTTTTTTTAATATATTAGTAATTCAATTAATTAATTTAAATAAATAAATTAATAATTAATTTAAAATAAATTAATAATTTAAATAAATTATCATAATTTAATTTTCTGTTTTTATTTACGCAACGCACAAAAAAGAAGAGACAAATTACATTTTATCGCGGTCGTTAATGACATCGTTCTAATTAAGGAATACACAAAGTCAACAAAAAATTAAAACGATTTTATTTTTATTTTTAATATTAATAAGTCAAATTTCGTAACAGAAAATTTATTTTGACTTTCATGACGTCAAAAGAAAATCATTTTGATTTTCTCTTGATTTTAATGTGCTCCTTGGAGTTTCATTATTAATTAATGGGTTTCATTATTAATTAATAGTCTATTCACCTCCCGGTTGGATTGTGATGGGATTCGCGTGAATGATCGGAACGTTTTCCTGCAGCTCCATCGTCTGCGTCGCCGCGCTCGTCGCTGGCGGACCCAAAAAAGGAATAAAAAGAGAAAAATGATGAACCATTTATGATTGATTCTGAAAAAAAAATTGCGCAAGAAAAAAGAAATGTCCTCCGCGCGATAAAACATTGCGATATCTTTATCTGATACCGGTCGCTTGCGATTGTTGCTCGCCGTTGTTCGCCGACGTGTCGTTGAGCTGCTGCGCGTAACTCCGCTCCGCCATCGGATCCGCTTCCGTGTACCGCATCATCGTGGAGTGAAGAAGATCTAGTTTACCGTTTCCGATGAGCAAAGAAGAGGGATGATCACAAAAACAGTCGAGATAGAGAGAGAAAGGTCTGATATCTTCACCTGCGATTTTTTTCACCCTTACAGAAATCCAATTTACTGGCCAATTGAATATACTGGAAGATATCCAAGGAATACAAAGGCCAACAAAAAATTGAAATGACTTTATTTCTTAATGTCAATAAACACTTTAATATCAAGTAGAACAACAAGTCATTATGATGTCAAAATGATTTCAAAATGATCATTAAAAGTCATTTTTTAATCATTTTCGATTCATTTTAATATCATTTTGATGTTATTGTGATTTGCTGTTCTGTTTGGGTAAATTTTGTAACAAATAATCAATCATTATTTTGATTTTTATGATGTCATAATAAAGTCATTTTGGCTTTTTCTTGACTTAGATAGTGATTGATTTTTATTTTGAATATTGAAAGCACTGTTGATATTCTCTAAATGGAACATAATAATATCAGAATTATAAAAAGAATTTATAATATAATGATGTTGTATGATACACTTCTCTGATAGAAAATTTTTTTGCGTGAATATATATAAATATATACAAAGATGCATAAATATACATATAATTATATATAAAATATGTCCACGTACATATTCATACATCTCTCTTTCTTTTGTAAAATTACCTTTTAGTGTAATAAAAATAATAATAATGATCACAGAAATATCAAAAATAATTAAAGGGATAATTTTCTCATTGTTTGTTTTAGAAAAAATCAAGTTCGAAGAAATGTAAAAAAAAATTACTCATACACAATTATGTATAATTTTATATATAAGGAATTTTTTTACATTTCTCCAAACTTGATTTTTTCTAAAACGAATAGTGTGAAAACTATTCTTTTAATTATTTGTAATGTTTTCACATTGTTATTATTACTTCTATTACATTAAAAAGTCTTTTACAAAAGAAAGTATATATAATATATGTTTATATGAATATTCATACATATTAATGTTTATACATGTTTATACATATTTTTACATATTTATGAAAAATTTTTTATTTCTAATAATGATTTTGTAATGAATATTCTTGACATATTAATGACTTTTATGTGATTTTTTAGTAAAAAAGTCCCATAAAAATCATTGTCATGTCAAGTCATTCATCAAGTCAAAATCATAATCGAGAATGTATTTTACGATATTATCACGATTTTTTCTAAAGTAATTTTAATTTTATTTTATCTTGATTTTATTACGTTATTGTTCTAGTTAAGTTAATTCTTTTAACTATTGAATTTTAAGTATTGAAAGTACTGAAACGCCAATGCTTCTAATATTCAAAATAAGTACTTAATTATTACCTTCCAGTATCAAATTTCTATAAGGATGACACTTGCTCGGTTAAATAAGGAGATTTGTTCTGAGGGCGATTGACGAACCCGCGTTAACCACCGAGGAAAGACTGTCCGATCATTCGTACTTGAATTTTTATCTGTCTATCTTCTCTCGGTATCGTCCGACAATTTTATCGTTTATCTTGCGGATAAGTGATATCGCGATATAGTTATCGATAATATTCGTAACAAAAGCGCTGATCTAAACGCAAAGATTGCGCCATTGACGGACGCTCGCAAAATACAGAATTTGACATTTTTTTGAAAAAATGATTTTATTTTGATTCTTAACAAGTCAAGACAATAGTCAAATTTGGTTCAAATAAAGAACTATCTAGATATAATTCTTATTCTAGATATACTATTCTAGATATACATCTTAATGTCTTGTTTCGTGAAGAAGTATAATTTTAATCGAATGCAGCTGCAAGGAAACTATATTATAAATCTCTGAGTCGAAAATAGTGTAATGCATTTATGCATGCGTATACAGGATGTAAATTCTGAAATATAGTAAATTATGAAATAATCTTCGTATTATTCTCGCTATAAAAGGTTTCCGCGCGATTGCTGTCGAAGAATTATGCACTGGCAGACAGCGCATTCCAATGACCGGGCAATTCCGCGACGATGATCAATATTTCCTGAATGAAATTCCGAAAACGCCTTTCTTCGCTCTCCTAACTTTTCACGGATTAATTAATGTAAATTAATTAATGAACCAAGTATAGAACTACAAGTCATTATAATATCAAAGTGATGTCAAAATGACTCCAAAATGATCATTAAAAATCATTTTTCAATCATTTTCAATTCATTTTAATGCCATTTTAACATTATTGTGACTTTTTATTCTGCTTGGATATGTAGTCTCTCTTTCTGTTCTATTACGATTAATTTTGTAAAACGAATCATACGTCCCATTTGCGTCATGTATATCCCATTTGCGTTGTATTTCTATTCTTGGATCTCACGCGACATACAATATTTATTGCTAGAGGAAGGTTTTCGATATTTATTATACTGATAATTGCATGGTTAAATAATTAGGATTTTCATAGTTATGATTATTACAATATTAGTAGTAATATACACATTATATAAAAGTATATTACATATATAATATTTTTATTATTTATAAAAATAATTACATTATTACCAATATAACTAATAAAACTAAGTTTTATAGTTCTATTATTACTCTTGAAAACAA
>NW_011627309.1:1708-26416 GCF_000204515.1 Acromyrmex echinatior | reverse complement strand
ATAAAACATTTATAATGCCAATTATATATTTTTTCTAAGTATAATTCTTTCACAATTATTTTATCGTACAATTCTAATCACAAATACCAAAAAATTTTTTTTCAGCGATGATATACGTTCAGCGAAAATATATTTTTATGAAAATATTATAATAAATATATTTTATGAAATATTATAAATGTGAGAAATGCGGCCGTCACACTGCAAATGCTGTGATGACGAAGCTCGTGCACTACGCACATGAAAAAAACACGACGTAATAAAAACATGGAAGACAAAGTCTCGACTTTCATTTGCCCATAAAATGGTCTCGCGTAATTTTTAACCATGATGGACCTCTGTAGAGTCTCGGGTTGTGCTCAAGGATTAAATAGATGTTATGTCACCTATTACAATTTTTCTCCTGCAGCTTTTCTTACTCGAGAGAACCTGAGATGACCCAGGCTCAATGCTCGCGGCGATCCACACTAATTAAACTCTTCGGTATTTATTTATACATTCGGATTTATACATTGCGATTGATTAATTTTTTATTTATTTCTAATCGCAATCTCGATCTTCTGCATGATCCTAATTGTTAATCAGTTTCTGATTAACAATCTGATTAACATAACTAATCTGTACTTCGCGGGTTTTCTCCATGTCTTGGTCCATTCTTGATGTGCCAACGTTTCGTGGGCCTTGCACGAAACGTTGGCACATCAAGAATGGACCAAGACATGGAGAAAACCCGCGAAGTACAGATTAGTTATGTTAATCAGATTGTTAATCAGAAAATCTTAATCTTAATTCAATTAAGAGAAAGAATTCTATTTTTGGTCAAATAGATATTGCTGCTCCTGAAGTAGAAGTCGCAATAATATATTAAGAAAAATTTCTAGCTGAAAATGAATATCTGACCATATTAATCAGAATTGTGGTTATCTCAACTAGAATTATATTAGATTCTCAATCAGAAAATTCTGATTTCTTCATTTTCAATCGGAATTCCAATTAATCTAACCAGATTCTCTATCAGAAAATCATGTCAATCAGAATTCTTTGTGATTATCCCAGATAGATTGGTCTGATATACTAGAGATCCCGGGTTCGATCCCAGGCAGAACCGAAAAATTTTCATACACTCGTAGCTCCTCTCGGAAGGCGATGGCAAACCAATAGTATACTTGCCCAGAAAACCTCCCTATCAAAAGTTGCCGTTCGGAATCAGCGTTTAAACTGTAAATCCCCATATATATGTTGTGTACGAGTGTGCGCGCAAAGGTAGGAGAGACCGGGGCTAATAGACTCATTTCTCAGTTTCGAATTTTTACAGACAAAATTAAGAGACTTATCGAAAAAATGAATTTCTACACCAGTTACTACATACATTTGACTACCTAATAATATTTTAATAATAATAAGGGGAAACTAATAACCAATATGAAAAAAATGCATTTTTCTAATGCATTCCATCTGATTCAACTAGCCCCAGGACCGGGGTAATTCGACTAAGATTATTAAAATAAAGATTATGTATGTTAATGTATTTTAAGCTACATCTTTGGTTACATATTAATAAAACTTTTATAAAAATATTTTAAACACAAACATTCGCTTCGCAAGGCAAACATACTTTTTTTTGCAAAATTTGTTCATTTCGTGCAAAAACATGTCGAATAAGCCTAGTTTTCGAGATTGGACATGAGAGAACTAAACTTATAACATTTACCACTGAGGAAAATCTCTTTAAAGGAATAAAATTTTGAGTAAGTATTATAAGAGTCGTCACTAAATGAGTCATACAGTTCCATGCTGTAGTTACTCTACTATCCCTATCCGTTCATTTTTTAAAAAACAATATACAATAATAGAGACACATAAACAAAAAAAAAATCTGTTGGACTTTATTAAGTAAGAACTACACTTACTATCTAAGTAGAAATCAATCTCAGACAATCATATACGATAGTAAAAGAAAAACTTTAAGAATAAAAATATTTACTTAGGTGTACGATTTTTTAAAATTATGATATAACTTCTATCATAGATGTATTCGCAACAAGATGTTAGCGGCAATCGCTGCTGCTCAGACACGTTTACGCATTTTTCGCGTGTTTTGTTTTTAATGTAGTCTCGATTATTCTACTTATATTCAACTGACCCTGGTCTCCCCTGAGAGAGGCGCTGAGATAGCGTATGGCATTCGAAGAAGAAAATAAATAGACTAGAATTATAAGATTCAATCAGAAAATTCTAATTGATCTATTTTCAACAAGAATTCCAACCAGACTCTCCAAGTAGAACAACAAGTTATTATGATATCAAAATGACTCCAAAATGATCATTAAAAGTCATTTTCGATTCATTTTAATGTCATTTTGATGTGACTTGCTGTTCTTGGGTTTTTTTCCATTATAAGGACATCATTATGATCTTATTTATCACTTAAAGTTTATTTTTAAATATGAAATAACGTCACGATGACATCCTATGATTCATTATGACTTAATTATGACTTAATTATTACTCTGTATTCTACCTGGATTAATCTGAAGCAATAAAAGATTTGCTTTGTTTCACGAAAACTCCAGCTACACTGAGAAAAATAGTCTGGTTGGATTAAACAGTAATTCTAGTGGAAAATGAACGAATAAAAATTTTCTGGTTAAATCTACTAGAATTCTGATTGATATAATTATTCTGGTAAAAATAAGAATCCTAATAGATATATATATATTTTCCCAGGAATATTATATATACCAGAATTTCGGCTATCTTAATTAGAATTCTAATAAATTTAATCAGAAAATTCTGATTCTCCCGTCCATTTTCAACCATGTTTTTCGGTATATTATTAGAAAAGTTAAAAATTTATACTGTCACCTACTTAAAAAGTAGTTTATTTAAAAGAGAGATTGGTAAATAGAAATATTAATCAAATTTGCTAAATATTGGATCATTTAAAAAGTATCCGCGGTTTTTTGTTCAATTTTTGAATGAAATTTTTCTTTATTGAAAATCAATTTTAATCAAGTATATATTGGCCATTATTATCTATAACCTTTTGCTATTTTTCAGGTAATTTCATTCGTGTAGAACTTTTGTGGTTTATCGGCGAAAAACTTTTTCAAGTGATTTTCGGCAGCTCTTTTGTTGGCCAATGTTTTTCCATCAAGAGAGTTCTGCAGAGATCGAAACAAATGGTAGTCAGACGGTGCAAGGTCCGGGCTATACGGTGGATGCATCAAAACTTCCCAACCAAGTTCCGTCAATTTTTGGCGCGTCATCAAAGATGTGTATGGTCTGGCGTTGTCATGATGGCAGACAACACCTTTTCTGTTAATCAATTCTGGTCGTTTTTCCTTAATCGCTTCCTGTAATCTATCCAGTTGTGAACAGTAGAGCTCTGAATTAATCGTTAGGCCATGTGGTAACACCTCATGATGGACGACTCCCTTCCAATCCCACCATACACACAGCATCATCTTATTTGCCATCAATCCAGGCTTTGAAGTCGTTTGTGGTGGTTCGCCGCGCTTATTCCATGATCTTTTACGAACAATATTCTTGTATTTCACCCATTTTTCATCGCCTATGATGATTTGCTTCAGAAATGGGTCGATTTCGTTGCGTTTTAGTAGTGTTTCGCTGATGGAAATTCGATCAATCAAATTTCTTTGCGTTAATTCATGTGGCACCCAAACATCGAGTTTCTTTGCGTAGCCAGCTTTTTTCAAATGATTCCAAACTGTCATATGGTTGATTCTTAGTGCATTGGCTATCTCCTGACAGCTCACATGCCGGTCTTGCTTGACTAGTTGTAAAATTTCATCGACTTTTTCAGTGACTGGCCGACCAGAGCGAGGTCGATCTTTGACATCAAAATTTCCAGAACGAAATCGAACAAACCACTCCTGCGTCCTGCGTTCACTTACATCCGCGTCGTAAACTTCACAAATTTGTCTGCATGTTTGTGCTGCGTTTTTGCCTTTTTTGTAGTAAAAAAGCATCACATAGCGTATTTCTTCAGAAATTTCACTCATTTTCAAACCAATATAACTTTTGACACGATTGATGAATCATCAAACTTTGTTTACAAAAAATGTAACCTAAAATGTCATCTTTCAGACGCGCGTTCGTTTGACACAATCGGATTAGTGTTGCCCGATATATGACCATCAATACTATCTAGTGACAAAAAACCGCGGATACTTTTTAAATGACCCAATAAGTAGCATGGAAGATTACGCAAGGTCTTGCGTCATCTACAATACGCGGAGTAAACTTGGTGTAAGAAGTAAGAGTAACAAATTGACCAATTATAGTCGATTATTCATCTCACATTCGACTGTGACTGATCAATTTTTTACTTCTTAAGCTTACTCCGTATATTGCAGACAATGCATTATTGTGAAAAACAATCTTTGTAAAATGTCTTGTGTTTAATTTTATTTTTTATGCTCTTTATTTAGCAAATTTGATTTGCTAAATGCAAATTTGATTACATAAAGCCGTTTTCATTACATACAAATATTAAAGACAGTAAAATATTTTTTGCACAAAGGCACCGTATACGTCAATGGCAGCCCTGGAAGGCGGGGTTCGCGGCCCCGAAGGATCGGAAAACATTCCTCAGGTCATCCAGTTCGAGAAAATAAGTGATGAAAAGGAGCCATTGAAATTTTCAGTCTGGTATCCGAATTTTCCCGAACAAAAAAATCATCAGAATGACATCAAAACACTCAAAAATGCTGATTAAAAATTACTTTTCGATCAATCACGATTCGTTTAAATATTATTTTGATGTTTATGATGTGACTCGTCGTTCTGTTTGAATTAATTCTCTCATGGATAGGATTGCATCCCATCTGTCTTTTACTTGTTGCTGCTACTACTGATGATGCTGTTGCTGTTGCTGCCGCTGCTGCCACCAACAGCAATGAATTCCATGCGCGATTTTATTGATTTTATCCACCTACATCGGCCTATATAAAAGCAGCCGCCATTGACAGTTCTCCAGGTCGTGAAAGAGCAGGTCGGGATTTGTATGCACACCCGAGTGCATATCGTCGTCGACAACGTTACGACGTAGAAAAGAAGAAAAGAGAGAAAAAGGGAAGAACTGCTCATTAGCCTGTTTATCCTGAAGGGTGTTACGTGGATGAGAGATTAAATTAATCAGGTACATCATGTCTCGCATTTCATTACGTATTATCCACCAATCTGTCAAATTCCGTTAATTAAGTTAAGCTAGTTTTGTTTCCTACGCCGTATTGATTAGAATCCCACAGTTTACATAGTCAATTTAGTTTCTGCTTTGATGCTGCAACTTGTTTCTTATTCAGTTACAACATATGTCAAGTAAAAAAACACAGAAAAGTCAAACTAATATTATAAAGATATTATTATGATCATGTTTGTCATTCACATAAGTTTTTTTTAAGTATTTAATGATGACGTCACGATGACGTCTTGTGATATCATTACAACTTTATGATGACTCCATTCCAAAGAATACATGGAAGTTAACAAAAAAAAAGCAAAATGACTTTATTTTTATTCTTAACGTTAATAAACAATCAAATTTTGTAACAAAAAAAATCATCATTTTGACTTTCATAACACCAAAATAAAATTATTTTGAGTTTCTCTTGACTTGGTGTAATTCTTGGGATCCAAGCAGAACAAGTTATTATGATATCAAAATGATGTCAAAATAACTCCAAAATGATCATTCAAAATCATTTTTTAATCATTTCCGATTCATTTTAATGTCATTTTGATGATTAGTTGTTGTTCTACTTGGATTCTATCTGGAATTTCAAGCAAAATAACATGTACTGTAACAACAAAATGACGTAAAATAAATAATCGAATCAAAAAGTAATTTTTAATAATCATTTTAAAGCTATTTTGATATCATAATAATTTTTTGATCTATTTGGGACGTTTTGCGACAATCCACCAGATTTTTAATTATAATAATAATATAAATTATTGTGTTTTGTAATTGTAAATCTCACCTGCGACACGTAGCCGCATGTAGAATCGTCCTGTCGATCGCAGTCAAGCCGACATGTCGTAATTCATCCCAGAACCGAATTCCGGAACTGGATTCGTTTGCAAGAATTTACAAAGTAAGATATTAACGATCGAGGTCGTTGTTCGCCGATCACAAAACGTACGCTGGCAAACACGTGCGATCGCGATAACCACGCGAAATTCAACCGAGTTTCACGTTACGAGTCGGTACCATCTGGTAACTTGATTCCCCTCCGTAACATTTAAGACGCCAGTTTTCGTTAATGTCAGTTTTTATCAACAAAATAAAAACATCGCTCTTGCAAATTAGAGAAATTTTCAACCGTTACGGATTTATGTTATAATTGTATAATATTTATATTTATTTCTTTACGAAACGTTTCTTTATGTTTATCGATCCTGAAGGAGAAGACGTTTGCTGCGCAATGTAATTTGTATTCAATTTGTGCCTCATTTATCGTCTTATTACAATATTCTTATTTAACTCATTTTATTCTGACTTTTAATTATAAAATATATAAGAGAACTCTTTTATAATTTCCTTTCTTCCTTTTTAATCACTTTTTATAATCTAACTGTTACTTTCTGATTAATTCTTTAGTTCAATTTTAAATTCAATAAGTTTTGATATTAAGTTCGATGAGTTTTTTTATGAATATCGGATTTTCACGAAGGGCTATTCCGATCTCTGGACTTGTCTTGATGTTACATCATAGATTTCCTCGATACGTCTTCATCCGCGCGAAGGACTTCGTTACCCTATTAACAAAATCGATATTAACTCGGTACACAGTATGCAAAATAGACGTCAATATATCTATATATATTTATTACGATATAGAATACAAGTACGCATCTGACGGCATCGAGCGTAAAATCGAATCGAGGAGCTTGTTTTTTTATTCACAGCGAATTTGATTGGACGCATTCAGTGCGCACTGATGTATGTTATACATTAAAGCCATTGTACACAAATTGATGTAAATATATGTGTTCATTATAAACACAGAAATTGGTTAAGCAGTGAAATACTCAATACATTTTATTGTGCTGTTAGGTATAAAAATATGTACTATGATTCAAAATCCATGGTGTTGAAATCACACCCTGCGTTGGTATTTATATTAATATCAACATGGTGGAAATTTTATTTAAAATACTTATGATGATCCACATATATTTTTTTAGGATGTTTAGATAGTATTGAAAAAAAATACTTTATAATTCGAAATATTTGCATTTTATTTTTACATTCAAAATAAATCAGTGTACAACGGCTTTAATATGCACCAGTGCGCACTAGTGCGTCCAATAAAAGACCAACAGGGTGTGGATTCGACACCATGGATTTTGAATCATGGTATTATATGTATAAATTCACATTATGATGGGTCGGATGTGTGTTACGTCAGCGCGATTATATTTTTGAAAAACGTGGCCGGCTTCAATTATGCATTTACATTGCACAATTCATAGTCTCTTCATTCGTCTAAACGCGCGTCGTAGTCACAGGCGCCCAGTGTCTGAAGGGGCGCTTTGTCATTTCCGTTTTGATTGCATCATTCTTTTGTTAGGTCCGCCCGATTCGAGATGGCCGCTGCATTCCCAAGCAGAAGAATAAGTCATTATGATATCAAAATGATGTCAAAATGACTCCAAAATGATTAAAAGTCATTTTTCTATTATTTCTGATTTATTTTAATATCATTTTGACATTATCGTGACTTGTTCTGCTTGATTTTCATCTCCATTACACGAATTATCCAATTTCGAAGATCATCATGATGATCTAATATCAGCCGATTAGGCTGCGGCAATAAAACGAGAAGAAGAAATGCGTCCACTCAAATTCGCCATAAGAGAGATATAGGTGTATATTTGATAATTGAAATTGTTATTGATAAATTGACATGCTTTTCCAATTTTTTAAATCCATATCTTATATTATAATACATTGATTTTTTTAATTTTAAATATTAAATTAATAATAATAATATACTTTCTGTATATATCTCTATTTATAAAATATTTTCTTTTACAAATGACAAATTTGTTTTCTCAAATTCTTTTTTTTTTAATTCATATTCTTTTATACAAAATAATCATTTTAAAATTTTACGTTAATCTATGTGTACTTTTATGTGTTAAATAAAAAAAAGTATCAAATGAGAAAAAACACAAACACACATGTGTCTCCAATTCTTTTCTCAATGTTTCTTTCGCGCATTAAACACAATTACGTTTCTGCTAACTAGCACAATGGCATTGCCACGATGGATCCTGCCGCTGCTGATCCTGGGAACCGGCGCGATCACGCTGGTTCCCGCGGCTCGGCAATTCCATGATGAGCTCCTCAGGAACAATCTGCGGAAGCAGAAAAGATCCCTGGACGAGGCGGATTCGCCAGAGTATTACAACGACCTGCACTCATTTAAGTACCATGACGGCAACAACATTCGGAAGTTCGACCGCTATTACGACGGGGACACTGAGGAAATCGAGTTCCTACCTGGTAAGGTTTCGAACAAATTTCTTTTTTAGACTCCGAGAGGAAACGAGGAAAAATAAACTTTCGATATACGTTTATAAATTTTGTATTATATCTTTGTATCGTATATCATATTGGACTTTTCTGCGTTGTATATCGTATTGAATACAATGTATGTGTTGTATGTGTACAATGTATGTGTTATAAAGTAGCTATGCAATGAAGAATTCGGTTTCGTAAAATCGATTTAAGTAATCGTTATACAGAACAATATTTCGATATTGGTATGTAACTCGGTTGAAGTAATCGTTACATTGGAACAATTGATTTGATATTGTTACTCAACTCACGATATTCTGAAAAATGAATGCTCTAGAATCGCATACATTCGTATCGTATTGAATAAGATGAGTCGCAAAATTAATACGCAATTAACATTCGATTTAAGAAGTTTTATCGTGTTTGAGCAGACAATTGCAGACAATTTGTTATGTTAGAAGAGTTTGAAGATTTTTACATTATAATCATCACACGTATTATTAACGTCCTTTTATAATTACATATAATCTGATTAATTATTAATTTAATAATTATTTCTTTAATAATAAAAGAGTGTTAGCAATATTCATAAGAATTATATGTAATATTAAAATATAATGCTTTCAGCTCAATAAAAAGAATTAAAGAAAAATTGTAAAAAAGGACATTGTTCTCGCTATTTTTTATAATGTAATACAGTAATTAAATTGTGACAAATATTTAAGTACTTATTATAGAAGATAAATACTTATTATAGAAGAGTATATGGAGTTGCTAAATACGTACCAGTTATTTTTAACTGATCCGTATTTGGCAACTCCATATCTCTCTTGTAATAAGTATTATCCTTTTTTTGTGCCTGGTTAGTTTATCTAATACTTAATATTAAATTTGTGCGTGCGCTTACACATTTTTTGATACAAAAGTTAGTTTGAAATATTTGTCACAATTTAATTCTTTAATTCTTTTATTGAGCTGAAAGTATTATATTTTAATATTACATATAATTCTTATGAATGTTGCTAACATTTTTTTATTATTAAAGAAATAATTATTAAATTAATAATTAATCAGATTATATGTAATTATAAAAGGACGTTAATAATACGTGTGATAATTATAATGTAAAAAACTTTAGGCTCTTCTAACATAATAAATTGTCTGCTCCAAACATAAAATTTCTTAAATCGAATATTAATCGCGTATTAATCTTGCGACTCACCTTATTCAATATTCGATACGAATGTATGCGATTTTAGAGCATTCATTTTTCAGAATATCGTAAATTGAGTAACAATATCGAATCAGTTGTTACAATATAATTGATTATTTCAATCAAGTTACGTACCGATATCGAAATACGTTGTTCTGTATGACGATTACTTGAATCGATTTTACGAACCGAATTCGAAACCGAGTTCGAAACCGAGTTCTTCATCGCACAACTCTATTGTAAAGAGGAAACTATAAAAGAGCATTTATGCAAGTCGCAACTGTTTAACTTATGCCATAACCGGTAAGTTTAATACAATGATTTACGTGCTTCCACTTGCCGTAAAAGTTAAATTTGAGTTAACTTTACGCTTATGGCACAAGTTACATGCATCAGGTCATTATGAACAAAAGCATTGAAATCATTGTACAAAACTTAACTGATTATGACATAAGTTAATATTTATGACATACATAAATTAATATTGCATAAATGCTCCTTAACAGTTCTGATAAAAAACAGATGAGCTTCATAAATTAAAAAAATTTATTGGTTACATCAAAATAAATTTTTTCGGAATATAAAGAGATATTCTCATACTAATATTGGCTAATTAAGCACTTATTTTGAGTATTATAATCCACACAGAACAACATATTAAAATGATATCAAAATGACTCTAAAATGATCATTAAAAGTCATTTTTCAATCATTTCCGATTCATTTTAATATCATTTAGACGTCATCGTAACTTGTTCTTCTGCTTGGGAAGTATTTTCACTAAAAATAAGTGATTAATTAGCTAGTATTAGTATTAAATTTTTATAAGAGTTGATCGATTGATTAGTTAAATTAAATTATTTTCTACGCCAATCTGAAAAAAGTGGTTTCGAAGAAAAGTGTTTAAAAATTTTGAAGAATTTTCATGATACTTGTAGCTGAAATACCAACATTGAACATTTAATCTCTCAAAAAGAACAACAAAGTCACGACTTATTGTTCTACTTGGGCTCCTATTCCTAAACTATAAAGTGCCTTCCTCTTCCTCGAAAAGGTCTTGTTAAATTGTTTTCCCAAAGTTAATTTCTTTGATCTGTTACAGTAAGTAGTTTCCCTCTTAATTAGCAATTATTTTTATCATGGTTTCAGACAATGGTCAGTTGGAAACAGTGGGGGAGGGTCTCCAGGGCATGAACAACAAGCTACTCGAAAGAGCACTGCTCGATTATCTAGAGACTCTACCTGAGCAGGTGAACTAATCAATTCGTTAATGCTGAGTGTCACCTTCGGATAAATTATGTAATTTAGTTAATGGAATAAAAAAGCGAGAGAAAGAGAGAGAGAGAGAGAGAGAGAGAGAGAGAGAGAGAGAGAGAATAAAAGTGCGAGCTGTAAATTGAGATTTATCGATAATCCAATCTCAATGAAAAAGATAAACAATAATAGAGATAATCATTCCGTTTTTTAATCAAAACAGATTAATTTCTAAGATTAAATATAAATTTGATATTAATTTTAACTCGACCTGCAGAAAATATTTTGCTTGCTTGCAGAAAATGCGACAAAACAAAGATTAGCAGTATATGTAATAAGTTTTTTTTATCTAAATACTTATAGTTTTTATTATAAATTTGTATATAATTAGTAAATAAATAATAAATATATATGATGAAGTTATATAATTTATAGATATTTATAGATATTTATAGATATTTATAGATATTTATAGATATTTAGACACTAAATTACATAATTATATATGTATAGAGGAAAGGCCCCTATTATGAGATTCCGAGTTCATTTTGGATAAATGCTAGAAATCTATGGGCAGAATTAAAAAAAATAATAGGTCATTTGGAAGGAAATTTAATAAGCTATAAGATAATGTTATATAAAATTTTTAATTCAAATTTCATTTTTTTTTCTTAATTAAAGAATTGTAAAAAGTGAGCAAATCGCAAATTAAAAAATTATGCTCCTAATGAGATACCCCGAGAAATCGATAGTAAAATGCAAAGTATATCGGTATTGCAATTAAAAAACTTTATTAAATGTTTCTAAAATACAAACACAGCCAGCGTGCGCAAAAAATGAACATGCGATAGATTATACCCAGAACTCATCTTCAGGTAGTTCGCAGAATCAAGTATCGCAGAAATAGGCACTCGATGTTCATTCCGATTCTTCTTTTTATTATTGTAATAACATTTATACTTTAGCAACGATTTTCACTATGACATAGGAGCATGGATTATTTCATATTAGAAATATCCTGGGTATCTCATATCATATATGACTTCCACACCTTACGGTTTTACGATCATCAAATGTAACTTCTGCAATTAAACAATTCAACATATCCCATATTTTTCTATTAATATGACCTTACTCTATCACTACATGAAGAATTTATTGTCAAATATTTATTTATTAAACAATAAACAAGCTTTAAAAGCTCATCTTAATGAAACTTGAAGACATCCAAATTCTAAAATCTTTTTTTACAATGACTATAGGCATGGTTTAATAATGAACTTTCTATTAAACAGTTTTCAATTCAAAAGCAATAAATTCATGGTGGAACCAATATATAGCGTTTATTAGTTTAGCAGAAACGCCGTTATCTCATATTAGGCGCCTGTCTCATAATAGGGAGCTTTCCTCTATGTTTATATTAGGTGTTGGAATTAATTCGTAGCGTTTTACAAGTGATGGGAAGTACTTTCATTAATGTATTTTTTAATGCTCATGTGAAATAAATAACATTCTTTCATTAAAAAACGCTACGAATTAATTCCAACACCTAATATTAAATAACATAAACGTAATAATTTCGTATTGAAATCATAATAAAATCTATGAAAAAAAATCAAAATTGATTGAAGTCTCTTCCACTAAAAAAAGAGAGGAAGCTTCATTTTGCTGATTGTAACATTCATTCCTTCTACATAAAAATCGAAAGCAAAAACTTTTTAAACAATCAAAATTGAACGAGGTGCCATAGAGATCTCCAATAAATAGTATCGAGCATTGCGATGATAATTGCTTACAGGAAGAACCGGTGGCCTCGATTTTCCGCGAGCGCGAGCGAAGCGGTAGCCGTAAACGGGGTGGCGCCGGCGAACGGATGAACCTGGACGACAAGGATCCGACAAAGCTATTCGTGGAGGAACTGCAGGACGGTTCTCCGTACGGTGCGCTCGTGGAAGTGGATGACGACGATTATCTAACCGCTTTACAATCGCTTTATGACAGATACAGAGCTGGTAGAGGGAACAAAGTATACGAGTAAGTATACGAGTTTGATCCTTTAATTCCTTTGACCTTTGCCATTAAAGATCACAACCATAATGTAAAGAGCGAGCTTGAGAATTCTATCGATTTATGCATATATTAATGATATAAATTGTAGATAAGTTGATTTAAGCTCGATGGTGCGTTGGAATATTCATTTAATACCGATCTTCAAATTTACTATACGCGATCATATCTCTTGGGTCAATTTAATTAAATAGCTCTAAAATATAAAAAAATAAAATTTTTTCATAAAAAAGATTTTACGATAACAAACAAAGTCGTCAAATATCAGAGAAAAAAAATATTAGAAGAAAATAACACATTTTGAGTCAAATAGAAAAGAAAGACTAGGATTAATAACAGATACCCAACAACACAAAATCCAAAATCGGGACTAAAAATCATGTCACGATTTCATGTTGTATGAGTAATTTAAAGGAAGATTCCCAGTAAGCAAGAAACATATTGGAACATTCCAGCAACTGTTGCTTATTTATATCACTGAAATATTTTTTTCTCTAATAAAATATAATGAATTTTTGTATAATATAATATTTTTCGTATAATATATTAGGTGTTGGAATTAATTCGTAGCGTTTTACAAGTGATGGGAAGTACTTTCATTAATGTATTTTTTAATGCTCATGTGAAATAAATAACATTCTTTCATTAAAAAACGCTACGAATTAATTCTAACACCTAATACAATAATATCATTTTTGTCCTGAAAATGGACATGCGGATGATTATTAATGGGGTGAAAAAAGGGACTTAAGAACATAACGTTTTCTTGATAGAACGACAGGACCAATGTCTTGGGGCGAGCTGCTTAGCAAAGGCCCGTTGCTGAGAAGCCAGACGAAGGACGGCAACGACGACGAATTTGTGGATCGCGATCAGGATCAGGACATACTGTACTTGCCGGCGGAACGTAGAAACGTAAATGGTCCTCCATTTCCCCGTTTCGGTCATGAATTCGGCAGTTATCGCAAACTGACCAAACGCTATCCGGTCGCTAAGAGAAGCCCCAAGCCGACTCAAACCAGATTAAAATCCACGGATCCCAAGGTAACGCAAACAATACCGCGCCGCTGTTTGAAAATAATGGGATAATTGCTCAGTCATCTGCTATCAATCAAATTTCGTATTGATTTCGCGGAAGCTTTTTACGAAATTACAAAGAATCGAACGATGTCGACGTGGACATACACATGGAAAGAACGATTTTGCAGAAGTATCTAAAAATTCAGCCAGATACAAATCACAATAAATAATTTTGTTGAACCGTCAAAATAATTAAAAATTTAGCTAGGTACAGATCTAGATACAAAATATTTATGTAAAATGCTCAAGTATAATGAACAATGCTGCAAAAAGTTTTCATATTCAAACAACCAGCTTGATCCTCCATTCTTGTTTCAAGGTTGCTCAAGACCTGGGAGCTCTATTCGGCACGCAATTCACGGACTCGCACAATCACACTCATAAATCCGATCACGATCACGACCACGATCACGAACGCAAGCAGGAATTTAACCAGAGTCACGATCACGAATATAAGCACGAACCCAATCAGAATCACGATCACGAACACGAACACGGTAGCCACGAAGGCAAGTCAGAAGCGCCGTTGAAAATGATGCCGGCTCCGAAGGGTCAAAAGGAAAACGTTACGAAGACGGCCAAATCGAAATTCGTTCAGGTGAGGAAGAAGAGTGTCGACTGGTCGCAATATTTCGGCATCGATCGAAGAAAGAAGAAGGCCACCTTCACGGCCGGACAGGGCACGCAGAATCAGGACGACGAGTGGATGCTGCAACGCTACTATGAGGTAGATCACAATTGTTAAAATTTTCTTGTTGGATATATTACAGTGGCGGCGATAAAAGGAAATAGATATTTATCATTCATCTGCTATTTATATTAATAAATAATATAACTTTAACTAATAATATAACTTTGACTATAAGTATAAAGCATCAATTTATTGTATTTTCTCGGAAAAGACGATAATAAAATTCTAAAGAAAACTAGCAAAATGTTAAAACTGTTATAAAAACAAACAGTAATTTTTAATAAATCTATTTTTTTGTTAAAACATTTATGTTGATTTTTGAAAATGTTTTATACTTTAACAGAATATGGCTGAAAATTTGAAGTCAAAGGACGACGAGAATGAGCGGAAGGATAAACTTGAGCAGATGGACTCTAAATTGAAATATATTAAGGATCTAATTATTGAAGAAGCTATGAGGTACGCCGCTTCGGAAGATGAAGCAGATTTGCAAAAGGTAATTTTTCTACTGGCACTTCTGCATATAAACTTCATTCATTTATAACTAAAATTATTTCAAAATACTATACAACTAAAATTTTCGGAAAATATAATTTTCTTAAACTATCCAATTTTTAATTTCTATTTCGTTGATTAAAAAATATTTAAAAAAATTAAACGTGGTTAGAAATTCATTATTGAAGAGATAAAAATGTAATTTGTAAAAATGTTATGTGACAGGTGAAGGATAAGTTAATGTCGCGAATGGCAGCGGCTTATTCGTTGCAAAAGATGCGAAAAGCACTGAGCGAGCTTCGAAATAATGTCGCAGTTCAAAAGGAGGCACAGAGGATGCAGAAAGAGGCGCACAGTAATTTTACGTCTAATTTTCGGGAAAATAGCAACAGCAACACTAATCCAAATACTAACAGCGGCACCGACAGTAAAACCAATGAGAAACGAAACAATATCAACAACAATTTAGAGGAAAGCGAGTGTGAGTATATTCAGAAGAGATTTAGGAATCATGAAAAAAATTACAAAAATTATGCAGACTACCTAGATTCTCCAGAATTTGTGAATCAGCATTTATTGAATTTCTTAATAAAAATGTATATATTTTTTATTAATTAGGTTTCTAAATCAGAGTTTTCCTAATTTAGCTTTATAATTAATTCGAATGCATAATTTCTTCCATATAATTTTTAGGTTTTCTATAATCTTAATTTTATTTGGAGATTTTATTGAAGATTATTGATTTCAAATTAAAGAGAGATTCTATAGCTTTGTTTAATAAACAAAATAAAATAAAATCCACTTGAAGTTAAATCAAAAGTAACATTTTATTATTCTTAGAATTAATTTTCATTTAACTTTTAAATAAAATCTTGTCGGTTTCTTATTTTTGTTCAGGAAAAGATTGGTCTCAAAGAATTTATAAACCAGAAATAGCTCAATAAATCTGTGATAATCTATACAAATCTAATAAATCAAATTAAATATACACACACACACACACACACACACACACACACACACACACACACACACATACATATAAAATGCAGATATAATATAATTGTTTGAATTATACAGTCATCGAGGAACCTAGAAGTTGCCCGGAATTAGAAGCTATCGAGTGGCGATGCCGAACCGTAGATAATTTGGCCGGCGACACGTCTCGGATGCTCTACGTGCCCTGTGTGAAACTGCAGATCTGCAAAGCTTGCGTAAGTTACACAGACCCTTATTTTTATATTACAGATATTTTTGATAATTTACAACTTAAAGAACGTTATAGAAAAATTCTGAAAAATTTTAAAATGTAGAAATTCTGAAAAATTATATACAAAACACTAAGAAAAATTTTCACCAGAGAACTCTTAAGATAGGTCCAAGATTTAAAGAACACTTCGTTCTAATTCCCTATTCTACGAAAAGGCTACAGCAAACTAATTTTTACCCAGACGCAGGACGAGGAGGGGCTATTACCCTGTCTCGCCAATTTCGCCCTGGAGGCCGGCAAGGTGTGCGACGCGTTGGAGTCCAGAGACGAGCAGCCGCGGATGACGGCGATGCACGAAGGCGAGAGGCAATCGTGCGCAAACACTGCGTTGCTGTTGTCACAGCTACATCCGCCCGGAGCGGCGACTACGCAGTGTCGCGAGCGGAATGTCCGTGACTCGTGTTTGCGGCGATATCACGCACGATACGAACACCGATACTTCCGCACGTCGCCGGCGTACGAGGGCACCGGGCATCGCTCCCATCATGAAGGCGCTCTCGACGCGTTGCAGCAAACCATGTACGAACGCTAAGGATCAGTCGAGCGAGAGGAAGCCACCCCGGTTCGGCCGCGCGATACGGTGAACCGCCAGTTGTCCGGATTAACCGGGTATCACCTAAGTACTGAGTCCCTCTGATGATCCGATTGAATGTGAACAGATTTTTAATTTATGTCGAAGCTCTGTTGTTGTTGCTTACATTTGTTATTTTGTTCAATCACTTTTGGCCTACGTTTCTTTTCTACTTAGAAGCTTTGTCCGGATAATCGGCGGTTTACTATTATTAACCTTACCCTTTGAGGACCGGAGCTTTCTGATAAAATAACTTATGGAAAATTTTGTTTTCTAAGTGTTTTTGGAGTCACTGAATTCGATTCTGACTTCAGAATTATAAAATTCAAATTCCAAAAAATAGTCCGATTATCGTGAAATTCGGTTTTAGAAGAATTAAGTACCTTTGAGTTTGAATATAGCCTGAAAATATCGAAAAAAAATAATAGTCTCCGTAAATGAAGATCTAATATCATAAGGTTCTCATAATCAAAATTTGAAAGTCAGTTTAGAAATCAGTATTGTTTGTGTAGCACTGATAAGCTTGAAATAAAGCAAAATTGAAAACTTGATCTTATACTTCACACTTAAAAACTCCTTAAGAGTTTTATGACGATCAAATTATTTTTTTAAGTTCCGCTATATTAAATCCACCATTTTTTTGGAATTTTTTATTTTTGACGTCAGATTCGAATAAAACAAATTATTTCATAACTTCATAAGTTAAGCTTCATAAAGATCGAGAGCAAGCAGTTTATAAAATAAAAAGAGGTGACTTCAAATGGGATCGCCGGTCCACAAAGAGTTAAAGAATCTTCCGTCGTAATGAAGCATGAATCAAGATTAATCCTCACAAAGTATCATACAATCCATACAGCATAGATTTCCAAGGAATGTACAGGATCATAAAATTATCTGATATCCAAAAAGAATGACACTGGATGTCCTATAACTGGTATCGAATATCTGTATAATACAATTCCCAAAAATTCTAAAAAGAAAGGAAAGCAAGGAAAAAAATGATTAAACTTCTTGCATCTTTCTCTTTTTTCTTTTCACATTGGGAAGACATTTGGAAAGAAAATTAATATTTTTCTTTTGCTTTCCTCTTTCTTTAGAATTTGCATCAAATATCCGGAAAAATATCCGGTTATCTGGCCGGGTAAATACAGATATCCGATGTCACGTTCTTTTCGGATGCCTCATATCCGGTAATTTTATGGTGCATCCCTTGTTTTATTCATGAAGATTCGTATGGTACGTTGAGGATTAAGCGATGTACGAAGAGTCATTCTCGAATCGAATTAAAATGGATCAGAATGATCGACAGAGACGTATTAATTTTCTCAGAATGGAAAAAGTAGTACGCAGAAAAAACAATAATTTTGCAAATGTACTAGGAAAAAAGACAGTAGTAACTATAAAGATGACAGATATAAGTTTTATGTGTAGAATTAATGTACATGATAATTAAACTATTTTATAATTATTGCAGCTATTAATAGTTTATTTAATTATGTACATGTCAGTATATTCAACTATATACACTGATTCTATTTATTTAACTTATTTGTGCAATTGTCACAGTTGCTATTATGTTTCTTTTCTGAATGGAGTTTCCGTTTCTTTTCGATTCGAGATTTCAAAAATACGGTGGTATGTGAAACAGCATTTTTTGCATATGATGCGTATAAATTCCTCGTCAGAGCGAGATTTCAAAATCCTGAATTAAAAAAAAAATTATAAAAAATTATAAGAAAAAGAAGATGATGTGTAATTAGCAAATTGATGCATTTTATTTGTTAAAAAAAACAAGCTTATGAAGGATTAAAAGGAGAGAATAGATATGTCTATAATTAAGGGAATAAGATGTTTTATCTATTTGCGAGGTGTGCTATCCCAAGCTGAACAATAAGTCATCATGACATCAAAATGATGTCAAAACGATCATTAAAAAAATCATTTTTCAATCATTTACGATTTATTTTAATATTATTTTAACATTATCGTGACTTATCGTTGTGCTTGGGATTCGTCTGGACGACTTTCTGAAAATACGTCCACTTTTTCTCTCCTACATTGAACTGAACAACGATTAACGAGTTATAAAGACAATAATAATGACATCCCTGACAGAGATTTTATTCGCACGACGACTGATCGTAACGAAAATCGAACTTCGCGAACGTTCGCCACAGAAAAGGATCGCAAAATTTCATCGAACGAGAGTTTGGACGAACGCCTCGCAAATGAAAGTTGAAAGGACAGGATCCGATGACCGTAAAAAAAATATATGTGTAAACTATTGTGTTAAGTATCCCAAAAAGAAAAAAAAGATATCGTAACAAGAGCATATGTCTCCCTTTAGCGTATTAATTCTCCGTGTTCGCGCCAATCAGAATTACATTAGCGCGATTATTCGCGTTTAATTTCTCGCAGACAGTAGTTACACGCGGAATCGCCAACGCGTTTTTCAACGCCGGGAGACGTGACGAAAGAAAGAAGAATATAAAGATAGAGAAAAAAGAAAGGATACTTGACGCGGCTTCCAAAGAGTCTATCTTCGTAAATCTATATCTATTATTACTGTCTACTATATCAAATATTTACGTTACACGGCGTTATACGCATATCGATGTGTCAGTCGATGTGTCAGTATATTCGAAATATAATAAATACATTTCAACATAAATGCGTTTTGCAGCTCAATGCCTCAACATGAATCTTGTATACACTCATAATTTTGCAATATACAGTTTTGGCTAAAAATATTAGGGATATCTTATTGATATAAAATTTTAACTTAAAAATTGATTTATTTATATTTGCTATACATTGTCCTTCGTTTCAAAAATTCTTTATAAATTTATGTATAATGTTGGTAATCAATAGATAAAAATAAAGGTAAAAGAAATATAGATGAATGTAAAAAATATAAATTCTAATTTTGGCCAAAACTGCACATACACACACAGTTGGAAAATTTGTGTTAAATATAACATCTCAATCATCAGTCCATTCAAATTTTTGTGTTAATTTAATTTGAGATGAGTATTAAGAGATGAGTATTAGAACATAAATATTATGCAAAAAATTAACAGAAAAAATACAACACTGGCACAATTTGTTAAATTGTGATAGCATATTTCTTCAGTAAAATAAATTGAGAATTATATATTTATAATATATTAAATTAAATGATCACATTTTATTCATTTTACTTAGAATTTAAATTTTAAAATACATTACTTTTATGTTATTTGTTTACTTACTCTCTTATAAATTACATTATTTTATAAAAGAAATACTGAATATCAATTTAATACAAAATTCCTATTATACAAGTATTAAATTATTATCACTCGACATGTTAAAAATTCAATAAAAATTTTAACAAGAACCGATTTAATACAAAAACAATATTCTTTGCCGCATACCTGGTTATCGCGCGATTCGATACCATCGCCGTCATTCGGCGGATCGACGGAATCCGCATCGACGGATGCAGAAATGTCCTGCAGCTCTTCTAGTATCTGTAACAATTGCGGCTTGTAGAGCTTCAGATACTCCAACTGTAGCTTTGCGCAATCAACTGCAATAAGTAGTCGTATTGTTTATTTTGAACATCGATATTCTTAATTATACTTTTCCGAACAGAATTTTTGGAGATTTTTGAAGAGCACTCACTCGCTAACTTCGACGCCTGTTCGTATCTGATTTTTAACTCCATCTGCGCTTCGTTGAGTTGGCGGATCATTTCCTCGTAAGACATCGGCATAACAGTCGATGGAGTCGACTGACCCTAATTAATAATATATTAAATTAACTTTAACTAATTTTATTTATTCATATTAAAATTTAAGTCACAAAATACATTATTTTTATATCATAATATTATTTATTTACTTACTCATAAATTGTTATTTCAATATTTAAAAAAAAAATTGAATATCAATTTAACACAAAATAATTAAATAAGACATTAACATTATATTAAATTATCATCATTCGGATATTAAAAATGCAGCACAAAAATTGTAACAAAGATCGGTTTACAAATATAGGTTGTGGCGTCGCGTACTCCAACATGCTCCAATATGCTTCATAGCTCTTATGCACTCAAATGAGCTCATTAGAGTGAATAAGAATTATAGCAAGGAGCATATTATATTTTAGTGTATACCTGATCCTGATTAAGATCCATAATTAATTTGCTTTCCTGATGCAGCTAATGCGAAGAGAAATCTCTTATCACGGAAAGAGCAACGGTTTTCGGCGTTTTCGCGAAGAATAGTTTACTTGCCACCGACAGTGTCGCCAACATAACGGCTGCGTTCAGCGGACTCAATAGTTGAGTGAGCGCTCGCTGCTATTGATGTATTCTTCCAGATCTAAAATACTGATTGGATGATCTAAAAGAACTAATAACGATGACGCGTTTAAATTACTGGTCTAAAAAAAAAACGCGTTAAATTTTGACTGGTTATTTTAGATTTTCTTTTTGACGCTTTAACTCTTTTTAACTCTTACATTTTAAACTATTATAATAATTTTCTGTTCTTATATTTATTATATCTATGACTTGACATTATATATGTTAAATACGTTATATATGTTAAAATCATGTTAACATTAATATGAATGTACTGTCTTTATATTTTATATTTATTATGATTTATTGTTTTTCGTCGATTCGACCTTTGTTAATTTAAACGTTCGTTAAACAAATTCGTCACTTCGGATGATTTAGACGGATTTCAATATTTCAAATCTACATAAAATGTACTATAAAATATGATTATTTGTGAACATTAATATATCATCCAAGGAGATATTTCATGAGGAGATTTGGCAATCGTGTGGATGAGTTACTCGTTACTTTATTGATTGATTTTAAATATCTCAATTTTATGAATTTAAACAGATTACACTACAGTTTTGACAACCTGTGAATGATTCTACCTTGACCGTTCGAAAATCTATTATGGATTAAGAAGATTGCTGATGAAGATTCTAAAGAGAATCGAAACGTTCAAGATCTCTCAAGATTTAAAATAAAGATGACATCACTTCGTGGATTAACAAATGTAAAATTTTATTGCGCACCTCCACTCTCATTAGCCCAAATTTAATTTGTTTTTTATTATTTTAAAGAGAAAATGTTAATGTTAAAATGAAAAGGAGCCTGTGGGAAATAATTTTTATTATGGCAAAAGATAAAATCAAATTCAATATATCGACGCCTGAGAAGGTCTCTATATCGAGAAAAACATAAAGAAAGATTTATGTCAAGAAATGAATGAAAAGTGGTCTATTTCGCATAAGTCATAAAGATCAGCGTATGTCGGAACGCATATTAAATACGGTTTATATTGAGAAAATGAGAAGAACGGATCAAGCCGGTTCAAGTCGTATGAAATTAAAGAAGAGATTATATAGCGCAATATATTTTGTCTCGTAAATTTTATAATGGTACGACTGAGATAAGGAATCGTCTTGATTTTCAATCCTGTTTCTCGCATTCATTTATTATTCATATAGAGGAAAAGCCCCTATTATGAGATACCGAGTTCATTTTGGGTAAATGTTAGAAGTAGAAGCTTCTAGAATTAAAAAAAATAATAGATTATTTTGAAGGGAATTTAATAAGCTTTAAGACAACGTTATATAAAATTTAATTTAAATTCCATTTTTTTTTTTAAATTAAAGTAATGTAAAAAGTGAACAAAGTCAAAAAATTGTGCTTCTATAATATGAGATGCAAGAAACGCAAAGTATATCAGTATTGCAATTAAAAAACTTTATTTAATGTTTCTAAAATACAAACAAACCCAGCCAGCGTGTGCGAAAAATAAGTATGCGATAGATTATCCAATCAGAACTCGTCTTCAGGTAATTGGAATCAAGCATCGCAGAAATAGACATTCGGCATTCATTCCGATTATCTTTTTTATTATTGTACAATAACATTTATACTTTAGCAACGATTTTCACTATGACATAAGAGATGGATTATTATATTAAATACTGTAGGTATCTCATATTATGATTTACACGCCTTATGGTTTTACAATCATCAAATCTAACTTCTGTAATTAAACAATTCAACATCCCATATTTTTCTATTAGTATGACCTTACTCTATCACTACATAAAAAATTTATTGTCAAATATTTATTTATTAAATAATAAACAAGGTTCAAAGGCTCATCTCAACGAAACTTGAAGACACCCAAATTCTAAAGTCTTGTTTTACAATGACTACAGCATGATCTAATAATGAATTTTCTATTAAATTTTCTATTAAATAGTTTTCAATCCAAGAGCAATAAATTCATGGTAGAACTAATAGATAGCTTTGATTAGTTTAGCAGAAACGCCGCTCTCATATTAGGCGCCTATCTAATAATAGGGGGCTTTCCTCTATTATTTAATTTTCTGTAACTAAATTTGTGTAATTTATGAATAGTGAATATTGCACTATATAGACCCTTCTAATTTTTTATGTGACTAGAACCGTTCTTCTTATTTTCTCGATATAAATCGTATTTCGTATGCGTTCCGACACAAACCAGTCTTTACGCGAAATAGACCCTTTTCATTCATTTCTTGACAGAAACCTTTCTGCACGTTTTTCGATGTAGCACTTTTTATTCTCTTTTTTTCTTTAATTATTTTACTGTATTTCGCTAAAATCATATTGCATTATAATTAGCGAAATACAATAAAATAATTAACAATTACATTGCATAGCTTTTTAATATTATATTTATTGTAATCCTTTAATAACAATAATTATTTACAATATACAATGTATAATAAAAAATTGTTCGAAATATAATAAGAATTATATTATAGGAGCACAATTAACAAAATTTAGTAATGAAGTATTATACGAAAATGTCGAAAATACATACGATAATACAAATTTTCTAAACCAATGTTTAATGAAATATTGATAAATGTGAAATGAAAATACTAACAACAATTAGATCGTACTTACTATTAACTTGCGATTATATTATAAAACTTATTAATATCGTGATAAAAAGTCATTAATACATTTACGACAAAACTTTCATCGCATTTAAGATAATTATCCCGATAATTTGATCAAGGTTCCTCCACGTTGTGATAAGGTTAGTATCCGATACAAAGAAGAAAAAAAATCTTCTTCATAGAAAAGCGAACTTGATGTATTCTGATTCCACGTCAAGTTCATTCGCAAAAAAAAGTTAAGCAATCCGTCAAACACCAGCGGTCTTATTACAGAAGGATGTGAATTCCAAATCTTTCAGACCACTTATGATAGAAATAATTTTGGTAGCATCTTACATTTTTAATTACATTTTTATTGCATTTTTAATATAATACCAAAATTTGCAAGGAAATTATATGTTCTGCCACACATTATTACAAATCATCTCTTAAAAATAAAAAGATAAAATGATTTCCTTATGGAATGGTGATTACGAAGGAATATATTTAATAGTAATAAAATACATGCATTATTGTAATTTTTTATATGTATGAATAC
>NW_011627307.1:87890-106935 GCF_000204515.1 Acromyrmex echinatior | reverse complement strand
GCCCTCTCACCACGACAAGGTGGCAGCCCGCGAGAGGGGGCGAAAGTCACCTTGAAATAAAATATTCTACTTTTTATTTCACATTCTTGTAGCTAACGTTAAGACGTTTCCAAAACATTAGTTACAAACCTTTTTTCTATAAGAATTTTCTGAGTTATGGTATTCAAAATTTACAGTACCGTCGGCATTAGCATTACCCCAGATGAATCACGTTTAGTCGGACCTCTTGTATGTGCACGCGCAGGCGCGCGCGCGTGTGTGTGTGTGTGTGTGTGTGTGTATGTGAATGTGAACAGAAACAAATTAAATGAACATTAATACAAAGAGGGTTTGAAGTCTTTAAATACTACAGGAGTAATAAACCGTTAGCCAGTGTTACAAGGTTCGTGGAATCAATCAATCTTGTGGACAAAAGAAGTAAATATATATATAAACATATTTTAAATAAAATTACACATATTTATAATTAATTTCTTATAGATTTAAAAAAAAATATTAATAAATTTATTTATTCCAAATGATATAAAATTAATATACTTTTATGTAGACAGTATTTAGAGGTTGAAGAGACTCTATTAGCGCTATTTGTGTCATTCTACTTTTTGTTTTACATCAAGGGGATAATCATTTTTCGGGTGTACAATCTGTCAGAAGTCCGGCGAAGTCCGATGAAATCCGAAAAAATCCGGTCAAATCTGATGAATTCCGATGAAGTCCAGTGAAGTCTTGAAATTCGAAGTCCAGGTGTATACCTATTTTTTGAGTGATTACTCTCTCGTTTCACACCTATTAAATGATAAAAATAGAAAAATAGCGCTAATAGCATCTGCCTGATCGCAACTATGTAAACTGAACGCAACTTTAATAAATAGTATTTCATATATCAATATTTTCTACAACATTAATATTAATATTGATTAAAGATATAAAAAATGCATTCGGACGTCAAGGAACGCCCCATATTGAATCTAAATACGAATGTACCGAAACCGATTACGTGATCTACAATGTAGTGTTCGCATGCAGATAGGATTTGTGGGATTTGTCCCACGTAGAATCTCTATCTCTGTTCACATACACACGCACGCATCTATGCACGCACGGCACGCACATACACGCGCGCGCATATATACACAAGAGGTATAAATCCGCTAGGCAACCTCCACGTGGTTCACCTTATAAAGCTCGATAAAGCTCGATCTACATAAGACAGAGAATGCGGATCGCAAAACTAGAAACTAACATATTTTAATTATGATATGATTGTAAGACGCAGAACTCAGAAAGTTGGGTGAACTTCAACTTTCGCGTTTTGCATCTTGCGCCCTATTGCGGCTGCGATCTATTACAATCTGAAATACGTTTTATTTTTCGATCTGCGATCTGCGTTCTGCGTCTTATGTAGATCGAACTAAATGCCGGCAGTATTGTAAATTTCGAATTCCATAACTCGGAAAGTTCTCATGGAAAAAATAAACAGTATTTTGAAAATATCTCAACGTTAGTTACAATAATATGAAATAAAAAATATTGTTCTATTTGAAAAATTCAAGGTGATTTTTACCTGGCTGAGACAATACCATCAAAGATCATACTAATTACTATTTAAGCATCATTTAAAAACCTACAGCTTTGTATAAGATACTTTTCTAGAAAATGCGTATGAGATATTTAATCGAATTTTGGACATACAGAGTAATCAACTACACGGGACGGCATATACATATTCCTCATGAAAAAGTGAGTCGAAAACGTCAATAGCAAAATGTTGTGGTATCAATAGTTTTTAAAGGGTGAGCCTTAGAAGATGTCCAATCACAAGGCATGAAATTCGCGCTGTCAGAAGTGACGCAACTAAGCAGTCGACCACGCGAACGATTTGATGAATACCGCTCAATACCGAATGAGTATTGCAAAGTTTCGTGAAATTTCTGTATTAACGTTTACTGCAGTATTCTTAAATTGAGTTCGATTCAATTGATGGGAAGTAATATCAATTGCAAATTTGATACAATGTCATTTACGGGGTCCATTATGAAAGTAATGCGCATGATTTTATTGTGACGCGAATATCCATCGCAGCGGGGTAAAATAGGTCGGGAAATGTGATGGGGGGTCTGCCCTTCCAAAGCAGCCGGTCGCCTGAGTGGAAGGACGTGCCTCCGCGTGAAGTGTGTTTTTCGACTTTGTAACACGGCGCGATGGAGCGTTCGCTCGAACAGCGATACGCCATCAAGTTTTGCGTGCGACTTGGAAAGAATGCAACCGAAATATTCCAAATGCTTCAAGAGGCCTTCAAGGACGACTGCATTTCAAGGTCACAGTCCGGGAGGTGGCACAAGGCGTTCAAGGTCGCCGACGAACCCCGTTCTGGATGCCCAACAACGGCCAGAACCGACGAAAACGTGAATCGTGTGTGCGAAGTTTTGCGTTCCGACCGTCGATTGAGCATCCAGTACATCGCTGACACTCTAAACATGTCCACATTTGCGGTACATAAGATAGTGACGGAGAATCTGCAAATGCGCAAGGTCTGCGCGAAGCTTGTGCCGAAAGTGTTGATGGAAGACCAGAAAGAATTTCGAGTTTCGCGCTGTCAAGAATTGTTGGATTTGATTCAAAATGAGCCGGACTTTTTTTGTTTCCAGCTACGACTTTTTTTTGTTTCCCCGTCTGAAGAGAGAGCTGAAAGGAAAACATTGGGAGTTCGTGGAAAACATCCAAAAGCATGTTACAACGTTCCTAAGAGACATTCCCGTCGAGGAGTTTCAGCGTCCCTTCCAGGCGTGGCAGACACGTCTCCGCAAGTGTATTGATTCAGGGGGAGAGTATTTTGAAGAATTTTGAGCATTTGTACCGCTACGATCAATAAATCTATTTTTCCCAGAAAATGCGCATTACTTTTATAATGGACCCTGTATATCAGTAAAAAGGATTTATAAAATGTTTCAAGTAATAAAAATTTGTAAATAAAAAACAAATTTGTAAATAAAATCAATATTAATTAAATTATCTAAACAAATAATATTAAAAATATCAATAACAAGATTGAAAACAAGATCGTTTATGTTAAATACATTACTTTAAATATGAAGCACCACTACAGTCTGAATGTTAAGATGTTGAACTATTATATATATTCATTTAAATGAATTAATTTTGGAAATCATAATTGCGTGCCGATATGGTTGTCGGACTTTCAATGCAATCAATCTGAAATATTAATAATTCTTTCAAATTTCTCAAATTTAATCTTAAAAAATTGTAATAAACTTATTGCCTCGGCCAAGAGTCGAACCCGGATCTCTTGCATTCCGTGTATTAATATTTATTGCAATATTCTTACATTGAGTCCGATTCAATTGATGGGGAGTAATGTCAATTGTAAATTCGATACAACGTCATTTATATCAGTAAAAAGGATTTTTCAAATATTTTAAGTAATAAACAAATTTATAAATAAAATCACAATATTAATTAAATTATCTAAATAAATAATATTAAAAATATTAAAAATATCAATCGACAAATGTTTCCAAAACTTTTTTTCTGTTCAAGATACAGCCAACACGTACAGTTTTTGCATATTTGGCGTACGTGCGACATGCGGATCGGAAGCTTCTAGAAGGATCCCAAGTGTCCTTAGAGGTTTCAAAACATAAACTCGGCCATCACCTCGTCGATAAAGTCGAAAAACAATAAGCCAAGCCACACATCGCATGTACGCAGATCTCAACCGCTATAACGGCGAATCAACTCGGTCGCAGCGCATGCGCGATCGCGTGACGCAAAACGCGTGATATGCGTTCATCCCAATCAAGAACCCAAATTTAACGGGCGCACATGGCAATAGCATGCCGCTTGGCTGTCGCGCTTGAAATTGCCAATCGCCGCCCGAAACAGAGGGTCACTTCAAAATTTTCAATTTTGCAAAAATCTCATAGGCGAATGCAAAGGAAAGCCTTTATTCTTAAAAGAACATAAAAGGCAAAACCGAGAAGCAATGACTCTCTTATTTTTCGCTGTTCTCGAGTCAATGCTTCGCTACAAGTGCAATCGCCTAGAAGACGCGTCAGAAAACGCCGCGTTTGATTCGCCGCAATTGATAATTCGCGTAAAGCGAAATTCAGCTGAAACGCCGTATCACTTAAATTTTTCTCGCCATCGCTCTCGCTCTAACTCACTCTCGAACATTGCTGGTCCTTCGAGCCGGATTCGCCTTCGGTGAATTTATCGTTCGTTCGAGAGTATTATCGCGTTCAGTGCGTGTATTATCTAAAAAATCAGAGAGAGAACGTTCGTAAGTGAAATCATGAGTAACGAAATAACCGCTTTGCTGATCGCTCAGAGTGACATCCACGATCACATGGCCATATCAGTGATCAATTTAAAGAAGATGGGGATGGCCAACATCACCCTCCACGCTGTCGAAACCCGCTCAGCGCTTCTCGATCAGCTGTGGACGAAATTTGAGAAACAACACGAACTCATTCGAGCACATTACAAGGAAGCCTTCGATCAGAGTGAGTACAACATGTCTCAATTTGCCAATTCCGCCGAAATCACGTACGTGCAGCAGAGCAGGCATTACCGGACAAAACTCAAGGCTGAGAAATCAAGTACAGCTCCTCCGAGTGAATCGGGAACCGATTGTTCTACCAAGTCGGCGCTGCCGCGTTTAAAAATCCGATCGTTTTCGAGCGCGTTTGAAGACTGGCCATCGTTTCGGGATGTATTCTTGTTCATCGTTGGCAACAATCCGTCTATCTCAAACGTAGAAAGATTTCATCACTTAAAGCATTGCTTGGAAGGATCCGCGGAGGCATTGATACTCCCGCTGGCCGTAACCGGAGACAATTATTCGCGTGCGTGGGCGCTCTGCAAGCATTACGAGAATAAAAGGGAGTTGTCGCGCTCCAATTTTTGTATGTTCACCTCAGTGCAAGAAATGAATAGCGATACCGCCGAGGAACTTAATCGCATCTATAACGCCGCGATCAGTGCCGTGAACGGCCAAGAAAGTATAGGGAGACCAATCGATTCACATGGCTTTGACCTTTTCAATCACTTAGTCATCGAACTTTTCGACCCGAAAACGCGTCTCGAAAATCGCACACGAGCGATTCCATGAACTTGCCAAACCACGACACATTGGACTTCATCACAAGGAAAACTCTGACTCTCAAAGCCGCAAAACCAAGGGCCACTAAAGCCCTTGAAGATCCATCGCGAATCGCGAAGTTGCACGTCGTCAAACGTGTAGCCGACGCTCCCGGTTGCGTCCTGTGCAAAGGTCGGCATAACGTAATGATGTGCGAATAATTTAAATCGAAATCCGCATCCGAGCGAAAATCCGTCGCCGATTATGTTACAATTGCCTCGGTTCGCATCCGATCGCGAAATGTCAGTCAACGAAGACGTGCTTCTCGTGCAAGGCGAGACATCACACACTCTTGCATGAAGCGTACGTCGCTGCGAAACCCGCCGACGCCAGTGTTGACCGCTGTGCGTCAAGACAACGAGTGCAAGGCCATTCTGCTCGCTACCGCGAGAATTACTGTCGATGATCGTCACGGGGCTCCGCACCCGGTTAGAGTCCTGATCGATCAAGGATCGGAAGTGTCCTTGATCTCCGAGGCGCTAATCCAGCGCTTACGCCTGCCGCGCGGCAATCTCGAACATCTCCGCCACAAGGCGATCGCGAAGCAATCCGAGCTCCGTCAGCTGTCCATGGTGGGCGGGTTCTCGCTGAGTATTCCTGCGGATCATTGTCTCGCGGATTCGCGGTCATGGGAATACGAGGGTCATGCAACGCTGGGCTTGCAGTGGCACTCGGTGGACGATATCTTCGCGTTTTCAATTCAAGGCTGCACCATTGAGAATTTCACCAAGAGGAAAGTTCTCTCGGAGACCGCGCGTTTGTTTGACCCGCTCGGATGGTTGACACCAGTAGTGATCCGCGCAAAAATCTTTCTTCAATCAGCATGGTTGCAGAAACTGGGATGCCCCGCTCCCTCAAGCAGACCTGCCATTGGAGTCATTTCCTGAGGAACTCCCAAGGCTTGAACAGTTCAGAATCAACCGCTGGTTGAACACAAGCGCTAAGGACGCTAAAATCGAGCTGCACGGATTCGCCGATGCGTCCGAACGAGGGTACGCAACCGTGGTGTACCTCCGTGTCATCAATACTGACGATGTCAAGGTTCTCCTACTAGCAGCAAAGAGCAAGATCGCTCCGATCAAGCCGGTATCCTTGTCGCGATTGGAGCTGTGCGCCACTGCTCACGAAATTAGTCGCACATACACGTACCGTTTTAAGCTTGTCCACAGCTCCAGTTACTCTTTGGTCCAACTCCAAGGTCACACTCTACTGGATTCAGGGTCACGCCTCTCGATGGAAGACTTACGTGGAAGACAATCGCGTGTCCATAATTCAAGAGGCTCTTCCAGAAGGACGATGGCGTCATGTTCCCGGAAAGGACAACCCGGCCGACTGCGCCTCTCGGGGGATAACACCAGGAGAACTTATGGATCATCCACTCTGGTGATTAGGTCCCCCTTGGCTGCTCAGGGACTCGACTTGACCTAACGCTAAGCCTGAAACTCCATCGGAGGAAGTGCTCGAGCAACACATCCACTCTCACACCATCACGTCAAAGGTGGTCATAGAGTCGAAGCTCTTTCTCCGATTCTCCTCACTTCACCGGCTCCTGAGAGTCACAGCATAGTGCTTACGTTAACTGCACCAAAGGAGACCGCCAACAACAGAAGGAAGTCTGAGGTCGATCTTGACACCCGATGAAATCGACGTGGCACTAGGACGATGGATCCGAGCAGTTCAGGCACTGTATTATCCACGCGAGGTCACTGCCGCAGAGGATTAATGCCCGATGCCACCTCGCAGCCAGTTGCGGACCTTGAGTCCCTTAATCGACAAGCAAGGGGTGCTGAGAGTCGGAGGGCGCCTAAAGCACGCGATTCTCTCTCCGGACGAGCGGCATCCGACAATCATTCCGCCGCACTCACACCTCGTGCGCCTCTTAATATTATTATGTCACCGCCGAGCACTCCATGGAGGGGTGCAATTGACTCTGGGCCTGTTGCGACTGCGGTACTGGATCCCTCGAGGGCGAGCCATAACGAAATATTGGCTGCATCGATGCGTCACTTGTACCAGATGGAGAGGGGTCACGTCACAGCCGCCGATGGGCAACCTCCCTCAAGGACGCGTAACTCCTGCACGTCCATTCCTCAGGATCGGTATCGACTACGCCGGGCCGATACTCATTCGCACGAGCCGAGGACGCGGGCACCGGTCCCACAAGGCCTTCCTTGCAATCTTCGTTGGCAACGCACCTTGAGGTCGTGTCCAACTACACGGCGGACACATTCCTGGCCGCGCTTCGTCGATTCACATCAAGGAGAGGAATCTGTTCGGATATCTACTCCGACTGTGGCACGAACTTCGTTGGCGCCGATCGACAGATACGAGAACTTTTTCGCATATCTTCCGCCAACGGCAGCCGCATCGCGAATGCTGCTGCCACAGAAGGAATCCGATGGTATTTCAACCCACCTTCTGCATCTCACTTCTTTGGGCCTCTGGGAAGCAGCAGTAAAATCGATGAAGTACCATCTTCGAAGAGTGATCGACGATGGCACGCTCACCTATGAGGAGATGAGCACTCTTCTAACTCAGGTAGAGGCCTGTCTGAACTCTCGGCCATTGCTGGCGTTGTCCGACGATCCCGACGACCTCTCAGCGCTCACTCCAGGACACCTGCTCATCGGAGCTCCGCTGTTAGCCAGAACCGTTGCTCGCAGAGAAGGCAACGAGCTCTCTCTCTCTCTCTCTCTCGTTGGCAGCATATTCAGGCAATGCGTGATCATTTTTGGGAAAGATGATCGCAGGAGTACCTGCATTTCTTGACCTCACGTCCGAAATGATGCAAGATAAGTGCCGCGCCTCAGATTGGCTCATTGTGCCTCATACTTTCAGAGACATCACCGCCGAATAAATGGCCTCTAGCTCGCATCACCAAGCTGCACCCAGGAGAGGACGGGGTGACCCGAATGGCAACGATCCGCACAACGTCTTCCGAGCTCATCCGACCTCTGGTCAAATTGGTGATGCTGCCTGGACTTGCTGCCTCGCCCACTCTACATGCGGACTCGCAAGAGCAGTAAAACCGCACATTGTAATAAATGGCGCGATCTTCTTCAATGTATTCGCGTCAGTTAAAGCGTGTGTAATCGCAGTAATGTTCGCGTTGATTTTATTTACCTTTCGCACTCTTCGATGATGCGAATTTTCCTATTTTTTGAAAATAACATGTTTATCGCTTAATGCAATGTACTATACACTGTTACATTTTCGCCGTTTCATTTCGAAATTATTCTGATTACGTTCACAACCATTGCGCACTTGTAATCGCGATTGCCCGCTAATTCCCTTCGATTGATGTCATAGCTAAATTACATGACCGCGTCTACGTCATTGTACTTCTTGAATATTTTTTTGTTAATTCAAACTCAGAGTGTATCCGATCATGTGTACGCATATGCTTCCACGACACTGTGCGCGGGACGCACACACATCATCAGCCTGCGCCACCTAAAACGCCGCGATCTTCCAATAAATAGAACTCGCGACATCTGTACGCTTGCCGAGCGTGATCATTAATTTCGTCATTGCGTGTGACAAGGCGGGCGGGATGTTCAAGATACAGCCAACACGTACAGTTTTTGCATATTTGGCATATGTGCGACATGCGGATCGGCAAGCTTCTAGAAGGATCCCAAGCGTCCTTAGAGGTTTCCAAAATAAACTCGGCCATCACCTCGTCGATAAAGTCGAAAAACAATAAGTCAAGCCGCACGTCACACATGCGCAGATCTCAACCGCTATAACGGAACCAACTCGGATCGGTCGCAGCGTATGCGCGATCGCGTGACGCAAAACGCATGATATACGTTCATCCCAATCAAAAATCCAGATTTAATGGGCGCGCATGGCAATAGCGTGCCGCTTGGCCGTCGCGCTTGAAACAGAGGGTCACCTCAAAATTTTCAATTTTACAAAAATCTCATAAAATAATGCAAAGGGAAGCCTTTGTTCTTAAAAGAGCATAAAAGGTAAAACCGAGAAGCAATGACTCTCTTATTTTTCGCTGTTCTCGAGTCAATGCTTCGCTACAAGTGCAATCACCTAGGAGACGCTCCGCCGCCAGAAAACCATCGCGTTTGATTCACCGCAATTGATAATTCGCGTAAAGCGAAATTCAGCTGAAACGCCGTATCACTCAAATTTTTCTCGCCATCGCTCTCGCTCTAATTCGCTCTCGAACATTTTCTGTCACAAACAACATTAGAAAATATTAATTTAAGAATTATAATAGACAGATTAAGGACTCTTGAATTTAACAAAATTTAAATAAATATTATAAAGAATATATAAGAGTCACATAATTATAATAAGTGTAGATGTCACATTAATAGAATAAAATTTAATTAAAAATTTAGATAAACATACGTATAGACATTACATGTTTCAGCTTTTTATTAAGCCATCTTCAGATAATCCTTAATATTTTGCAATTTCTTGAGTATATTCATTTTTTTATCGGTAGTTTACAATTTGTTCGTGATAAAACGTTAAATGTTCGATGAGTCTTCCAAGAAACAAAATTTCCCTGTTAATCCCTCTTAATTTGCAGGTCGAATGTTTGAATTTTTTAGATATTACATATGTTACAGAATTGATATTATTTGTTATATGTGAGAAGAAGAGTTTTTCAATTTATCTCTTTTTAAATACTCACCGTATACTCGAACAATTCATTGTGATGGTCAAACTTTGTCAAATATATAAAAATTGTAGATAAATTATGAATATTAAAACAAGACAATAAGAGTGAATTAATATTATTCACAGTCCAAAAGTTAAATTGTAAAAAACTATTGTTTTAAATGATTGATCTAAGATATGTTATCAGACTTCTCAACACTTATTGATTTGAAATTTTCGATAGATTGGTGTGACACAAATATAAACAGTATCATACTTTGTTTATAGATATATATGCTTTATTTGAAACCTTGTATCGGTTTAAAGATTAAGACTATTATTGTCTTATTATTTATATATATTGTCTTATTTTTTTATGTTCATTTCAGAGATCAGTTGTTTATTACAAGGTTTCTTCGTCTAAAACTTTAATGTTATTCCAATGGAAATCGTGTGGCGTCGTTCTACGTTCAGTTATCACAGAACGAGTAATCATGTTCCAATTAATATGTTTGTGATGTTCTGCAATTCTTGTTTTTAGTTGTCTACCCATTTGTCTAACATAAGATGCATCACATTTTTTGCAACAGATTTTGTAAATAAGATTACATTTTGTATTAGACGATCTTTTTGAACTTTAGTACACTTATTTAATTTGTTAGTACTGTGAAAAGATATTTTATAATAATATTTTTATTGTTAATTTGTTTAAATTTATTTGTGAACTCTAGAATAAAAGATATCGCGAATCATGATACGTCATTTTTTAGTTCTTTATTTTCTTCTTTGTTGTTATTTTGAATTTTCTTCTTTGAATGTTTTCAATTATAATATATTATTAATAGTATCAAAAATAAATTTAAGTGAGTAATCATTATGTAACAGTGCTTATGAATGTTATATTTTTCAAATAGTGCTCTTTGTTGAAAAATAATAAGGCCTTGTCAACTAAATTGAAAATTATGCCTCTTTTCTGAGATACGAGATGATTTGAACAAGGCCTAGCAGGCGCGCCGCTACCATTCGAGCTTAGAGGCTCGCGAGAGACTCTATCTGCTCGGGACGAGTGGGGCCGTATATTCATGCCACCCTGTATACATAAATTTTTTATAATTATTAAGATGTTCGCTGTCACTACATCATAAAAATGACGTCATCATCAGGATCTTCATCCGGATCTCTCCTCCTTTTTAGGTGATTGTTAGTATCATTTACATTCCTTTCCAATCGGCGCGTTCTCTCTATCAAGACATCACATAAGCGATTCATCCTAGTGATGACGTCAGCGGTGCTAAGTCTGGAAAAGATTAAAAAAATATGAAATTAACATACTTAGTTATAGCGAGGCATGTCCACGCGAAATAACATTTCGGAACTGTTCTTATCATTTAAAATAACTTTAAAAGATTAGTATTATATATTGGGAATGTGCATTAATTTTAAAGGATTTTCAAAAGCTGGCTTAACTAATACTATCGCATTATATTGCCATATTGTTGCTACCTTCATGTTCAAAGCATCATCATGTGGCTTTAGTTTTCAGTATGTGTCATTTTGCCAAAGTGTAAACAACATTGTTTTTTTTTAACATTGAATATGTTGAATTTTGTGCCAACAAAACGCAATTTGCGGGAAGCTTTGCTTTTTTGCTTTCATTTGAAGAAAAGTACTGCTGAAAGTCAACGAATACTGTCGGAAGCTTGTGGTGATTATACTCTACCGATTTCAACATGTGAGTACTGATGTCGACGCTATAAAAAAGATAATTTTGACATAGAAGACAAAAAACGTCCAGGCCAGCCGAAAAAATTTGAAGATGAGGAAGTGGAAGTCTTTACTCGATCAAGATCCGAGTCAAACACAAGAAGAACTTGCAGAATCATTAAATGTTGATCGATCAACGATTTCCAGATGTTTGAAGACCATTGGAATGATTCAAAAGCAAGGAAATTGGATGCCATACGAGTTGAAGCCAAGGGACGCCGAAAGACGCAAAATGACCTGTAAATTATTGCTTCAAACACAGAAGAAAAAGTTTTTTGCATCATATCGTGACGGGTGATGAAAAATGGATACGCTACGATAATCCGAAGCACAAAAAATCATGGTGAACCATCAACATCGATAACAAAGCCGAATATTCATGGCGCCAAGCTCATGCTCTGTATTTGGTGAGATTAATTGAGTGTAATGTATTACTACCAACAACAATTGATGCAATTGAGCCGAGCATTAAAGCAAAAATAGCCAGATTACGCGAAAAGACACAACAAAGTACAAATAAGTTTATAATTTTCCTGCACGACAACGCTCGGTTACATGTTGCGAAACTGGTCAAGGAAACTTAACTTAACTGAGATATCTTATCACACCGTATTCTTCAGATATTGTTCCTTCTGATTATCACCTATTTCAATCAATGATTTGTCTGAGCAGCGCTTCTATTCTTATGAAAGTACCAAAAAATGGGTCGATTTGTGGATAGATGTGTCGTTCTTTCAACTTGGAATCCATCTATTATCAAGAAGATGGAAAGAAACGATGAACAATATTTTGAATGATCAATTTGTAATCATTTTTTCACAATAAAGCCGTATTTTTATCAAAAAATCCCTTAAAATTAATGCACATTCCCAATACATTAATTTCTCAAAATGAAGAGTAAAAGTAAATTACTGAATGAATATATAAAATGAAACAATATTTGATAATCATCTTCAATCAAGATGCAAAAATTATATTAATAAATCCTATTAATATAATAACTACTTATGTTTCTCTTATCAGCTTATTATCATCGCCGATATCCAACTCAATTCTTAATCCGTCGGGTTGTTTGATAGTTCTACCCGCCGCCTGAAGGTTCAGCGCATTCTCACTAAAATTAGTCGCTTTCTCCGCCAACAAACATGTTTGCATGTTTATATGTACCATCCACTCAACAAAATTATTGATGTTGGCCACATTGTCCAGCGGACTCCCACGACTCTTTTCTTTCGTGGAGATTTGGAATTCGTTGAAATAAAGAGACAGCTGCGAATAACGAACAAGTTGTAGCTTAGAGAAGATCAAAAATTTTCTTTCCCACACTAAAAATTAAAACGAAGAATTTCCTCGTAGAGAAGAGTATCTCCTCGTAAATGTCGCTCCGAGATAAACTAAAAATCAGTACATGTGCACGAGCAGCGGGATCAAAAGGACACCGAGTCTGTGCCCCTCAGAAATTGCGGCTAAAATAAATATGTTATTGGAAGCGTAGACCGGCGTCAAGATACTTTTTGACGGTCAAGTCGTGGACAATTCTCACGAGTCCGTGATCACAAAATCTAAGAAGTGACACGCGACGTTAGGAATAAATTCTGGATGGTCTCGTGCCGACGCCGCATGCTTCCTCGACATACTGCACGTGCGCTTTTCTCATAAATTTTAAGATTATAAAATTAAGGATGACATTTCCACACGCTACAGATTCTGGTCAATATCCTTTTCCACCTTTAATCAATTAGAAAGCAAGAAATAAGTCCCCATCGCCTAATTAACGAACCTATCCATCAATCAGGGCAGATTATTATAAAAACCCCACTCTGCGTCTTTTTTCCTAATTTCTCTCTGGAGACGGACATAGTGGTCCGAAGTTCTTATTTTTTTAACCGGGCAACACTTTAAAACTCAGAGTTTAGAAGCATACGAAAGAAATTTCATCGACCTCGCATACTTGGTAGCAAGACTTAAAGATTTAGAGTCAGTACTGAAGAAATATTACCAATCTCATACATCCTGGCCGGAGGACTCCCATCGATGAACATCTGAGTAATAAATCGGTATATCTCTATTCTCTAGTCGCCCTCGCTTTTTTTTTTCGGTAATTGATTTCATAATTTTATTTTATTATTCATTTATTTTTATTTTATTTTTATTCTTTTCTTCCTTTCTGTCTTTCTTCCTTTTGAGTTTCTATGAAAAAAAATAAAACATTACAGTCTGTTCACGCTATAATTTCAATCCATATCGCTGTCGCACCACGATAATTGCTCGTCCCGATCGCCCGTCATTATTATCATCGTCCGGGTAAAATCAGGTCAAACCCTCTCAGATCCACTCATCAAAACCTCCTTCTCTTTTTATTTCTTCGCTATTCTTCTCCTACACGGTACTTTCACACACACGCACGCACGCATGCACACACACACACACACACACACACACACACACACACACACACACACACACACACACACACACATACACACACACATACACACATCTAATCAAGATAAAACAAACCAAAGAAATCGTGTAACAAAAATATATTGCTAAATATTTCTTTTATTATATTACTATTAAACTTTCATTATATTACTATTAAATTTAATACGTAGGCTGCTGGAAAAGTTTCTGCAATCTAATACTTCCAGTGGCGCCAACGTTTTGCTACTATCAAATCCGTAAAATCAGACGTTTTTATATAACCTATAATTCAGTTGACAGTTTGTACCCAAGCCAACTAGTTTTGTTTGCATAGTATTTTAAAAGAAGTTATTTTGTAACAAAATGGAATTTTCGCGTGAAAATTTTCGGACAATGATTTTTTACGATTATAAATGTAATCTAACTCCGAAACAATGCATCGATCGACTTCATTTGGCTCATGAAGCACCATCCAATAGGACTGTTTATAACTGGTTTGCCGAATTCTAGCGTGAACGTACCTTTCTTTGTGACGAATTCCGTGAAGGTCATTCATGTCTGTTGTTGCCACTAATGTTTAATTAATGCTGTGCGTGAAATGATTGAGAGAGACCGACATATGACATATCGCGAGATTCAGGCATCCTTAGGTATTGACATGATAGCGATACATACGATTTTGCATAATCTCTTGAGTGTACTTTGCAAGTCGTACTTTGAACTCACTTGAGTGTACTTTGAAACTTTGCAGTCGTTGGATCCCACACAATTTGAAGCTCAAAAACAAGCTAGTATTAAATGGAGCAAAGAAATGCTCAAGAAATTCAACCGAGGTCAAATTTAGTCTACAACATCGTTACTGGGGACGAAACATGGATCTATTCGTATGAGCTCAAAAGTAAACAACAATCCACTGGTATTTATTAGGTATTTCAAATGAACCGAAACTAACAAAAGTTGTTCGTTCACGCAATGCTGCCAAGCAAATGATTGCTTGTTTCTTCAGTTATACCGAATATGTGGCAATCGTGACTTTAGTGGATCGAAGGACTGTAAATACGGATTGGTATACAACAATTTGTTTGCCAGAAGTCATAAATGATTTGCGTAGAACAAATCGAAATCGTCGCATTATCCTTCATCATGACAATGTCAGCTGTCACACAGCACGTCAAACCGTTGATTTTTTTATCCAGTAAAAATGTGGAATTGATGATTCATTATCCGTATTCACCTGATTTATCATCTAATGACTTTTTTTGTTCCCAAATATTAAAAAAAAGATGAGTGATGAGCGATTTGAGTCGCCTGAAGCAGCTGTTGAAACATTTCGTACACTGATTTCTGAAGTTACAGCCTCAGAGTGGAAAAAATGCTTTGAAAATTGGTTCGAGCGTATGCAAAAATGTATCGATCTTAAAGGCGAATACTTCGAAAAACAATAAAGTCATTTACCGAATTTTATATGTTTTTTTTTTCATATTTTGCAGAAACTTTTCCAGCAGCCTATAATGTTAAAATTTGAATGACCTTGTTAATTTGAAAAACTTCTTCTTGTATTTATTATAAGCTTTCCTACGGTTGAACTTCGCCCTCTCCCCAGTTACTTGGATTTAAGTTCCCTGACTAAAAGCTAGGGCATAAGGACATATTGGTACATTTGGCGTTAAGTGCGCCCTTGCGGTACACTGACTCAGTATGGACTCTTTAAATTAAAAGTACGTCCGATTCGTGTGTCCGTTTTGCGGAGCACAAGTCGCGGTTCCCACTTCGTTCTCTATTCGACCCCCGGCCCATCAAGATGAAGCGAAGTGTCTCCCGATTTGCGTCGGTCCTTCCTCACAGCTCTCTTACGTTCGGAGTCTGGACACGAGCAAATCGGTCTAATAATTCGGTTTCTATTGCGTTTACCCCCTCAGTCCCATGCATGCGGAGTTTGGAGTAACAGCCATCTTTATTATAAAAATCTCGCACAGATCGATTGATAGGCTGATCGATAGTTTAATAGACAAGCAGACTGGCAGATCGATTGACAGACTGACCGATAGTTCAATCAACAAACAGACTGACAGACTGATTGACCGCTTGGGGGCTCTGTGAGATTTTATATAGTAAAGATGTTTGTGGAATATGATACCATTCAAAGAAAAGAACAATACCTTAATCAACATTTACATCTCAGCCGTCGAAAAGTATATCACGCGATCAAACAATCTCATAAATAAACTTCAGCATTTTCATCAGTAATAATTAGATCAATGCGTTATATCAGCAGGCAAAAGTACAACACCTCGGTTAAAAGTTTATACCTCAGCCAAAAATTATATCACGCGTTCGAACGATTCCATGAATAAACTTCAGCATTTATCAGTTACAATTAGATCATCAGTTATTAGATCATCATAATCAATATATCAGCGACAAAAAGCACAATGCCTCGAATAAAAGTGTATGTCTCAACCAAAAAGTATACGAGAAGACGTTGTATTCGAAAGATTCCACCTCAGCATTTTTGTCACTTGCAGCACTTCGCATTGAAGCGCAATTAAACGTATGCATATCTATTGAACTATTGCACTAATATCGAATTGCTATTGAACTATTATCGAACGGCTATCAAACTGATTTAACAGCTGTAAACAGCTATCAGACCGTTATCGGTCCATTTCAATTCAAGCATAATTTTTTTTAAACTGTGCAGATCTCTATCAAATTGTAATATGTTTTAATAATAGATATAGTTTACTGAACAAATAACTTTTTATCAAATAATAACTTTAAAAACAATAACTTGTGAAAAATTAATTTGGTTTAAAATCTCTAAAATATGTCAAATTTCATAATAAATTTTTAATTACCATAACGAAAATAAATGTCTTCAAAACGAACAAAAAATTCATAATTTAGAATGTACAACTCTAATATTTTGTAACAAAACCCTTGGCATCGATTACATCTTGGTAGCGTCTGAGCATGGAATCGATAAATGCGTCAATTGTCGACTGAGAGATCTTCTTCCACTTTTCCTTCAATTGGGCGAATTTTTCAGCCGTATTTGTAGCTCGCTTACTGGCTAAACTCTCTGGAGTTCATCCCACAACGGTTCGATGATATTTAAGTGAGCGATTGGCTTGGTCATTCTAGAAGAGTTACTATGCTGCCGAAACTACTTCCACACTTTAGCCTCACGATGCTTTGGATCATTGTCTGATATATAAAGCCACGACCAAGGAAACGCTTTGCGTACGGAAGCATCACATTCTCGAGGATGTCTATGTATACTTTTTGATCCATTTTGCCGTCGATCCTATGAAGGGAACCCATTCTCTTTGCAAAGAAAGCACTCCATACCATGATCGAACTATCTCCGTGTTTCATTGTAGGAAGTTGGTACTTGGGATCAAAGCGTTTGCCTTTAGGACGACGAATCCATGTTATTCCGTCAATACCAAATAATAAAAACTTACTTTCGTTGCTCCAGACAGAGGACCACTGCTGAGCTGTCCAATTAAGAGTTTTCGCCCATTTCACTCGCACCTTCTGATTCTTGGCGGAAATAAATGACTTCTTTACGGATCGTCGTCCATGTAGTCCTGCAACTTGCAGATGATAACGTATGGTCTGTATGATTGGACCAGACTCACCAGAAATTATTATTTCTTTGACAATATCTGATGACGTGAAACATGGATTGCTGCGAGATATGTAGAGGATGTTGCGATCGATGACAGAAGAAGTACAACGCGGTCGCCCGGTTTTCTTCTTCTTGACATAATCTCCCTGGGCCTTCCAACGCTTCAGTAATTTGATTACCGCTGATTTAGAAATGCCAAACTGTTGTGCGAGCTCTTCGTGCGTTCGTCCTTGTTTACAGTCTTCTATGATACCATTCTGCTGTCGTTCGTCTATATCTCGAGCATCACGGATTTTTACCATAATGTAAAACACTAAATTTACTGCCAAAATTAGGTTAAGACTGTAAGAACAATGGCTGCGACATGAAAAACAAAGAAAGCATAAAAGTGCGATTTTGCCAAAATCAATAAAAAATTCAAAAATAATTTGTCAAATTTTATTACACTTCATGTATAAAGTGCATCTACCATCAGGTATCTACTATAAAATTTTGAGCATATTTGATACTCTGACGAAATTATATTCAAAAAACCAAAAGGTGATATAATTTTTGCCGGTACTGTATATATATATATATATATTGTGCGGGAATGCACCGCGCGGAAAGATTCGAGTCAGAGAACGGTACACGGTTGATATGATACACGACAGTAAAGAGAACTTCATTTCTTTGTAATTTAACAAAAGAATTTTCTTTAATATGCTCAGTTACAAATTCAGAAAATATAATTAATTAACTATTAGATTAACAGAATATTAAATGCGGTCACCTTTTCCAAATTGTAGTTGAAATCGCGGTGATGGAAAATCTTGGCAATTTTCTCGGCACTTCTCGAAAAGATTCGTTTTATAGCGGTTTTCACTAAGCGGTTAGCACGGCGGTTTTACGAAGCGATATAGTAGCGAGACTATAACTCTAAGAACTCTAAGAAGTCTAAAACTCTAAGAAGGAGGAACGGCGAGATCGAAGCATTTATTGCTTTCGGCCTGGGCTTTCTTCTTGGGAGAAATCCAATAAACTTTTGCCACAATCGTAATTATTACGTGGCATTGGTTGTACAAAATTGATTGGCGCTTTGGATTCTTTTCTAACGACGTTCAACGTAACAGTCATGCGCGACAGAAAATCCGTACGTGGGATTGGTGACAGCGCGTGACGTATTCGTCGGAGCGCGGCGCTCGCGTGCGCGAATTGAATTGTTCTAGAACTTTCGATTGTCCGTTGCCGGTGCCTGTTTGCATGTACCGAATTGTTTTAAAAAGACTAAAGAACGACAAATCCCTGACTTTGACGAGGCTTAAGGTCAGGCTCGAGATGAAATCACGAGCTCACCTTATGCGTGCATTCAATAACAATTACTGTCGGTCGATCGAAAGAGTTCTTACTTTTTTTCCGAATTACCGATCTCAAGCATATATATATAGATGGAGTTA
>NW_011627307.1:57647-70192 GCF_000204515.1 Acromyrmex echinatior | reverse complement strand
ATGCTACCAGAAAGATGGGAAAAAGTAGTGGCTAGCGATGGACAATACTTTCAATAAAACATTATGTGTCGTTCTTTCACAATAAATGCTTAATTTTTGATTAAAAACGGCGGAAACTTATTTGTACACCTAATATATACATATAATACAATTGAAATGCAACGTTACCAAATAGTGCAATATCAGCTAATATACAGCTGCTTTGTCAGCGTAATATAAGAAATGTTTTCAAGGACATTAACATATTTTAGCGATGACATCATCAATGTAATTTGATACAACACTTGCAAAAATGCAACATTTGCTATTTCATCAAACTTTAGCTGCTTTAACGTAATTTTAGATTTTTTCAGGGCATGAGATATCTAGGCGATGGTATCATTAATAAAAATAGCGCACATAATGATATAAAAATAACAAAATTTAATCAAATAATGTCATTAATCAATTCGACAGCGCAAGTGACAACATGGCGTGATTCGATGGCAAGTTACCTTGCTTAGTACTATAGACGAGTATAGCGCGTGGGAACAGCGATGCGACGAGTTTATCGAATCATTGGAGGAGTACAATCGTATCAAATGATTATCAATTGATAATAGACAATCACTGATCGCATGTATCGCGCGGGCTCAAAGTTTGAAAGAATCTGTGCGTGGAAGATTTGTGCATGTGGGCGAATTCGGCCTCCGTAGGCATCGAAACGTTCGCAAGCCATATTCTGACGGGCGTGGTGATAAACTCTAAACATATCGAGCCTTGCCAATTCCTCGAAGACGCGAGTTAAATTGTGCTCGCGAGTTAAACATGTGCGTAGTAATGCAACCATATGACTCTATAAAAATAAATAGTGTTTTTAATGGTGAGTTCGTGGCGGATGATAAACACACAAACGAAAGTATCGCCACTAGGAACTATATCAGTGCACTGATTTGCGCGAGTGATACGTATCGTCGAACCTACTCTAGCATTGCTGAAAGAGTTTCAGGAACGCGATAGCGGATGAGCATTTTTGCGGATACTGAATTTAATGATGAACGCGAACAAGCACAATCCTATGCGCGTGGGATGTCATATCAAACTCCAGTGAGAAATTATGCTAAAGAGAGCGGTAATCAACGTGCAAACCGCAGACAATGCGTGTTTCGCATGTTGTTTCTGTTGTTGCCGCTCTACACCTGGCTCAAAAACATGTAGAACAGGAATCCTCATATCTGCGAATTCTTATACGTAGGTTCTAAATCTCGCGGGTCATTGAATTTCCAATGACGTCGAGTCAAATTAAGAAATTCGAAACTTTGAATGACATTTCTATCAACGTCTACACCAATGAAAAGAAGATTGTACCAATATGACTCGCCGACCGAAAGAGGATCAAACACATAAACCTCTTGTACGTAGAGGGTGCCAACGCGGGATCTTTGCGTTCATCAAGAATCTGTCCCACCTTATGAGGTCGCAGATTATTAGAAACAAGAACAGCAAATTTTTCTACGATAGGTACTTAATAATAATAATAACAATAACAATAACAATAACAATAACAATAATAATAATAATAATAATAAATAATATGATATATAATATATATAATATAATATATAATATAATATAATACTTTTTTTCAGATGCCTCCGCTACTTTAACTCGAGCGTTAAATTGGAGATCCACACCGAAGACTGTAAAAAACTAAATGATTGCGCGATCAGAATAGTGAGGATTTGTCGTCCGAGTGAGGACGACAAATGGTTGAGTTTCGACGGTTTTCCTCTGCAGGAAGGAACGCGTCCTGTTCGTCCTTTATGCCGACCTGGGAATGTGCAAAGGAAAAAACGAATGGGAATCTTGATTCAGCTACGTATCATCACAACGTGTTTAGTATCAGATACTACGTGCACTGATCATACGACAGCTCACTGTCGGGCTATCGTTTTGATAAGGCAATTATCGCCATGATAAGGATGGTGATATAGCGGTTCACGGAAAAACTCAGAAATTTGGCGCATAGTGTACAGTCTATAATTACGACTAATGTACCCAGGGCAGAATTTAAGCAAGACGATTGGCAAAGATATCCGCTGGATAATCGTTCGTGTCGAATCTATTTATATCGCGTTTCATGATATCATAGACATCGACAACATGCCTCTCGCGAATAAAAAAGTTCCTGGCCTTATGAAAGACGAGAACAACGGTACCATCATGACTGAATTCATTGAGCTTAGAGCGAAAAAGGTAATACGAAGAAGGCAAAGGGCGTCAAGAGCAACGTTATAGAGAAAATTTATAACGTTCGAGAGAGTTACACGCGGAGCTTGAATAACATAATACAAATGACACGCAGGCAATCATGCATAAAATCCAAATTGTACGAGGTGTACACGATATCAGAAACAAAAATCGCTTTATCGCACGACGATAAGCAGTATATCGTGGCAGGTTCCACCGACACGCTGCCATGGGGGCATTATCGATGCAAATAAATCACATATATATTGTACAGTATGTTTAATATGTATATAACATGTAAAATATGTATAATATATATGCAATGTATAACATGTATAATATGAATAATACAGTATGTATAATATGTATAATACGTAGGCTGCTGGAAAAGTTTCTGCAAACAATATGAAAAAAAATATGTAAAATTTGATAAATGGCTTTATTGTTTTTAGAAGTATTCGCCTTTAAGATCGATACATTTTTGCTCGAACCAATTTTCGAAGCATTTTTTCCATTCTGAGGCTGTAACTTCAGAAATCAGTGTACGAAATGTTTCAACAGCTGCTTCAGGCGACTCAAATCGCATCTTCTTTTTAATGTTTGGGAACAAAAAGAAGTCATTAGGTGATAAATCAGGTGAATATGGACAATGAGTCATCAATTCGACATTTTTACTAAATAAAAAATCAACGGTTTGATGTGCTGTGTGACAGCTGGCGTTGTCATGATAAAGGATGATGCGACGATTTCGGTTTGTTCTACGCAATTCATTTATGACTTCTGGCAAACAAATTGTTGTATACCAATCAATATTTATAGTCCTTCGGTTCTCTAAAGCCACGGTTGCCACATGTCCGGTATAACTGAAGAAACAAGCAATTACTTGCTTGGCAGCACTGCGTGAACGAACAACTTTTGTTGGTTTCGGTTCATTTTGAAATACCTAATAAATACCAGTGGATTGTTGTTTACTTTTGAGCTCATACGAATAGATCCATGTTTCGTCCCCAGTAACGATGTTGTAGACTAAATTTGACCTCGGTTGAATTTCTTGAGCATTTCTTTGCTCCATTTAATACGAGCTTGTTTTTGATCCAACGACTGCAAAGTTTCAAAGTACACTCAAGTGAGTTCAAAGTATGACTTACAAAGTACGCTCAAGTGATCATGCAAAATCGTATGTATTGCTGTCATGTCAATGCCTAAGGATGCCTGAATCTCGCGGTATGTCATATGTCGGTCTCGCTCAATCATTTCACGCACAGTATTAATTAAACATTAGTGGCAACAACAGATGTGGATGGACGATCTTCACGGAATTCGTCACAAAGAAAGGTACGTCCACTGGAATTCGGCAAACCAATTATAAACAGTCCTATTGGATAGTGCTTCATCCCCAAAAGTCAAATGAAGTCGATCGATGCATTGTTTTGAAGTTAGATTACATTTGTAATCGTAAAAAATCATTGCCCGAAAATTTTCATGCGAAATTTCGATTTTCTCATAAAATAACTTCTTTTAAAATACTATGCAAACAAAACTAGTTGGCTTGGGTACAAACTGTCAACTGAATTATAGGTTAAAACGTTTAATTTTACGGATATGATAGTAGCAGAACGTTGGCGCCACTGGAAGTATTAGATTGCAGAAACTTTTCCAGCATCTTACGTAGCAGCAGACCGTTGACGGTATTGGAAGTATTAGATTGCAGAAACTTTTCCAGCAGCCTATATATAGTATGTACAATATGCATAATATAGTATGTATGATATGTAAATACAATATGTATATGATATTTATAAAATGTATATATATAATACATATTTATATTTTTATAATAAATATAAATTTTACAACACATTGTTTTTATGTATCCACGAATTATGCGAATTGTCAAATAAATCAAATTGGAATTTTGTTGGGATCGTCCCAATGGATATAGTTGATCTTATTATCGTTTAGCGTCATCGTATGCGGTAAATCCGCACTTTTGTTTATTCCTCTTCCTTTTTTATCCAACAACAATGGCACTATTATGTTCTTATACTTGTATTACTTATTATCCATCACTTGATTATTCGGGCTATGACTTCGCCGGTGAGCATTTGTCATCAGTAAAATGTTCCTGTATGTCATTACGAATGTCTGTACGTCATTATCCGTACAGATACTTTCGTTGGGAAATTTCATGAAAATTAACTCGTACAAGTCCGGTATTCTGTATCTTTTTCTATCTATAATTATATCATCGTTTTTGTGCAAAGTTACCAAGCATTCCCTCGTCGCTGAAATAAACTCCATACAACGTCTATGTTGACGGCTTTCTTACCGCTTAGGATCGTTTTCAGATATTTCTGTCTCAATGGACCATAATTTACATGCAGCTTTTCTCGGATGTTTGAAGCAGGTGTCGAATATATGTTATGAGCAGTTTATCGGCAACCTCGAAAATTTCTTCGAGTGGTGGAAGCGTGGTCATATGATAAATTGCGCGGTTATATTATTTCAGACACTTCGTTTAAAGTGGATGGTATGGTTTTCAATTCAACATTGATTTCACAAGCGTGGAAGCCTATATAGGATTGTCGTACAAAGCACTCGGTCGTTTTCTTTTGTGTTTTGGTTCCTCATCTTCTCCCGAAAAGAATGTTTCAGTCCATAATAGGATCCTTGGAGGATTCAATAGTGTTTCATAGGATTCAATCTGTTTCAGCGGATCGATAACAGGTTTCAAGTGTCTCTCTAATGCGATATCCTCTTCCATTTTAGCAGTCTCTTCAAAACGCGATACTTTTTGCGAATCGAATCGCTCGTTTTCGCAATCTCTTTAGTTATCTTTTCACAATCTTTGCTGTCCATGTCAACGTACCGAGATCAACTGATCACATTACGGTATTGCAAAGTCATTAAATCCTTTTCTGTATCGCCCATCTGTAAGCGCACTGTCCTTGTCAATCACTAGAAAATCATACTTTCGCTGCCAATATTTACGGCATAAATCGCAAAAATCCTCATAGGACATATTGATATTCACGTGATCATTGTACATGCGTTTCAGATTGGTACCATCCTGTTTAAACAAAATCAACAGATTTGCATTGTCGCGTATAAGGTGCTTCGGTATCATCGCGTACGTCTGACAGAAATAGAAGCAGTCGTCGTCCGCGTGCAAAATCGTCCCATTTACTCTCTTATCGCGTCCTGCTTGTCGCATGTCACGTCATCAAAGATAAAGATGGAATTCGGAAGCGCCTCGCTGGGTCGAATGACGTCGCTGTTATTGGAGAACGTAAAATAACCGATTTCCTCGATCGGTGCTAACAAATTCGCCAGGTATCGATATTTCGGTTGTTGCAGCGATTTCGAGTACATGTTCTCGAATCATATGCCATGCGTACTTTCTAACACGCTTATCAACACGTTCGTCTTGCAGCAATTTGACGGTCTTCAGACGACAGCGCGTATAGATGTCGGTAGCATGTCGCCATGCTTACGCGTTTCTTTATCGGTTTGCACTTTGCAGATTCGTCACATTGATCGCCCGCAACTGTCGCACGAACTGCATATTTTCTTTTTCCATAAAATATTGAAAACGATATCGCGAACAGGTCTATTTATAGAGCTGCGTAGAGCAAAATCGATCAGTAATCAAAATGTTTCTCGTCGTGTCGGATGATCTGCACAGTTTAACCTCTAAAGAAATGGAATACATACCGAAAATTGTACTGCTGCGAGGGTTTGAAAATTGCATAGATCTGTTGTGGGATAGATTATCTGAACATATATGAGTAGATTGAGGAGATACAACGATACCGTCGGTATCTGAAGCATTACAATTTATCGGGTCATCAAACACATATCGACGGTTCGGCGCCTTTGATAAAAAATTGCAGCAAATGTCGTCGAGAGGCTTGTTAAATCATACGATTAACGCGCTTCCTTTCGAACTATATATTTCCGGATATCAGTTTTGCGATCCGAAACGCGATTGGAGAAGCGATTGTCTAGAGGAGCGATTGTCTAATTGATCAAGGAATTAATTCATTGAATGCTGCGTGTTACGAGGTTGCACAGTAACGATCTTGCTGAACGACACAATATACTCGCCGAGAAGGCGCGGAAACACATTACCGCGAGTGATTCGACTCTCAGCGAGAGAGCCGCAGCCACAGCAGTTTGGGCAGCTATGAAGGCCAAAACGAAAATTGATATGAGTTTGAAAACAAGGAAGAAGAAGAAGTGCAAACGGATACTTCCGATAGCGAAACGCAGCGGCGTCCTATCTGTTCTACTGCTCTTCGATTATTGGTCGGTGACGCAGTGGGAGTTGCCAAGGCAATAAACGATAACAAAGCGGCGCAGCGTCAGCTGGAAGAACTGTAACATCATAATTGCGCCATGGAAGGCCGCGGCATTTATCTCGTTCTCTACAAGCGCTGACAAGGTATCGCGCGTAAAAAAAACGCCGATGAAATTTTAAAAATGCTGAGGAGAGTAACTATCGATGTGCAATGCAACAACTTGCAAACCATATGCGCATTCCATATTATAGAGGCACCTTTATGCGTATTATATTACCGATCGAAGGAGTACGCCAAAACGAAAGCGGTATCATAAATCTGGACAATGCTGAGGGATACGACATTAATAGCATATACGAAAAGAGGGAATCGCGTCATGTATTTTGACAGTTTTGGCAATCTTCGACCGCCGAAGGAACTTGAACGGTATCTGGCAAACAGTGTAATCGCACGCCTCAACATGTCGCTAATGCTTACGCTGACCGGCAAAAGTAGCGTCCTCGCCATGAGCTACTTTCTAGCGGTAGATTTGGGTGACGGCGATTACAAGCTCAGCCTGACGGACTTTGAAATGTATTATACTCTAGCCAATGTAAATTCAATAAATAAGTTTTACTATGGCAACGAGGAAATTGTCATTCCCGAAGAATCGAATTACATGATATAAAGCGATATCTGAAGCGTGTAATTTTATGTTCTCACGATGCGAAAGACAAGGACGATGATGTTCCCGCTGTTTATTCGTGCCAACAACAATACGATGAGAAGTGAGATCAAATGCCCCTATCGGAAATTTTGAAAAACCTCACAACATTGGCTCACTGCTAGGAATTTCATCGAATCGCGTGTTGGAGCTGCGACAGTGGCACGAGTCGGACGTGCCGATAAATATCATCAACATGAATATCATACGTATCGAATGTAACGTGACTGCGGGTGTGTACAGCAATAACAGGTGCATGCACACGATACACGAATTTTCGCCGATCGTGCCGTTGGGATATAAGATATCGGAAAGGCCGACACAGATCATTTACCTTCCGATTGTACGGAGCATTACGGATCTGACGATTCACGTGGTGGACCAAGACGATCGATTGCTTGATTTTTGCGGAGAAGAGATAGGTTGCATTACGGCGGTGCTAACATGAGATGCTTGTGTTGAACGAACAGCCGAAGCAGACGAGAGATACATCTTTTACTGGAAAGACTACACTTGGAAAGAAACTCACTGTATCCAACGTTGCATTCTTAAAGTTGTTGGGTTTCATCGTACGAAATGATTGATGTCCTGAATATTACCAGCCAATCTTTGACGACCGCATCGTCAAGAATGAGACTCACACGTACAATCCGTACGTCAACACTACGTTTGGGCATAGCGAGGAGATATGGATACCAATACATCAACAAGATTTGTACCGTACGACAATTTCTTCTACATCGAAGGAAGATTGATGGTGAAGAAGAAAAATCAGATGTCGACGACGCTTGGAAATAATTGCGTAGCGTTCATGTTTGATGAAATTCGATATGAACTCAATGGTGTGGAGGTTGACCGCAACAAAAACATTGGAATTACCAGAAACATCAAGAACTATGTGTCAATGACGTACGAAGCTTTGATTACCTTGAACGCTGAATGGAACTCTAGATCCGACAGAGGAAGAATACTTTATTTTTTGCGTGCCTCTCAACATGCTGTTGGGCTTTTGTGAGGATTACAAATGCGTGGTCGTCAACACTCGCCAATTGATTTTGATACGAACGCGCAACGATTACAATTGCCTGGTAGGAAATCCTATGAGATTGAATTATTCAAAGTGTAGTGGCAGATATCTCACGTTGCGTTAAACGAGATCAAGAAATTATCAATGCTGCGAGCATTGGAAAGCGGTCGTTAGCGGTTATCTGAGTTTTCGCTCGTGGGATCTGTATGGTATCCTCTGTTACAAAATACGATCAAGCATTCATGGGCTGTCAAAACGGCGACTCAACTTGAGAAGCCGCGATATGTTATCTTTGCTCTGTAGACCATTGATGTAAATTCAATGTAATCGCATAGCCACGGAGATTGCGCGAATTGCACGGTGAAATTATACGGTGAACTTTTACGATACGAAGGTCGTGACGAGTACACTGCTGCAGGTTGCGATAATATATGTAACGCTGTTTATCGCGCATGTTATGAGGAGCTTATCATCGCGCTTGCCGGATGGTTTCTCGTGCGTCGGACAGAACGGTAGGTCAGTGTGTGCGTCATGAAGATGTTGCGGGTACTCCGCGTCCACCGAGAATATAGCCTGTCGGCGGATCTAACACGTCTATAACAAAATTTTGTACGTCGACCCATCGAAAATTGGCGTAAGGTAATGGTTGACACATTGCTCAGCCATACAGATTGACGTCATAGTACATCAAGTACAATGACGATTTCAATGGATCATACGACGACATATATTTGTTGTTGGTTCGCGCGTACCTGTTTGAACACTGGCTGAAATCACCGCGTATACCGTGTTCGATAAACATGTCAATATCTGTGAACAGTTCAAATCTTACACTAGTGTGACATCCCACGTGGAGCCGTAAGGTGTAATAGTACGCGGGGTCGAGCCCGTAATTCGCAACGCAACTGTTGCGGAAATTTTCGAAAACATCGGTCAACAATAAAACATCTGTTTTCAGATATAAGTCGCTATATTCACCGAGTGTTCTGATGGAGAACACGTTGACAGCGTGCGCGTAATCGTTCTTGAATACCGTGTCGTCCGTCAATGAACTGTAAAACGATTCACGAGGCGCTAAACATAGCTCCTCCAACTTTTGGCGCAGTCAATATATTTGTGCGGAAAGACACCCTTTCGCGTCAAAAGATTAAAATTTTTTTCTGACAAATTGAAAAATTCGCGTTGCAGTATCCGTAGCTTATCTTTACTGAGAAAAGATGCCAATTTGTCCAAACTAGAAGCTACAAGAAATCTTGAAAAGAAATCTGTATGAAACGTAATTGTTTGCAATTGTTTTTATCGTTTTTAGTACTATTGACATGTTTAATAAACGAGATATATTTTTCTTTAGTTATCGATAAAAGATTAACATGTCCTTACACGGTAGTAATTTTCTTGATGATGAAATGAGCGTCGCAACCGGATAAATTGTGAAACACTACGAGTATGCAATGCGAATCCTTATAGTTTAGATTGCATGGGACATTTGATTGCGCTGGACCTCTGTATCGCCCCGTAAAATGGCAACATATCGCGCAATCGCGTATCGTCTTTCGCGAACGGTTTCTCGCATACATGGCAATGAGTAGCGTTGTTGAATTTTTGTCAATCTCGCGTGAAATCTGCCATGAGTATGTTAATTGAAATTATAGACTGTACACTGTGCGTCAAATTTCTGAGTTCTTCCGCGAATCACGCTATATAGTCTTTATCGCGGCGAAAACGATACATGAATAATGTATCATCGTAGAAACAATGCACGCGATGCTAAACATTTTGTGATAATGATATGTGTACGTAGTCAATTCAGAATTCCTATCCGTTTTTTCTAATGTGCACTCTAAATCGACGTAGACGAATGGGACACGCTCCTTCCTACTGTGAATGTCGAAACTTAGTCATTTGTCGTCCTCGCTCGGTCTGATTGCGCAACCATTCTGTTTCTCACAATCCTCGCTGTGGGTCTTCAGTTTGCGCTTGAGCTCAAGTAGTGCAGGCATCTGAAAAAAAACCGCACATTTATTATCATTATTATTATTATTATATTATTATTATTACTACTGCTACTGCTACTGCTACTGCTACTACTACTATTATTATTTCACGTACCTATCGCAGAAATATTTCTTATACTCCTTTTTATTGATTTGTGAGCTGACTAATCGAGATAGATTTTTGATGAGTGCAAAATGTCTCGCGTTGTCATCCTCCACGTACAAGAAGCTTACGTGCTTGCTCCTGTTTCGATCGGCGAGTCATATCGGCACAATCCCTTTCTCATTGGTGTCGACATTGATAGAAATATCATTCAAAGTTTCAAATTTCTGAATTCGACTCAATGTCATTGGAAATTCGATGCCCGCGAGATTTAGAACCGACATATAATGCAGATACGATTCCCGTTCCACATTTTTTTGAACCGGATGTAGAGCGGCAACAACAGATCATGCGAAACACGCATTGTCCGTCGAACGCACAATATTTACCTCTCTCTTTAGCATAATTTCTCGCGAAAGTTTGATGTAACATCTTGCGCGCAAAGGATTATACTTGTTCGCATTCATCGTCAAATTTAGTATCCGCGACAATGCTTATCCGCTATCGCGTTCCTGAAACTCTTTCAGCAATGCTAGAATAGGTTCGATGACGTACGACACGTACCATTCGCAAATCGGTACAAAAGACTTCAAAGTTCCAGGCGGCGATTCTCTTATTCGCGTGTTTATCACCCGCCACGAACTCACCATTGAACCCAATGTTTATTTTTATAGAATCATATTGATGCATTATACTATGCACGCGCTTGAACATAATTTCGCTCGCGTCTTCGAGGAATCGGCGAGGCTCAATATGTTTAGAATTTATCGCGCTCGTTAGAATATGACTTTCGAATGCCATTTCGCGCAACGGAGTCTGTATCTGGCGCTTATATGTGCGAATCTTGCACAAACAGATTCCTTCAGACTTTCGAGCCGCGCGATACATGCGATCAGTGATTGTCTATTACCGATCGATAATCGCAGGCGATTTGATACGATTCTACTCCTCCAATAATTTTATAAATTTGTCACATCTCACTGTACTCGTCTATAATATCAAACAGAGTAGCTTGAATTGTGCTCCATGTTGTCAGTTGCGCTGTCGAATCGACTAATAACGTTATTTGATTAAATCTTGTTATTTTTTATCATTATGCACACTATTTGGCAATGTTACATCTTAATTATATCACATTATATATATTATTTGGCAACGTCGCATTTGTATCAAATTACATTAATGATCGTCATTCTTAAAAAAAAATCTTAAATTACGCTAACAAAGCAGCTATACTTTGATGAAATTGCAAATGTTACATTTTTGCAAGTGTTGCAAATTACATTGATGATGTCGTCACCAAAACATGTTAATGTCCTTGGAAAAATTTCTTATATTACGCTAACAAAGTAGTTGTATATTAGCAACTCTTGTACTATTTGGCAACGTCGCATTTGTATCAAATTATAGATTATCATTCTTGAAAAATCTTAAATTACACTAACAAAGCAGCTATATATTAGCTGATATTGCACTATTTGGCAACATCACATTTGTATCATATTACATTATTATTGTCATTGCGCAACATGCTAATTGTTTTTGAAAAAAATTTTTTATGTTACGCTGACAAGACCATATTGAAACTTGTAAATTTGCTGACACTGCAATTTGCGGTGTCAGATTACATTGATGTCATCACCGGATATTTTTAAAAATCTTTTGTTATAAAATTTAATGTTTGCATTTTTTATGTCATTGACCGGAAATGGTCATATAAATATCCGCAAGGATTTTTTGCGGAAAGTTAGTCTGTATAAAGCAGCTAACTATTGTAATTGTTCGAAAACTAGAACTTGGTTTCCGCAATATGTGTGTTAACATGACTAATTCTTGGTGTTCAAAATATTAAATAGAGCATTAGGATTACGTTTAAGTAGAAACGTTTAGTAAAATGAAAATAAGATCTGAAATTTATATATGTACTCTATGTAGTGTTCATGCGATGTTACTGCTCGGAAGACATGAATTTATACATTCAATCGTACGTATTTCATTTATATTTGTCTGTGAAAAATTTTTCTCTATAAATGATTTATTCGTTTGTTCTTCTCCATTATAGCACATATAATTTGAAAGGATGACGACATTCATGTTGGAGCGGAGGAGAAATTAAAATTAAATATATACACACACACACACACACACACACACACACACACACACACACACACACACACATATATAT
>NW_011627307.1:38150-53803 GCF_000204515.1 Acromyrmex echinatior | reverse complement strand
GTCAATATTATATATTATATATTATATATAATATATATATATATATATATATAATATATATTTTTATATACATTTATATTTTCAATTTTATTCTCTTTATTTTTTGTAGCAATAAACATATATGTTTTAATTGTTTATACATGATAACAATCAAATCGCTGATTGGGACTCGAGTTCTTCATAGAAATGTTCGATTGAAATGATTTATGTGGATGGTATATTCAAGAACACAGATATATTCAAAGACAACAATTTCAAAGACAAATCTGTAGTAAAATCTGTAGTATTTAAATCTGTATTCTCTAATTTGTAGTATTTAAATAGAATACACTATTCTATGGTAGAGAATAGATCCCTTTCTCTAAAATATATATCTAGTTTTCTATCTTTAAGGAAATGAAATATATTTATCTAGTGTTACATTATTTTTTATGTAATAACGCATCAAAGTAAATATTGTAGATTTATATGAGATATGAGATTTAAGAAATTCTTGATTGATTGATTTACATATGTACATATTTTTAAACAAGAAATCATTTTTACAATATATTTTTATTTGTTCTTTTTCGCAATCTATTTTTATGACTAATAATTAGATTTTATTGTTTATTTTTAAATATTGCGCAATGTAGAGTGTTTGTTGCATCTTGTTCTGAATAATAATGCGAAAAGAAGACTTAATATATCCTGAGAAAAATAAAACGATAGAAAAAAAAGAAAGAGAAAAGAGGGAGAGAGAAAAAGAGAGAGGGGGAGACAGAAACAGAGAGGGAGAGATACGTAATCAACAATAATTATTTTAGGATGATTCGTAACCCAATCCGAGTCCTAATCATGACCTCCAACTTTTTTCCAAATAAGTAGCAGCATGTGCACAGCATGATTCGACAAAGCTTTCAGCATATCCCTTAATTATATATTACCCTTATATGTATATATATATATTTAAAGATATTTCTTATATCCTGGTTAAATATCTCGGAAAGTATGCACTTTTGAAAAAAATGTTTCAGACAAATGTTGTAATATATAAAGTAATGTATTTAGTGATCACTAGATGTCAAGAGCTTTTTAAAACACTATAATAAAGTCATTTTTCATTAAGCACTTTTCGAGTTATAAGAGAGCTTGAGAGTTATAGTGTCGCCAGCATTAGCATTTCGCAATGTGTTCAACCGATAGCTGAAACTTCTTGAATGCTGTTCAAGATTATGTCCTGGATAACATTTGTCAAGACGAAAACCATTAGATGTTATACTTTTTATTTTCATTTTAACGAAAAATGAATTTTTAATGCAAAAATAAAAGGAATAATTTCCAGTGACCTTGATCTTGACAAATGTTATCCAGAACGTAATCCTGAACAACATTCAAGAGGTTTTAACTGTTAGTTGGACATATTGCGTAATCCGGCAACACTGTAATTCTTAAGCCTTCTAACTCAAAAAGTGCTTAATGAAAAATGACTTTATTATAATGTTTTGAAAAGCTCTTGACACCAGCTATTAAATTCTAGCATTAAAAATACAATAGCATCAAAAATACAAACATTCCATTAAAAAAAAATCGACGTGATCTTGACTTGACCTTGGCGACGTTAGCCAAATTGTTAACATCACTAAATATATCACTTTATGCAACATTTGTCTGAAATATTTTTCTCAAAAGTGCATACTTTCTGATATTTAGCCGATCCGGGATCATATAGGATGTATCATTTTAATTAACGCATTAAAATATCTCGTGAAGTGACAGTGCATTTTAAAGAAAAATGTTTCAGATCAAAGTTATATGGTTTGGAAGGAGATAAGATGGTGCTATTGGTTTGACCTTGAAAAGTTGTTTGAAAGAGGCACGTAAAGGTCATCATCAATTTCTTAAATGGAATTTCACATATTTCATTGCATATTTTTGTAGCTTACCTGGACAGCTTTTCAAAACACTATAATCAAGTTCATTTTTATTAAGTACTTTTCGAATTATAAGGCTTGCAAGTTACACAGCATCGCCGGCATTAAGTATTACCTAAGGTGCCCGACTGATGGTTAAAATCTCTTGAATGTTGTTCAAAATCATGACCTGGATAACATTAAGGCTATTGAAGATTATATCTCTTATTTTCATTTTTATGTGGAAAAGTAATTTTTACTGCAAAAATAAAAACAAGACTAATAATCTCCAATGGCTTTGACAAATGTTATCCAGATCATGATCCTGAATAATATTCAAGAGGTTTTAGCCGTAAGTTGGACACCTTAGGTAATGCTTAATGCCGGCAATGCTGTAACTTGCAAGCCTTATAACTCGAAACTATTTAATAAAAATGAACTTAATTATAGTGTTTTGGTAAACTACAATATGCAATGAAATATCTCTGGAATTCCATTTAAGAATTTGATGATGATCTTTACATGACCTTCAAACAACTTTCTAAGGTTAAACCAATAGCATCACCTTATGTCTCACTGTTCAAGAGATATTTTAATGCGACAATTAAAATGATACACCCTGTATACACACACACACACACACACACACATATAATAAAAATAGATGTAAATGCACTTAACTAGAGGCATCTAATATATTTTTGTATAAGATTGCATTTTACACACATATAATTGTATAGAAATTGAATTGTACGATTTCCATACAATGCGAATGTTTTGTACCGATCGATCTAACTTGCAACGTTAACATTCTTTTCAGTACAATATTTAATACACATTGGAAAGTATAAATTACTCTAAATAAATTTGTTTTACACAGAATGGTCACTTTGAATTTTTTAAATAGAACCCTTCATTTTTTATTGCATATTTTCACAGCATATCTCGAGAGCTTTTCAAAATACTATAATACAATATTTTTTATTAAGTACTTTTTAAGTTATAAAAATTGAGTTATAAAGTTTGAAAATTATAATACTACTGACACTATCATTATCCGAAGTGTCCGATAGCTAAAACATCGTGAATATTATTCATGATCATGAACTTGATAATATTTGTTAAAATTAATGCCATTGGTGGTCATTTTTTATGTGAAAATTTAAATACAAAGAGTAATCTCCACCCTGACCACCTCTGACCTTGACTTTGATAAAGATTATGACATTGAACAAATTTAAAAGGTTTTAGCCGTCAGTCGAACATCTTGGATGATGCTAATGCTGTCAGTATTTAATAGCGTTTTTCACTGGCAGAGCTGGTGTGCACTCAATACACTTTAAAGTCGTTGTACACAAATCAACGTGAAGATGTATGTTTAATAAAAATTAACAAAGTACCAAAAAATTCAGGAAAGTAGGAGTCAACGCGGTAATTAGTGCGCTAATATAGTATTAGACATAAATTTCTATTGTTTCTGTTAGACATACATTTAATTTCGTACGTGTTTCGACTTGATTTAAGTCATTCTCAATGAAATACAAATTAAAATTAAACTATCCTGTAATCTGATGCCAACTATCCACTTTACTGTGTTTAGATGATTTAATAAAAATATAGAAACGAATTAAACCGCGAAATCTTCAATACATTTTATTGTGTATTTGATAAAATATATACATTGAGTATTTTATTAATTGAGATATCTCACTTTTACATTCAGATTAAGTTAGTGTACAATAGCTTTAATGTGCACTAGTTCTGCCAGTGAAAAACGCTAAATTTTAATAATTTATATCTTGAAAAATATTCAACCGATAAGTTTCTTTGTATTTCGAAAAATTAAACTTCAAGAATATGTAATAAAAAATGGAAATTACATTTTTTTAAATTTCAAAATTACCGTGTCTTGACTTTAATAACACTAGGTCAAGGTCAATTCAATGGTATCATTTTATGTTCCTCTCGTTATGAAACTTTTATCTGAATATATTTTTCATTCGACGCGTACTTTTAGGGATTACAGCTTGTAATGCTTTAAATGTCTCATATGTATATAAAAATCTATATAAAAATACGAAGTCTATTAAGTATAAGCAGCAACATTTACATAACTGATAGAATAATTTATTAAATAAAATTTTTACTGTTATAGCATGAATCAATTGTAGAGTATTGCTGTATGGTGTTTGGCTTGATGTTTCCTTTTATTTATGAAAGGTGTTTAAGAAATATCTGTTATTATTGTAGCCTTATAAAAATAATTTTTTATTATACAATATTAATTTAAAAAATGGATGTTAATAGCTTTGCAACATGATCGATCGGAAAATCCAGAATGTAACAAATAAAATTATACTTAATTATTGTTTCAGGAACGTTGACTGTAAACGTGAGCGTATTGCTGTTAAGCTTAGCTTCTCCTGACGAGTCCAGTCTGGTAATATAAATATAAATATATCTTAATCACGTTATATAGAATAAAAAAAGTAATATAATACTTAATTATTAAAAATTCAATATTAAAGAATAGCAATTTAAAATACAAAGTTCATCTTTTTTTTATAAAGGCCATAGTTGACATAAAGCGAGCAGAAGTGGTCCTAACTTGAAAAATTCGAAAGTTATGAAATAAAAAAGATATTTCTCTAAAAAATTAATTCAGACGCTGCAGTATTATTTATGTATACATATCTATATTTGGGTAAAGTAAGTTAATAGTAACGCAATTAACAGTATCGATGCGCTCTTCGCCCTAATGAAGTAAACAGTAAGGTTCACGAAACGTTGGCATTAATGATGGATGAAAACACAGGATAATCCGCAAACGTTCTAGTCCTTTGAAGATAATATCTCTATGAAAGCCTAAAAAGCTTTATAAGTTAATAGTATTTCTACAATTAATATTAATGTAACAGCCTGACAATGATAGATTGGAGATTACTATTCGCTCTGACAAGTGCGGTTATATGTGGCATACGGCATGCAGAAAGAGAGCTTTGATTTATTTGGGCCTGGTAAGAAGAACCTGACGGCGATGATGATTTGTTGACTCTGCTTTCCTAATATTTACTGTGGTCGTATTGTCTCCTAGTGCTATGGAAACATTTGTATGACCTAAGTATCCTATGATTTCAGCGAAATCATTTCAAATTACGTTTCTCTTGTTACTCTAGTGGACTGCATAGTCTATGATTCATGACTAACTAAGCGGCGCGTTGAACCAAGAACATGTGATCAGGACAAAAAGGATCCTTTGATCACGTTGTGACTATCAGCCTCTTACAGCGCTTGTAAAGCAAAAAACTCTACGCTGTGGCTGATGATCAATCACAACTTGATTGGGTCTTTCTCAATTAGGACTGATATTTTGAAAAGAAATGTTGGCAAAACCAGACGGTAGACTCGAAGGTTCTCTCGCTATAGGAATATCCTAGGAGGTTTTGTGCATCTGGGCTCTGGTAGAAGATCTAGAAGATGCAATCGGTATGTTCCTTCACTGCTTCTATTAGGCTACTGAGAATGAGTACCGGGTACCACTGGTGGAATACCAAGGATTCCTGGCGGAGAAATAGTCAACTCGACGTCCCTAGAAACGTCTTACATATTTCCAAGAGGTCGCTATAGTTAATCTTCTTGAAGGAAGTGCCTTAATATCCTTCTGGATGAAGTGGTCAAATACCTCTGACATGAAAGTGCCAGGAATCGATAATACAGGAATAGCGGCTGGGTACTATATTATTATTATGGGTACTATATATATTGCAATCAATGCGCTCATGATCTCTTTGCTCATTGATTATGCGTTCAAAATTAGCAGCAAGTCCATCTTCCAGGACACCTATGGTAGAGGCCGCAAGGCCAAAATGCGCCTGCCTCTTCAACCAAGCACGACACTGCTCAAGGACAACCTACCTTGCAACCAAAGCAACTAGATTAGCAGATAGGCCATCCGTCCGATAGACCTTGCAGCAAACAGACTTGTCGTACTCTCGACGTCTTCAAAACGCTAAAGTACTCCATCAAATTCAATCATTTTTGTGTTAAAAATCTTCAACATGGGTTCAAGGTTAAAAGACCAAAACTAGACTCATTCAAACAATCACTGAATAAATAAATAAATAAATAAATAAATAAATAAATAAATAAATAAATAAATGAAATGCACGCAAAATTAAAAGACTATGTTCCATATTTATAGTCATGTTTTTCTTCGTGAGAATCTCAATTGAAACCAATCTTGAAACATGGAACAGTTCATTAGATGAATTTTGAGAGTTGATTTGATATATATATAATTTCACATTTATAATTGCAATTTTAACACAGATGAAATTTGTTTCGACATATAACTTGAATCCTCTTTTTCACAATTCAATAGTCGAATTTTGAAAAAAAATATCTCGTAATACGTAAAGGAAAATCGGGAGAAAACGTTATACTTAAACCTTTACTCTTGAATGAATATTCTTCTTCATGTTGTTACATTAATCTTCGAAAAAATATTATTTACACTAGAAAGCTTTCTCTATTTATAAAAATTAATAAATTAAAGTTTTGATATTCTATATAAGTGAAAAAAATTGATATGTCATCCTCCAAAAGTGGCATTTTCCACCTATATATACTTAATTCCAAAAAAAGTGGTACACTAAAAATTTGAAAAAAATTTTCCTAAACTTCAAATGATCATAACCTGGTAAAAAATGAAGATAAAAATATGTTTAAAAATGCAAAATGAAGTTTAAAATGTCTACTTTAAAAATATTTGAATGAGAATTGTAATGGACCTATTTTTAAAATGGCGGATGACAAAATAAGAAAATGCAAAATTGATAATCAAAAGTCCAAGTTTGCGATGATGCATGGTGTTAATCAGATATCACAGCATAACGGGACAATATATACGTGAAAGTATAGAATTTTATCTTTAAATCGCTTTTTTATCGAGTTCGATATGATGATTTTTCGCTAAATTATCCCAATTTAAGATGCTGTCATTAGTTCAAATTATGGTTGTAATTCTTCCTAATATAAACTGTATAGAGTTTGAAACGTCATGTGTGTATGTTTACATATACGTGTGCGCGCGCGTACGCATTCTGCTTTTAGCGTTATCTAGGGCCAACGTCATGGATGTGACAGAAATCTGATATATGTATATTCCATATTTGTATATGTGTATGGCTGCGTGCATGCGTTTGTGCGTATATAATTAATAATGTGTACGATCTCCTGATGCGCGTTTTCTTATTCATACAATCCGGTATACTCCTTCTCTGACGAAAATCAGAAGTTTCATAAATATTTATTTAACGTTTATATGAGCGTTTGCAGGAATTCGTTGAGAATTCAAAAATGGTCAGTAGATTGTTCATAAAGCGGAAATTGCAACGTTGCAACATTAAGAAGGCATTCTCTGACGAAAATAAAAAGTTTCACTTCTATCATTGGAAATGTATTTTTTGTTTCATATGTTAATTTGCTTTCTACTCTAAATAAAGAAATCCTCTTTTGTTTGGTTAATTATGGCTGTTGAAACGAATACTAAATTTTGTCTGTAAAAATTTTTTCTTGTCTATTCTTAGGATCACGGACGAGTCACGTTCTAAACATCTACACTTAATTCTCCATCTAAACGAGACCTAAGGCATAATTTATAGATCAAATGAAATTGTTTGTTTGATGCTTACATGAGCGTTTGCAGGAATTTATTGAGAATTTAGAAACGACCAGTAGAGTGTTAGTAAAACGGAAATTGCAACGCTGCAGCGTTTGAAAGACATATTCTAATGAAAATAAAAAGTTTCATGAATGTTTGTTTGATGTTTACATGAACGTTCAGTTCAAGTAAATATTGAATCTGCTGAACATAGACATTTTATAAAAAAAAAAATAAAATTTTTTACTGAAAAGTCTTATCATACTGCGCCTTTTATCCTATGTGGTTTTATTTGATGTGGTTTTTTAAAAGAGAAATTGAATTTCACTGTGTTTCTCTAGTGGCAAGATTATGCACTGCTTAAAAATTGAATACGTAGAATGTTTGCTAAACAAAGGAAAAACGCTTCTGCTATGGAATTGAGGAAAATGCTTTTTGGATGTCTTTAAGCGTAAATGCCTTACAAAACGTTTATTGAGACTCAATAATCCATTACATTGGAACAGCGTTTGTTGAACGAAAAAAAATGCTTATCTCATGATATTGAAAAAAGTGTTCGCTATATTTGAAAAATCTGACAGTGAATTCTCTGCAGCATTTATTGAGCATCCTTTGAAAAGCGTTGTTTTAGCATTACAGAACTTTCATGAAACGATATATATATATATACCGTTTCATGAAATCCTGGCGAAAATAAAGAGCTTTATAAAACGTTGACAACTATTCGATGACTATTTTTTAAGAGTTTATACATTTTCAATCTTTATAAAAATAGTTACAGAACACCATTGGATCTTAAATACTTTATTGTCCATCGCTGGCTATTACTTTTTCCCCATCTCTCAGGCAATTTTCGAATTTCATCTCGAAAAAATGACTCGTCTTTGGAGGCGATCCAATTTTGGAGAAGTGAACCGGTGACTTGCTAAATCGTGCTGCATCCTTCGGAACAACCAGTAATCAGAAGGAGCAATGTCCGGAGAACACGGGTGCGGTAAAACATCATTTGAGCGTTTCCAAATATTTTTTTACGACTTTTGCGACATGAGACTGAGCGTTGTCATGAAGAAAAATAACTTTATCATGTCTTTGCTCGTATTCTGACCGTTTTTCTCGCAATGCACGGCTCAAACGAATCAATTGTAGCCGATACCGATCGCCCATAATGGAATCGCCAGGTTTCAGCAGCTCATAGTAAACAACATCCTTTTGGTCCCACCAGATACAGAGCATGATCTTCGAACTTTGAATGTTCGACTTTGGTGTTGATGTTAAGGTCGATGGACATTCACTGTTTCTGTTGAAAATTATGTTCTTGGAACCAATGAGGATTATCTTTCGATCAAAAGTGATGCTTATGACGATTAAATACACCATTATTTGAGAACTTACATTCGTCCATAGGATATTCTGTAATACATTTTCGATTAAGACTGAACTATGATTTACTCTAATAACAAACTAAGACTTGTTGAAGAACACAAGAATTGTTGAAGCATTCGAGCTACGCTATACTACAAGTTATGTTGATATTTTTTCTATGTACAAACTATATACATGTGTGAACTACATTCGGGAATATCACGAATTCCGAAATGGTTACGTTTGTTCTTCACGTCTGATTGTAAGGTCATCTCAAGATCATAGTATAGCAGATCATTGAACTCGTCTTGACACTAGTTACAATATTATGAAGTAAAACATGTGTAGTGCCATTTAAAAAATTAAGATGACCTTGACTTTTTTCCTAAAAAAAGAGTATTTTACAAATTTTTAATATTGCAATTTGTAGCCGATTGAAAATTGATTAACTTTTATTCAAAACTAATTTTGTCAGACCATCAGAAATGCCGTAAAAATCGTGATCACAGTTATGTGGGACTATATATATATATATATATATATATACACACACACACATACGTAGCCTGCTGGAAAAGTTTCTGCAATCTAATGTTTCCAGTGGCGCCAACGTTCTGCTACTAGCATATCCATAAAATCGGACGTTTTTAACCTATAATTCAGTTGACAGTTTGTATCCAAGCCAACTAGTTTTGTTTGCATAGTATTTTAAAAGAAGTTATTTTATGAGATAATGGAAATTTCGCGTGAAAATTTTCGGGTAATGATTTTTTACAATTACAAATGTAATCTAACTCCGAAACAATGCATCGATCGACTTCACTTGGCTCATGAAGCACCATCCAATAGGACTGTTTATAATTGGTTTGCCAAATTCCAGCATGGACGTACCTTTCTTTGTGACGAATTCCGTGAAGGTCGTCCATCCACATCTGTTGTTGCCACTAATGTTTAACTAACTAATGTTTAACTGCTGTGCGTGAAATGATTGAGCGAGACCGGCATATGACATATCGCGAGATTCAGGCATTCTTAGGCATTGACATGACAGCAATACATACGATTTTGCATGCTCACTTGAGTGTACGGAAACTTTGCAGTCGTTGGATCCCACACAATTTGAAACTCAAAAACAGATTTGTGTTAAATGGAGCAAAAAAATGTTCAAGAAATTTAACCGAGGTCGGTCAAATTTGGTCTATAACATTGTTACTGGGGACGAAATATGGATCTATTCGTATGAGCTCGAAAGTAAACAATAATCCACTGTTTGGCTATTTCAAAATGAACCGGACAAGAATGAAACCAACAAAAGTTGTTCGTTCACGCAGTGCTACCAAATGATTGCTTGTTTCTTCAATTATACCGGACATGTGGCAACCGTGTCTTTAGAGGATCGAAAGACTGTAAATACTGATTGGTATACAACAATTTGTTTGCCAGAAGTCATAAATGAATTGCGTAGAACAAACCGAAATCGTCGCATCATCCTTCATCATGACAATGCCAGCTGTCACATAGCACGTGAAACCGTTGATTTTTTATCCACTAAAAATGTGGAATTGATGACTTATCGTCCGTATTCACCTGATTTATCACCTAATGACTTCTTTTTGTTCCCAAACATTAAAAAGAAGATGCGATTTGAGTCGCCTGAAGCAGCTGTTGAAACATTTCGTACACTGATTTCTGAGGTTCTCACTGATTCACTGAGGTTACAGCCTCAGAGTGGAAAAAATGCTTCGAAAATTGGTTCGAGTGTATGCAAAAATGTTTCGATCTTAAAGGCGTATACTTCGAAAAACAATAAAGTCATTTACCGAATTTTACATGTTTTTTTTCTTGTTTGCAGAAACTTTTCCAGCAGGCTACTTTGAAGATATTTAATTAATCAAAGAATATTGTAATCACTAGAATCTATTAGGAAATTTTGCGTTCAATGTAACAACTAAATAGGAACATTTAGACTACCTGAATTCTTGTAATAAAAAGACGATTGCCTTTGGATATGATAACTTTAATCTTTTCGGATTAACATCAATAACTTGCTGATTAATAATAAAAACAATTGTTAAATAACGAGCGGTTTAACGTTACAATTAGACATGCCATAAGACAATACACGTAGACGAATCGTTGTGTGCGTAAATATTAGGTGTAGTAAAAAGAAATCCATTATTTTTCCAATAGATGGCTTTAGTAATCTGTATCTCGTCTCTACGCGTGATACAGATTACTAAAGCCATCTATTGGAAAAATAATGGATTTCTTTTTACTACACCTAATATATATATATGTATATACTGCATTTTATAAGCGTTCTGAAAGTATTTAAAATCCAACGGTGTTCTGTAAGCATTTTTATAAAGTTTGAAAATGTATAAACTCTTAAAAAATCGTCATCGAATAGTTGTCAACGTTTTATAAAGCTCCTTATTTTCGCCAGGATTAATAAGAATGCGCATACACGCACACGCACACAAACCTTAAGGACGTTCTCCGACTGCAATTGTGCTCAACCTAAAGTTTACTCACATCCACGCAGTCGCCCTATACAGAAAATATTAGTTAAGTACTACTTCGCTCCACCCCTTATGCACAGAAGCGCAAAAATGATACCACTGCGTCACTCCGTATGGTGGCAACACTATGCGGCAACACTACATTCTCGCTCCACGTCTTTATACTTGTCATAGAACTTATAATAGAACTTATAAATGGAAGAGAAATACGGACATCGAGCTGTGAATATCTTTCTATTCTGCTCAATGACAGAAAGTTAAAAAGAGAATTCGCGATCGCGTCTCTCTTGACACATGCGCAGGAAGAAGAAAAATCATTGAGCAGGAGAGAAATATTTACAGAAATATACATCTTCTGACTCTCAGATGTTGCTCATACCTTCTACTCATTGCTTGGATAGGCTATTCCGACTCCATTTACTATAAGTTCTATGATTCTTGTGTGTTGAGTTAATGAAGTTATAAACACCGTAAACAATGTCGAATCCTTGGAATAAAAGCGATCGCTTTATTAAAAAGAAAGATACGAGAAATATTAGAGCTTTAGCTGTGAGATACTGCATGTAATTATAAATCATCTCATTTTGATATATTGGCAGAAGGACAGTGTCATTATTGTTTAATAGTTAACATGTTGATATTATTAATTAATTGTAAAAATTCCATATCACTCAATCAAATTTTTTGAGAGAGTATAGGCTTTCTGTTTTTCGCTCGCCGCATATTGAACATATATGACGTTGGTAAGTCAATGTCTCCCGCTTTCGCTACTGCCGCCGGTCGAATAAATAGCGGAGTTACTTACTTTGCTTAATGATTTCTTATATTACGTCCAAACCCTTGGAAATTTGGTCAAGGAGCCAATGAGGGAGAATGGAAAGGGTATGGAAGGACGGTTAGATTTAATCTCACAGGTATACGCGCGGAGGCGAACGCACTGTGAGTCGTACGTATCTTTTCAGTCCCGGAATATGGGTCCGAAGAGACGCTATGACATCTGTTCCGCTGGACAGTGCGAACGTTGGTCCTACTTTTGGATCAAGAAACTTAATCCTTTTGATCCGGGACTGGACCTTGTGCGATCTCAGGTATTAGAGGGAAATATATATATATAAAACATATTAATTTAGTTATAATCGATTTGTTTATGGTAAAATGATTGAGTTAGCTAATGTAGTTGTGAGAGTGTGAATGTATGTGGAGAGGAAAGGGTATGGGTGGCGAGCAAAGTGTTGCAGGAGCACATCGGGATGAGGTGCTTGTAGAGAACGGTATGGGGTTTCCGGGGATGTATACTGTGACTAATCTGTCCCCTTCGTTGGAGGGGGACGAAAATAATCGGAATATCCGATCCCAATCGATCGGCTCGGGATTCGATTGAAACAGGAGGTGATTCAAAGGAGTGAGAATCTTTCTTCGTGAGAAGGAAGGGGAGGGAATCGTTCCTCGAGAGGAGAAGGGGAATAACCAAGGATTTCCTGAATAGCAGGATCGATAACAGGAGGAGAGGTGAGATCTAACGGTTGTGTTGGTGAATAGGAGATCTCGACGAATTGTTCGCCAGTTGGTTGTGGCGGCGCGATTGTGAGTCGGCTCTGGGGAACGGTTCCGCCTACTCCTCTGGACATAGGGGATTCGTTTCCGCGTTTCCTGATGATACGCACTACGAATCGAAGGGTTAAAATTGACGTGTGTTTGTTGGAAACGCGTGAAAATGTATTTAAGTACAATGAGTTTTTCCATGCGGGAAAAATTTCATATTATTCTTTGTTATATTAAATTTTATGTCTCATCGTTTCAAAAAATTAAAAAAAACTTTTTTACAATGAATAAAAAGAACACTTTCGATTAAGTTTTAGATAGGGATCTTATGTTAAACGCTTTAACTTTGAAATGGAATATCTCGATTTTTAATCCTGCTCCGGGTATTGAGTTTTAAAGCACATATGTTCAGGACTCTAAAACAAGCTTTTTCTGTACGTTTCAGAAAAATCTAAAAAATGGATTTTTCGGAAAACGTTCTTAATATTGACACATACACACACACACACACACACACACACACACACACGCACACACACGCCCGCATATATGTACACATACATATACACACATACACAATGACATTTCGAGTCAAACTCCATACATTCATATTAGAAAGAATTACATAATTTGAGCTAATGATAGTAGTATCTTAAATTCAAAACAACTCAGCGAAAAATTATCATTATATCGAATTCGATTAAAAGTGATTGAAAGATAAAATTCTATACTTTCATGTATGTATTGTCCCGTTAAGCTGTGATATCTGTTTCACACCATGCATCATCGCAAACATGGACTTTTGATTATCAATTTTGCATTTTCTCACTTTGTCATCCGCTATTTTGAAAATAATGGTTCAGTACAATTCTCATTCAAATATTCTTAAAGTAGACATTTCAAATTTCATTTTGTATTTTTTAAACATATTTTTATGTTCATTGTCTTCTACCAAGTTATAATCATTTAAAATTTTCTCAAACTTTTTACTGTATCGCTTTTTTTGGGAGTGAGTGTATATGAATAAGAAGCCACCTCTTATGGGAGAAGATGTCACAAGCAATTAAATAATGTAATACAATATAAATTTGCATATTTTAGTTCATAATCAATTTTTTAATACAAAAGTTTTATAACTTGTATGGACAAAACAATAATAATTCAACACCCAGCGCTTTATGTATATACGTATAAACGATACTGAATTTATGAAACTAACAAAATAAAAAGCTTAAAAAGAAAGATTTATATCAATCTGCAAATGACGTGTATACGAACGCTGAGCGAAGACTCGGAATGGTAAATAAATCAATAATTGTGTTTAGCAGTAGATATACTGCATCTTGCAAGAAATGGCGTTGCAATATGTTAGATAAGGACACATGTACGCATTTAAGTGATATAAAATAATGTAAGAAATGGAATTAAAGATGTCACTATTATCGACTTTTTTTATTTAAAATTTAAAAAATCTGTATTATCGACATCAATCAAGTTTGGTCACTCCAGCATTCCCTTCAATAACATTTCATTAACTTAAAATATTTCTAATTATATAAAGCATCCAAAATTTTAATTTGTAAAATCGTTTTAATGACGGTTTCAAGCAAAAACAATCGTGTTTTGTATTTACTGTCATTTTATCCTTAAGTGTAAGAGAAATATTCAATTGCAATTTTTATGCATATATAAGAATATTACAAATTATAATCTATATTAGCCACATGATTACCAAGAAACACCGATCAAAACCATATATCATTTATTCGATTTTACAGTAAGCATCTCGAAGCACCTTAGTTATTAAAGTATCAAATATGTATTATAAAGAGCATTTCATGATTTACCTTTCTATACTTTGTTAAATATTTTTCATTGTCAATTGGCATGAACTTTTTGATAATTGCACTATTACATACTTCTACTATATACTTTTACACAATCAAAATGGTTAATATATGTTCTATAATAAAAATATAATTAAAGTGCATCTTCCCTCTTGTGCCATCTTCCCCCGATTTATCTTACTAATAAATCTTGGAATTTATATTGGTTAATTTTTGAGTCGAGAAAAATTGCGCGTCATTTAAGGGGGGAAACCACAGTACAGCACGAAAAAGTAAGTATATTTTCGGGAATTTTTTTTGGCTCAATGAAATGATCAATCAAAAATTTGTAAAATAAGCATTATAATATTATGAATGAAGTACAAATAAGAATTTTTTCATTTTTGGTACAAAATGGCGGCTGTGCCGCACTTGTCCGATGGCGCCTATTTTTGAAGGAGGGACCATGGGCGGACATCTAGAGTCCTTAATTTTTGACCTGGAACAAAAAATGACAGTTTTTTAGGTTCTATATATCAATAGCTATGGAAGTACATAGGATTTTTTCGATATATTAATTTTTCGCAAAATGATGCACGTTTTAAGGAAAACTTGCAAATTTAACAAAAAAAAAACGCCATAAAATTGTTGATAAAAAAAACCATGTAATATAAAAAAAAACCCTACGCACTTCCATAGAGAAAGGTATTCTGAATATACTGTCAAAATTTGAAACCGATCGGTAAAGATTTATTCGAGTTATGTGTCCGCCCAGTTTAAAAAAAGTGGTTTCGAGAAAAAAGCGTTTGAAGTTTTAAGTACTGTAAAATCATATAATATTTTTATA
>NW_011627307.1:6151-37804 GCF_000204515.1 Acromyrmex echinatior | reverse complement strand
TGTGGCCCATATAGCTGTCTTCATTTTTTCGACTGATTCGCAATTTCTACGAATAGCTAACCCGAAATATATTGACAGTTCGTCGATCAGTTTGCCTGTCAATTTCCCTTTTCCTCCCAAGCCTTTTGTGCGTTTCTTCAAATTACGTGATACTTATAGGCATTCTTAAGTACTATAGACTTTTCGGAGGGAAGTTCCTTCTCCATCGACTGCCATTATACCTGCTCCCGTACTCATAAATTACAGCGCGCGCCGGAATCACAAAAGGCGCTCGGAGCATATCTGAGAGGCGTTGCCGCAGAATGAAAAATTTGGATATTCCGAAATTTTTGCGGCACTCCATCTTTTGGTATCTTATTCTTAAGACCCTAAAGCACCTTATAAGCGAAAAAAAATTTTTTCGATTTTTTCAAACTTTTACTGTGGTTTCCCCCCTTAAAGGGGTCTCCTACATTAGAGGGCCAAAAAAGTAGATTTTTTTTCATAAATCGATAATACAGGGTGGGCCATCTATTGGTACGTTTTTAAAAATGCGATCAAATGAGCATACATTGATATTTTTTATTAATTTTTTTTTTGTTGTGAAGCTAAAAGTATCCGCGTCAAGAATGAAAAACGATTTCGTTCATGTGGCTCCCTCTACTGGCCTTACAGTATGCCATTCGGTCACCCCAATTATTAATGACATTTTGGACTACCTCGGCGCCAATTTCACTCAAAACAGTCGTAATATAATGTCATCCACTAACATCCCTTTCTCACGAACTTTCCTCACCAATTTGCGTATAGCTCCTTCGGTGGGTGCTCTATCACGACCCATATTTCTTTTCAAAATTCGTACAGTTTCGGCGACACAGCACTGACTTTGAAAATAAGTTTTTAAAATTTCAAAACGCTCTTCAAGAGAAAACATGTTGTTTCGTGCCGCGGACGGTATGACTAATAAACTGTCAAAATTTCGGGTCTGTAGCTCGTTCGGTGTTGCCATACGACGAAATTCAAAAACGTACCAATAGATGGCCCACCCTGTACAACTCTTTGAGAATATGTCCTTAAAATTTTAGAGCAAAATTCGAAGTTCTTCGGTATAAATTCACTGCTATACTGGTGCACAGCGCTTATGTCTTAAAGCCATTCAATTTTCATTGTGAAAAATTTTTTTTATTTCTTATAGTTACGATAATAATTGCTTTGAAAGAAAAAAAACAATTTTGTTCGAGGGGGTGCTTCACCTAAACCTCGAAATAAGTACAAACAAAAAAATGGGTCTAATATTTTTTCATGTTCTACATGTTCCAAACTCATTAAAATCGGTGAGGACCGGTCCCTTTGTTAGTAGCATGAGAGAGGCCCGAGCACGTAAAATGACTCAAGTTGTTCAAAATGAATTCTATGAGAAAGCTGAATGGATATTGTATATCCTTAAAATAACAGATTAGTCTCCGAGTACTGTAAGTACACTTAAAAACTAAATTGAAAACTTTAAACGCGTTTTTCTCGAAATATGTTTTTACATTTTTTTTCAATTTTATGTACACGTTTAAAAAAAAAATATTTGACCAATTGACTCTTTAGTTAGCTCGTTAGTTAGCTAAGAGTCAACTATTTTTGATGAACCTAAAAATTAAATAAAAACCAACATTAACAATTTTTTTTGCGAAACGTCTGCTACCTAGTGAAAATCATAATTTTTTTTCAAAATCGCACAAAATCTTATCATAATTTATATACATGGTTAAAATTTTTTAGGTTTATTTAGAATAAAAATTACAATAATTAAAAATATTTTTTAATTTTTTGTTTCCGACAAAAATTACAGTTGCTAATATGTACACAAATCATAATGTAATGGCGAGGCGTCAAATGTTTGTATTTTTATTTAATAAAATGAGGAGTTTCTACCAGATCATTTCAATAAACAAGCTCTGAAAGATGTAAACAGTAAGTAGAATTCTACTTACGGCGGGTTCTAACTCACTATGTGTTAGTGCGTATACGTATACGATGTGCGTGTGCGCACGCGCGCGCGCGTGTGGATGTGTGTGTGAGTCAGAGAAAGGAAAGTGCTTCAAACAAACGTTGGGAAGGGGGAATCGCGGCATCGGGGTCCATGGTAGAGGGGGAAAGATCTGTTACTTCTCTCTCTCACCTATTGCGTTCTTTCTTTAACCTATTGTCCTCTCTCTCTCTCTCTCTTACTCATTGCCGAACGCAGTTCTCTCTGTTCCACACGTTGCAGTCCTATACTTATTATTTGCGCTCTCTCTTCCTCCCGTTGCGCTCTCTCCCACGTTGGCTTTTCTTCTTGCACGTTTAATTATAATAAATAGATATGGGATTTATGATTTTTAATGATAGACTTAGAAACTTTATTAATTATGTGTGTGATAATATTTTTATGAATTTTTAATATCCTAGTAACACAAATTACGATAATATTTTTTTTTTATCAATATAATACAAATGGTCAAGCGAGCTTTCTTATTGACTAATTCAATACTACTACGAAGATACGAAAAAGAAGTGGCGAAGATACTAGGGACAAAATAATTTTAGAAGAAAAGAATATATTTTTTAACATACATTTATTTATCATGTAATGCAATATGTACAATATAATCTAAACCATAGACTATTATTAGTTCACATCCTATAATAGAATTTTTATCATAAATTTTGTACAAAGTGTTTGCAGAATCGATTTTATTATTAATATTTTGTCTTAAAAATGACAAAAATATTCGAATTTCTTACTAACACCGTGCGTATTAACTCAGTTCATAGAATACATGTTCAACACATTATTCAAGCTCAAACAAGAAAAGCACAGTTTTTGGTTTCATATTCAAACATGTGCCATTCAATATTAATTTCACGTTATTCGTATCATATATTTTAACATGTTCCATATTTAGATCTTGAATCGGTGATGATGATGAGACTGTTGACTGCATTAATCGTTCGATATCTGCACGCTCCTTGATCAACGTCTTTGACGTAGTATGAGGTATAAACATGCGATTGTCTGAATTATCATCAATCGCAATTTGCACACAAAATATAGATTCCACAATGATCCTAATGTCCAAGAACACATGTCCTTGTATACTGTCGAAGTCAATGCATATTTTCTCATAAAGATATGAGGCATGATGCTTCGAAAACGTACTGGACGATGTCTGAGAAAATGCACTGTGAAAAAAAAAGAAAACATGTAAATATATCTCACAAAAATGCATAATGTATAATACATATAAGTAAACATTTTATAATATTAAATAAACTTACTGTCTCTGGCACGCATCATGTTGAATTGGAACGTAATACTTATGGCTTGAGATATTTTATTTTCTCGGAAAATATAATTAGCAATTATATTAGCACTTATAATTAGCAATAACTATCTGAACTCTTTTGGAGCTCTCTGAACAACTGATGCGGTAACGTTGCCCGGAACACTTCTTTTATATAGTATTCCCTTCAACATTTTTTTTTACATACCCTAAAATGGAGGGGATTTTTTTTTATACATTATACTTTGAAGAAAAATTGCGACGTAGATATCAAATTGACACATATCATAAGAATGCACTCTAATAATATCGAATCTTTTTTATCTTGGATTGGCGTCAACGACATTAAAGTCTGTTTGCTCTTATTCTCTTTTCAAAAATGAATCTCAGGAAAAGAAGTAAGACATATTTAAAAAGGAATCTTATTTTTTACTTTAATAAGAAACTTTATTTTTTAAACTTTATATATTTCTTTCTGGCATAGAGATTACCAGTTGAATATTTTAAACACATCCTGTAACGCACAATTCTTAACATATTTTCCACATCGTACTAGTAATAGTAGTATTACTAATATTCAGATTACGTAAAGAATATATCTTCGTAATCAGCATCCAAGATCTCAATAGTCAAGTCATTGCTATTGAATATATCAGCCAGCCATTCGCGTTTTTTAAATCTTTTAACGTATACAAGAGTTTTATTGTCTTCCATACCAATTACAGCCATTGTAATCAGGCGTTTCACCATGCTGTACAGAATCATCCTGTCTTCATATTGCAATCCAAGCATTGGGGACAAGCACTCAGCCATAAAGCGCAATCCTTTTCGGATTTTGTCAAGAAATTTCATGGCATGGAACATGTAATAAGAAAATAGCTCCGTTTCTCAACACCATCTCACTTCCTTCATGATATATTTCCTTTCGATGATAAATCCTTGTACAAGCAATCAAATTAGACATGCATTAAGAAAGCGTGTTTTCCTTATATCATTGTGTTTAATATAATATTTTAAAGAGATTTTAAATCAATTCCAGAGGTGACATACATATCTCTTTGTTATTGAATATTGTCATGTTTACTGAATGTAAGTAGACAAGTAGCTGTAAGAGAGTGTTCTAACTCTGGTCCTCTGAGGAGGGGCGCGGGGGTAAAGAGCAAGGAATTTGTAGCGCGGGGAGGGAGAAGACGCAGAATAGGTCCCGGCAGCTTTACTGTTTATGTTATAGAATTCCGATCGATTGAAGAAAACATGATGACATTTCACTATTTTTTTCATCACCCGCCGCCGCCGTTGTTACCGCTGCCATCCACCGCCACCGCCGTCCACCGCCCGCTGTCCGTCGCTACCCTATCACCTTCTCTAAAAATGCGTAGAACGCAACACAAGAACTCACATGTTAGAGAAAGATAGAGCGCGATCATGTCGAAGCGCGAAACGAGATATCGAAGAAAGGAAGGAAGAATGAATCAATAGAATAAAAGTCTCTTTTTTTATGACGCAGTTTGTTCAATACGGTTTTTTATTAGTGCATCGAGAGAATGAAAAGTAAAAGAAAGTACATATGTAGTAATGCGAACGAAAATTTTTTATTCACATTATACTTATTACACAGATTTTTTTCTCATTTTTTATTACATTTTTTTTTTCGCAATCGACAGCGTTCGAATGCGATCGGTGGCTCGAACATCGCTAATAGCGCTTTCTGCAAAAAGAGAACGAAAAAAATTTTTTTTACCACTATTCACTTTTTCAGCAGAGAATTGATACTAGTCACTCTAAATGCGATACTTTATGGCTTATATTTTGATGACACCTTACTGTCTGACACATTGATGATGTTGATGATAAGGAACACATTCGCGATTTTGATGCTTTTTCACCAGGACATTCCCAATATCTTGTTTTTTTCGATAATGGACTTGGCGGACCTGGTGACAAGAAATGACTTTGCGCTCGATTGATTTTCGACATATTCTTCACTCGATCCATGTCTTATCGCTTGTAATCGAAGTTTACGATTGAAAGCAAAAAAAGGCTGTATACACTGTTCATATATACTGTCAGATCGGTGACATGTCGCGAGGCTTAAGAGAATCGCCGATGTTTCGACTTGTCCTAAACATAATTCTTCTACAGTAAAATGAAAGTGGTGCTCTAGTGAAATGAAATCATACTGCGTTCCCTTAAATTTCTTCGAAGAAGTATCGATAACGATTTTTTCTGGGAAGAGATGGATGGCATGTTGCGACGCATAAGAGAAGCGTTGGTGCTGTTTATATAACATTCCAATGAGGTATGAAAAATATAAACTAGAACCGCTCGCTATGTTACCTTATCTATACTTTTAAAGAAAGTGTGGTCCAACAGGCAAAAGGACAAAGAAGTCCAAATGAAATATATAATGTGTTATAAGCGCTCAGTTCCACAGTTGGTGTCCTGGAAGACGAACGAATCGGTCACAATAAGAATAATAGAAAAAGTATGGCTAACCATCGTGCGAACGTTGAGAACATAGTCAACGTAGTCGAGTTTTAGAAACATGGATCTGGAATAGTTCGCGAATATTAAAGACGAAGTGTTCGAAGTATTCGAAGAAATGGAAATAGATTTTGAAGAAATAATAAACCAAAATTCCGACGAAGAAGTGTTATCCGATAATACCGGTTATGCTAGTAATTTGAGCGAGCACGATACGGATCACGCAGAGAAATTTATGCCGTCTCCAGAAATTCGTGCACTGTGTGTGTGTGTGTGTGTGTGTGTGTGTGTGTGTGTGAACGTAGTATTAAACACCGTATAAACACTGCATGATCCAGTGCTACTATACAACGTGATGCAACTGTATGTGCAGTATGCATGATTCGTTTGATTGACACTGATGTTGTGGGAATATATCTTGTAAGGAAACACGATATCGATTATATTGATGCGCTAAGCGGTCGGTTTTGCACGAATTGCAGAGTATCAATGTAACCTATATTTTTGTGCAACAAGTGCTCACACAATGCACACATTGAAAAACTATTGTAAACAGTACTGTGAAAAAAAAATGGACGCAAAAAGTATGCCTAAAAACTATGATCCGCGGAGAAGAGACAAAGATGTGCGAATATCGCCGATGCAGTTTCTACGTGATCGAGAAATGAGTACACGTGGTGCGAAACAGGGAGTCATCATCATTGACGATAACGATGAAAAGGAATATTGATTCGGATGATTAGGATATGAAAGGATGTACATTGATTTCGAAGAGAAATTTTGGTACAAAGCTTTCGGTTTAATAAAGGAACAGTGTCCATTCAATGTAAAATGAAAAGAAGGTTCAATATAGCTGCAGACGTATTAAGATTCCCATGGGTGGTGAGAAGTGCATCGAAGATGCATGATGATAATGAACAAGTTAATGATACTATATTACGCAAGGAGAATCCTGCTAAAAAAGTGTTTCATGACCTGTGCGATAAGTATATGCGTAATCAATTATCCTTATGAAGAGTAAACGAACATAATACCAAGGTGATAAAGCACTATGACATTCTAGATGTAAAGCGGTGTTGCAACGTATGAACGAAGTGCTCCATGTAAGAGTGTGACGTGATCTAAAGATGGTAAAAAAAAAAGACATGGAAAATCATGAGCTAGTGGAATGCGAACTATTGGAGCAGTACGATCAGGTCACTACTCTGGTGGAGTGTTTCGCGTGGCTGCAACGATGCGACGAGTGCATCGAGCGGTTCGAAGAACTTTGTCGTGAACAAACGTCCGCGCCTCACCGTTGGACAATCCGTTGTGGTGAGGATCGCGCGACTCGCGGATGCAAAGACACAATTAGAGCGATATTTCGTGCACGTTGGTGGCGGGTACATGAGTCGCGATGAAAGATCTCTCGTCTAGCGAGAGATTGACACCGCGTTTGAGAGTCATATATTGACAAGTGCGGTGATAAAATCTAATCACATCGAGCGGTTTTTGGAAGACGCGAAAAAAATAGTGCTCGAGCGTGTGCGAGACGCTATAGAAAGATACGGTAGTGTAAAAGTGAACACCGCGTTCAACGGCGAGTTTGCGACGAACAACAAACGTGACATTAAGAGTATAAACACTAAGAACTTTGAGATATGAGTATACCGATACATCGATTTGCGCGAATGGTACGAGCAGCATGTCATCGAGCGTTAACGTCGAAGAGTTCCAAGAACGCGACAGCAGGTGGGCATTGTCACGTACATTGAATTTGACTATCAATGTAAATAAACTAAATCCCATGCGCGGGATGTCATATCAAAGTGCCGTGGGAAATAGCGATGAAATGAGCGGTGAGTGTCGACGGACAATACATGCTTCGCGTGGTCGGTGGTTGCTGCTCTGTATCCAGCTGAAAGAAATGCAGATCAGGAATCGTCGTATTCGTATTACACGACAGTGTTAAATTTCGCGGGTATCGAATTTCCAATAATTTTAAAAGACATTTCCAGATTTGAATGTTTAAACGCGATGTCGATCAATGTGTATGGCACTGAGAATAAACAAGTCTTTCTTCTGCGGCTCACCAGACAAGAAGGAGAAACATGTCAACGTGCTGTACATGCAAGATCCACGCGACGACAGTGTTGGGCATTTTGCGTAGATAAAAAATCTATCCCGTCTCGTGAGATCACAATTCATCAGAATGGAGCACAAGAAATTTTTCTGCGATCTGTAAGTACACATGAAAAAAATATTATAATTTTTCGTCTTATTAATAAAATAATGGTAATAATTACAATTTTTTTGTTTTTTTCAGATGCTTGCACTACTTCAGTATGAATGAAAAATTGCAGTCACACGCAATGGACTATGGGAAAATGAACAACTGCGCTATCCGACTGCCGAGCATGAACGAGTGGCTCGAATTTGGTAACCACTGCAATAAGAAGCGTGTCTCATTCATCGTCTACGCTGACTTGGAGTGCGTTCTAAGACGGAACCCGACAAGGAAAATGCATCGGCATACACATATCAACAGCACAAGGTATTTAGTATAGGATATTACGATGTTCGTATGACACGTTATCGTCATATTGGTTCGGTCACGATGAAAACTGCATAGCGTGGTTCGCGCGACAACTCCAAGACTTGGCACATCATGTAAAAAATATTATATCCGTCAGCATGCCCATGCAAACGTTGTCGAAACAGCAATAGGAGGCGTACCATTGCGCGACGCGGTGTCACATTTGTAAAAAACTGTTCCGCGTCGGACGACACGCTGGTTGGCAATCATTACCATCAACCGGTAGATACCATGGTCCAACGCATGCAAATTACAATCTTAATTATAAAAATTTATTATATATTTCGATCGTTTTTCACAATTTATCAGACTACGACGCGCACTTTATAATGAAAGAAATTGCTATCGCATACGAAGGACATATAGATATGTTACCGATAACCAAAGAAAAATATATTTCGTTAATCGAATATGTTAAAGATATCGCCGAGAGAGCAGATTCGCGAAAATGCATAATTACGGCTCTTCGATTCATTTAAATTTCTCAATCCAAGCCTCTATAAATTGGCGTCCTTTCTAAGCAGAGGCATATTAAAAATCATACGTTCCAAATTTTCAACACTATCGGATGAAGAATTTGAATTAGTAATTCATAAAAGTGTCTTTCCGTACGAGTACGTTGACTGCGTTGAAAAATTGGATGAATGATGCTTACTAAATTATTTTATAGCTCGCTGACAAGCGATACCGCATCCGAGAGCGATTACACTTATGTCGCGATTACGCTTACGTCTGGAAGCGAGTTTCCATTCAAACGCGAGTACAGTGATCTGTATTAGAAAACCGATATCTTATTATTGGCCGACATTTTTGAAAATTTCCGCAATAGTTGTGTCGCAAGTTATTGTGTCTCGATCTCGCGCATTACTACACCTTGCCTGATTTTACGTGGGACGAGATATTAAATCATATGCGCATAAGGTTTGAGTTATTCACCGAGATCGATATGCTCATCTAATGCGGTATACGCAGCGGCCTCAGTCAATGTTCCGGTAGATACGCGCAGGCTAATAATAAATACATGTGTTCGTACGACTCATCGAAACGTCGTCATACTACGACGTTAACAATTTATACGGGCGATGTGTCAACCATTACCATACGTCGAATTTTGATGGGTCGAAGACCGACGTTGCGAACTTTAACGTGAGCGCGATCGCTCCGGATTCACCCATCGGTTACATTCTCGAAGTCGATCTCGAATATCCGCAGCATCTACATGATCAACACACTGATCTACCTTTCTGTTCGACGCGCGATTGCCGCCTGGTAAGCGCGAGGATAAACTTCTAGCGACGCTGTACGATAAGCAGCATTATCTCATCCAGTACCGAAACTTGCAGCAATGTACTCGCGAAGCTAGACAAATTGTAGCACCCGATGGATCTTTGTTACGCGAAGACCGTGAGTACATTGCTGCAAGTTTCGATAATACGTAACGCTGCTTATCATACGTCGGACAGAAAGGTAAATCAATATGTTGATCATATATTATATCGCCCGTTAACGAAATGTAAAATGATTTGCGCGATGATAAGCGCGTGTCTTGCAATTTTTCGACGCAGTCAACGTACTCGTACAAAAAGATACCTTTACGAGTCAATAATTCAAATTCTTCATCCGATAGTGTTGAAAATTTGGAACGTACGATTTTTAATTTATCTCTGCTTAGAAACGACAATTTATCGAGACTTGTACTGAAAAATTTAAATGAACCGATGAACCATAATTGCATTTTCGCGAGTCTGCTCTCTCGGTAATATCTTTAACATGTTTAGTGTGAATGGAATGTATTTTTCCTTCGTTATAAGAAGGAGATCTACGTGTCTATCATATGTTGTCGCGATATTTTAAATTATAAAGTTCGCGTCGTAGCTCGAAAAATTGTGAAAAACGATCGTAATATATAATGAATTTTTATAATTAAGATTGCAACTTGCATGTGCTAAACCGCGGTGAGATGATAATGATCGCGGACCCGCATGTCGTCCGACGCGAACGGTTTCTCGCAAATGTGACACTGCGTCGCGCTACGGTACGCCTCCCATTACTGTTTCAACAATGTTTCCATGAGCATATTGGCGGATACAATATTTTTTACATGATGTGCTAAATCTTGGGGCTGTCGCGCGAATCGCTATGCAATCTTCATCGCGACGCAACCAATATGACGATAACGTGTCATCGTACGAATATCGTAATATCCTATATTAAATACCTCGTGCTGTTGATATGTGTATGCCGACGCATTTTCCCTATCAAGTTCCGTCTTCCGTAGAACGCACTTCAAATCAGTGTAAATAAATGGGATGCGCTCTTTATTGCACTGGTTCCCAAATTCGAGCCACTTGTCGTTCCCGCTCGGCAGTCGGATAGCGCAGTCGCTCATAAACGAGTCGTTCATTTTCCCACAATCCATTGCGTGCAACTGCAATTTTTCGTACTGAAATAGTGCAAGCATCTGAAAAAAAAACAAAAAAAATTATAATTATTACCATTACTTTATTAGTAAGACAGAAAATTATAATCATTTTTTATGTGTACTTACGGATCGCAGAAAAATTTCTTGTGCTCCATTTTGGTGAGTTGTAATCTCACGAGACAGGATATATTTTTTATCCACGCAAAATGCCCAACACTGTCGTCGCGTGGATCTTGCATATACAGCACATTGATGTTTTTCCTCTTCTTGTCATTGATGAGGAAAGACCTGTTCATTCTCGATTCCGTACACGTTGATCGACACGTTCAAATGTTCAAATCTGAAAACGTCCTTTAAAGTCATTGGAAATTTGATACCCGCGAGATTCAATATTGTCATATAATGCGGATACGACAGTTCCCGATCCATATACTTTTCAGCCGGGTACAAAACGGAGATCAGTGACCATGTAAAACATGTATTGTCTGTCGTAGGCACATTGATCATCGCTCGTTTCGTCGCTATTTCTTGCGGCATTTGATATGACATCCCGCGCGTATCTCGCGGAATTTAATTTGTTTATCTTCATAGTCAAATTCTATATACGTAACAATGCCCATCCGCTGTCGCGTTCCTGGAACTCTTCAAGTGATATCAACGTGGGCTCGATGACATATCACTCGTACCACTCGCGCAAATAGGTGTATCGGTATATCTCAATGTTCTTAGTGTTTATATTCTTAATGTCACGTTTATTGTTTGTCGCAAACTCGCCGTTGAACGCGGTGTTCACTTTTACACTACCGTGTCTTTCTACAGCGTCTCGCACATCCTAGAGCATTATTTCTCTTGCGTCTTCTAAAAAAATCGCCGCGACTTAATGTAATCTACTTGACCATGGTGCCCGTCAATAAACGGCTTTCAAACGCGGCGTCGAGAGATCTTTCGTCGCCATTCGCGTATCTGCCACCAACGTGCACAAAACGTCGTTCTAATTGTGTCTTTGTACCCACGAGTCGCGCGATCCTCACAACCACGGATTGTCTGTGTCCAACGGCGGAGGTACGGACGCTTGGCACGACAAAGTTCTTCGAGGCATTCGATACACTCGTTGCATCGTTGCAGCCACGCGAAACACTCCATCAGAGCGACCTGGCCGCATTGCTCCACCAATTCGCGTTCCATTCGCTCATGATTTTCCATGTCTTTTTTTTATACAGTCTTCAGATCACGTCACACTCTTCCACGGAGCATTTGAATGTGATTCGTTCACACACATTGCAGCACCGCGACATATCTACAATGTCATAACATTCTAACACTTTTTGATTATATTTGTTTGCGAAAGTGTACTGTTCACACTCAAAGCATTGATCGTCTGTCGAAAGTTTTAGCGCAAGATTCTTATCGTGATTACGAAACTCCATCCATATATTGTCAATAATCAGTAGTTCAACGAACTTTACTATTTTTTATCCGCGGGAATTTTATTGCACTCGTACCAACCTTTCTTATCTGCAATTTTTTTCGCCCAATAATAATCGTCCTTTATTACATTGATATTTCTATTCTACCAATGTCTCTCTTCATATTCATCGTCCTTGTAACATTTGTCTCATAACTGTTGGTACACTTTTTGTCGCGCAAGTAAAAACCAGTCAAAAACGGGTTTTCTGATAACTATTCCATTACGTATACATAATTCTCGATCGCGTAGGAATTGCACTGGCGATGTATACCTATGTCTCTTTTTTGCGGATTACCGAAAACATACAGCATCATTTAAATTATCTTCTATAATCTTCATTGTCTCTACTGTCTTCTATCGTCATTTGTGCATTTATCTCTTTAAAATCTACTTCCATGTGCGGGAATGCACCGCGCGGAAAGATTCGAGTGAGAGAATGGCACAAGGTTGATATGATACACGACAGTAGAGAGAATTTCATTTCTTTGTAATTTAACAAAAGAATTTTCTTTAATATGCTCAGTTACAAAGTCAAAAAAATATAATTAATTAAATATTAGATTAACAGAATATTCAATGCGGTCACCTTTTCCAAATTGTATTTGGAATCGCGGTGATGGAAAATCTCGGCGATTTTCTCGGCTCTTCTCGAAAAGATCCGTTTTATAGCGGTTTTCACTAAGCGGTTAGCACGGCAGTTTTACGAAGCGATATAGTAGCGAGACTATGACTCTAAGAACTCTAAGAAGTCTAAGAACTTTAAGAAGTAAGGACTCTAAGCAGAGGACGGCGAGATCGAAGTATTTATTGCTTTCGGCCTGGGCTTTCTTCTTGGGAAAAATCCAATAAAATTTTGCCACAATCGTAATTATTACGTGGCATTAGTTGTACAAAATTGATTGGCGCTTTGGATTCCTTTCTAACGACGTTCAACGTAACAGTCATGCGCGACAGAAAATCCGTACGTGGGATTGGTGACAGCGCGTGACGTATTCGTCGGAGCGCGGCGCTCGCGTGCGACAATTGAATTGTTCTAGAACTTTCAATTGTCCGTTGCCGGAGCTTGTTTGCGTGTACCGAATTGTTTTAAAAAGAACAAAGAATGCCAAATCGAGGATTTTAACGAGGATTAAGATCATGCTCGAGATGAAATCACGAGCTCACTTTATGCGTGCGTTCAATGACAATTACTGTCGGTCGACTGAAAAGAATTCTTGCTTTTCCCGAATTAACGATCTCAAACATCCATTTCTTCGAACACTTCGAACACTTCGTCTTTAATATTCGCGAATTGTTTCGGATCCATGTTTCTAATATACTCGATTACATTGGTTATGTTCTCAACGTTCGCACGATGTTTAGCCATACTTTTTCCATTATTCTTATTGCGACCGATTTATTCGTCTTCCAGGACATCAATTGTGGAACGCTTATAACCCATTATATATTTCATTTGTGACTTCTTTGCTCCTTTGCCTATTGGGCCACACTTTCTTTAAAAGTAGATAAGCATCGCGAGCGGTTTTAGTTTATATTTTTCACATCTCATGATATGTTTATATAAACAGCACCAACGCTTCTCTACCGTGTCGCGATATGCCATCGATCTCTTCCTAGAAAAAATTGTTATCGACGCTTCTTCGAAGAAATTTAAAGGCTATGGAAACACAGTGTGATTTCATGCTTTTCACTGAAATATCACTTTCATTTTACTATAGAAAAGTTGTGTTTAGTTTAGCAGCCGAAAAATCGGTTGCGCTTCTTTTAACGCGTCGCGACATGTTACCAATCTGACAGTGTATATTTTTTTCGTTTAATCGTAAACTTCGATTACGAGCGATAAGACATGGATCGAATAAAAGAATATATATGTCGAAAATCGATCGAGCGCAAGGATACCGTCCATTGTCCGCTAAGTCCACCACCATAGAGAGAAAAAACGAGATATTGGGAATGTCCTAGTGAAAAAGCATCAAAATCGCGAACGTGTTCCTCATCATCAACGTCATCAATGCTATAAGGTTTCATCAAAATATAAGCCATAAAGTATCGCATTTAGAGTGACTAGTATCAATTCTCTGCTGAAAAAGCGAATAATGGTAAAAAAAATTTTTTTCGTTCTCTTTTTGCAGAAAGCGCTACTAGCGATGTTCGAGCCATCGATCGCATTCGAACGCTGTCGATTGCGAAAAAAAAAATGTAATAAAAAATGAGAAAAAATTTGTGTAATAAGTATAATGTGAATAAAAAATTTTCGTTCGCATCACTACATATGTACTTTCTTTTACTCTCCATCTTTTACCTCGACGCGCTAGTAAAAAACCGTATTGAAAAACTGCATCATAAAAAAAGAGATTTTTACTCTATTGATTAATTTCTTCCTTCTTTTCTTCGATATCATGTTCATGTTACGCACTCCGACATCGTCGCGCGCTCTATCTTTCTCTAATATGCGAGCTCTTGTTATCTACGCATTTTTGGGGAGGGCGACGATGGCGGTGGGTGGCAGCGATGGCGACAGCGGCGGTAATGGGTGACGAAAAAAATAAGGAACATGAAATGTCATCATGTTTATGTAATCAATCGACCAGGGTTTTATGTTTATGTAAACAGCAATGTTGCCGGGACCTTTCCCGCGCCTTCCCCCTCCTACCACACGCCTACGAGTACCCTCACGCCTTCTCACACACTCCACCCTCTAATCCTAAGGGTTAAAACCGCTCTATAGCTACTTAGACAAAAAATGACGGCTTACTTATGATATTGTTACATTAAAGATTCTTTAAATTAATGCTTTATAAATACGTAATCTTTATAAATACGTAAGCTGTAATGTAATTTTTTATTATTGAATGCAAAAGCGGTTATATCCCGTACACAGTAACTTGTAGCAACATTGCTGCAACATTTCAATGTTGCATATTGCAATACAATGTTGCAGAAACATTGCGAAGAATTCTTTTTGCAATATTACTTCAGCAATGTTGCAGCATTATTCAAAATATTTTCAACAAGAGATACAAATTGATACATTCTGTCCTTATTAAAAAAATCAGTAAGAAACGAAGACAAGAATGACTCTTGTCATTGATTTGTGCCTCTGCTAGAAAGTCCACTTTAAATGTTAAGACTTATATATTGATTTGTGTATAACCCAATAAAATAAGATCCTGGACATAATGGAAGAATAGGAATTAATGATCATGTTTACACGGTACACTTAATTGGGTTTCATAACATCTGTTATCATGAAACTGACAAATCTCACAACCATATTACTTTGAAAAATGAAATGACTGGTTAGTTTCTAATTACGAATATTATTAAACCCGATTAATGTCCATTTCTAACAATATAGATTAATTTTAAACTCAGTTCAATTTATTTTCGTCTTTTTCTAGTTCTAAAAATTAGAAAAAGACGAAGAGTAAGTTAAACCAAGATTAAAGTTAATCTACATTAGGAAACAGATATAAGGTGCGAACGTAGTCATTGTCTATAATTTATAGGAATTGCGCCTATAATTTATAGACATAAAACAATTAGAAGTAAGGATTAAATATAATGTATAATGGACACAATAATAAAATATAGAACGTATAATATAAAAAATTAGAAGTAGGAGTTAAATGTAACATACAATGAATACAAATAAAATATGAGTTCATAATTAATTATGTCTTTATAAACTTGTTTCGATGTACACTGCCAATACTGAAAATCTACAGTATACGTAATGTGAACTATAAATTTTCAGTACTGGTAGTGTATATCGGAACACGCCTATAAAATACATAATAAAGACATAATTAATTATAAAGTCATTTTATTTATATTCATTGTATATTACATTTAACTCCTACTTCAATTTTTTTATATTTAATTTATATAGTATAAAATCTTATAATAAATATTGCAATAACGTTGTAATATTACAACAATGTTGCTGCATTATTACAATATTTCTGCAATAATATTGCAATTATTCCTCCACTGTGCGCAAAACCTAATATTGCATATATATTATGTTGTAATATTGCTGCAACATTACGTCTCAATATTTTTAAAACGGAAATTTTTACGTTGCTGCAATGTTGCTGAAATATTGCCGCAATATTTCGCAATATTTTTGCAATATTGCAATCTTGTAATGAAATATTTTTGCAATGTTGCTGCAATATTTCTGTGCTGTATGGAATCATGACATCTTTCAACGCGATCTGAGTTTCTTTCACTTAATCCTTAATTAACTTAATGAAAAATTTGTTACGTCTATATTTTAACATTAACAAATTTCATATTAAATATATTACAGATATAATGCATCTTCAAATCATAATTAAAAAAATGTAATTCTAAATGTTTCCATGCAAATGTTCGCTAAGAAAATCTAAATTATCTTGAAGAATTCGTTACTTGTGTACCCTTAATGTTAAAAACATTATGAATTCTTTTTAAAGATAAAAGAGATCAATGCTGGTCATCCTAAACTGTTAAAAAATAGATACATTATTTCTTCGAAAGTTCTTGCACGCTTTCTTAATGCTTAATTTGATCGTTTGTACAAGAATTTATCATTGGAAGAAAATTTATCGTGAAGGAAGTGACGGTGTTGAGAAACAGAGCTATTCTTTCATTACATTTTTACATGTTTACCATGAAATTTCTTGACAAAATCCGAAAAGGACTGCGCTTTACGGCAAAGTGCATGGATTGTAATATGAAGACAGGATGATTCCGTACAGCATGATGAAACGCCTGATTACAATGGCTATAATTGGTGCGTAAGACAATAAGACTCTTGTATACATTAAAGGATTTAAAAAACGCGAATACCTGGCTGATATATTCAATAGCAACGACTTGACCATTGAGATCCTGGATGCTGATTACGAAGATATAGATTCTTTTCGTAATCTGGATATTAATAATACTATTATTACTAGTACGAAGAAAATATGTTAAGAATTATGCGTTACAGAATGTGTTTAAAATATTTAATTGGTAATCGCTATGCTAGAAAGAAATGTATAAAGTTTAAAAAATAAAGTTCCTTATTAAAGTAAAAAATAAGATTCCTTTTTAAATATGTTTTTACTTTTTTTTCCGAGATTTAGTTTTGAAAAGAGAATAGGAGCAGACAGACTTTATTATCGTTGGCGCCAATCCAAGATAAAAAAAGATTCGATTTTGTTAGAGTGCATTCTTATGATATGTGTCAATTTGATATTCTTCGACCATGCCGCAACTGTTCTTCAAAGTATATTGTACATAAAAAAAAAATCTCCTTCATTTTAGGGTATGTAAAAAAAAATGTTGAATACTATATTTAAAAGAAGTGGAAACGTTACCGCATTAGCCATTCAGACAGCTCCAAAAGAGTTCTTAAAAGTTTCAGACAGCTATTGCTAATTATAAGTCGTCTGAGAAAATAAAATATCTCACATATCTCATGAAGTATTACGTTCCAATTCAACAGGATGATGCGTGCAAAAGACAGTAAGTTTATTTAATTTTATAAAATATTTGCTTATACGTATTATATGTTATGCATTTTTGTGAGATCTATTTACATGTTTTCTTTTTTTTTTCACAGCGCATTTTCTCAGATATCGCCTTCGAAATCTCGTTACATGCCTCGTATCTTTATGAGAAAATATGCATTGACTTCGACAGTGTACAAGTTCTTGGACATTGGGATCATTGTGGAATCTATATTTTGTGTGCAAATTACGATTGATGATAATTCAGACAATCGCATGTTTATACCTCATACTACGTCAAAGACGTTGATCAAGGAGCGTGCAGATATCGAACGATTAATGCAGTCAACAGTCTCATCATCATCACCGATTCAAGATCTAAATATGGAACATGTTAAAATATATGATACGAATAACGTGAAATTAATATTGAATGGCACATGTTTGAATATGAAACCAAAAACTGTGCTTTTCTTGTTTGAGCTTGAATAATGTGTTGAACATGTATTCTATGAACTGAGTTAATACGCACGGTGTTAGTAAGAAATTCGAATATTTTTGTCATTTTTAAGACAAAATATTAATAATAAAATCGATTCTGCAAACACTTTGTACAAAATTTATGATGAAAATATCACAATATTATGATAAAAATTCTATTATAGGATGTGAACTAATAGTCTATGGTTTAGATTATATTGTACATACTGCATTACATGATAAATAAATGTATGTTAAAAAATTTATTCTTTTCTTCTAAAATTATTTTATCCCCAGTATCTTCGCCACTTCTTCTTTATATCTTCGTAGTAGTATTGAATTAGTCAATAAGAAAGTGAGCGAGACCATTTGTATTACATTGACAAAAAAAAATATTATCATATTTAGTGTTACTGGATTATATTATTAAAAATTCATAAAAATATTATCATAATTAGTTTCTAAGAAATATCATAAAAATAGTAAATATTATATCTATTTAATTAAATCAAGTGCAAGAAGAAAAACAATGTGGGAGAGAGCATAACGGGAAAAAGAAAAAGCGGAAATAATAAGTATACTACTGCAACGGGTGGGACAAAGAGAACTGCGTCTGTCAATAATTCGGAGAGAGAGGACAATAGATTAAAGAAAGAATGCAACGGGTAAGAGAGAGAAGGAACTTTCCCCCCTATCATGAACCCGGTGACGCGCTTCTCACTTCCCAACATGTGTGAGGACTTCTCCTGACACTCGCACGCACGCGCGCACGGACGCACATGGTATACGCACTGACACATAGTGAGTTAGAACCCGCCTTGCCATTCTACTACAGAAAACTTTATTCTTTTACTATAATTTCACTGAATGTTTTGACTGTACTAAGTCCTCATTAGCCGTGAGATTTAGATCTCGCTTCCTCAATTCTTTTTTTGATATGGCACAATTAAATGTCATGTTAAAAAGAATGGTTGGACAACGATTACATATCAGAAAGGATACAACTATCTTCCTTCGTTTTTCCGATTCCTGTCTTCCTTTGACACATGGCCTTTTCAAAATTCACAAAGACAATCATCCTCTCAATTATTGTCTCGTCCATTAACACAGCATTGTACCTTGGCTATACTCTTGCATAAAATAATTATCAAAAATATTCCACAGAATTCTAGAGGAATGCCTAACAGTTTCGATCTTTTCAAGTAACTTTCTAGAAAGAAAATCAATGAGTCTGACATTTTGAATCCGTTGGATGTTACATCTTAATTTACTAATGTCCCTCAAGATCTCGTAATCGACAGTATTAATAAACATTGGCGATATATAGAAAATGATATTTCAATTCCTAGGACTGAATTTATGAAGGCCATCGAATTCATATTGTCTTCCACTTATCTTAAATTTAATAATGTTATATACAAACAGACGTATGAGACTCTGATAGGATCTCCACTCTCGTCTATTGTGGCTGACTTAGTCATGCGGGATCTTGAGGAGAAGGCTCTTAATACGCTGAGTCCAATGTCAGCCTTTATTTCCGATATGTGGACATAATGGCTGTTTCATCATTTATTTATAAGACTTTTAATAAGATATACATAAACGATTACAATTCACTATAGAATATGAAGAGAATCACAGAATAAGTTTTCTTGATCTTTTATTTTGATAGTGGAGGATGATATAATAAATGTGGATTGGTCTCAAAAAATGACTTACTTGAAGAGGTGCTTATCTTATTTATCTATCCACCCACAATGTTGTAAGATGGGTAACAGTCTGGTTGATCGATCAATTTTACTTTCACAACCAAAATTCTATCAGAAAAATTTGAAAATGGTTGTGGAAAGTACTTCTAAATAACGGATACCCGTCAGAAATGATATTTAAACAGACCAACTCGAGGGTCAAGAAACTTCTCTCACCAAGTGTTGCACACAGAAATTTGCAAAGCAATGATCATGAAAATACTAATATGAAAAAATTTTTTGTGCTTCCATTTATCCATTGTGTTACACAATCCGCCACACGTATGATTAATAAAGCAGCCTATGATGTAGATGCATTAACAAGTTAAACAAATTTATTAAAGACAAATTTACATAAAGACAAGAAAGAATTTTTTGACAACAATAATGTTGTGTATAAGATTTTATGTAAAGGTTGCGACGTTTCTTATATAAGACAGACTAGGAGAAAACTCAACACAAGAATAAATGAACATATTAATAATAAGAAAGTAGATTCATCCAGATATTCTGTTATAACAGAGTATTCGTTATATTATAACCATAACTTTAATTGTGGAAGAATATTAAAATATTAGACTCAGAATCGAATTACAATAACAGACTTATTTCGGAAACATTACATATAAAAGAGCAGGTATAATTAATGGTATAAATGTAAAGAAAGATATAGAATCTCTCGATAACGTATACGTTTGTTTGTTGAGTGGCTTTGTTAACAACAAAAATATTAGCGACTAGTTGGTCTCTCTCTGTTTGTTGGATATTGTCATCCATAAGCAGCAGCATTTGCGATTAATGTCCGGTGAAGATCGTTCACATCATTATTAAAGGAATTCAATATTACATGTTGCAAAAATTAAGTTAAAAAAAAGAAAGATTATTATGGAGAATAGCACCTTATATTTCGACTGCTGTATCATTAATAACTAATTTAATATATATATATTATATATAAGGCATATTTAAATTGTTAGAAAATCTCATGTCTGAATCGTCACGTGTAATGAGATATAAGAAATAACCTTCTAAATTGTATTACGTATCAGAATTGTGACATATTTTTCAAAGAAATGTGTAACACAATGGATAAATGGAAGCACAAAAAATTTTTTCATATTAGTATTTTCATGATCATTGCTTTGCAAATTTCTGTGTGCAACACTTGGTGAGAGAAGTTTCTTGACCCTCGAGTTGGTCTGTTTAAATATCATTTCTGACGGGTATCCGTTATTTAGAAGTACTTTCCACAACCATTTTCAAATTTTTCTGATAGAATTTTGGTTGTGAAAGTAAAATTGATCGATCAACCAGACTGTTACCCATCTTACAACATTGTGGGTGGATAGATAAATAAGATAAGCACCTCTTCAAGTAAGTCATTTTTTGAGACCAATCCACATTTATTATATCATCCTCCACTATCAAAATAAAAGATCAAGAAAACTTATTCTGTGATTCTCTTCATATTCTATAGTGAATTGTAATCGTTTATGTATATCTTATTAAAAGTCTTATAAATAAATGATGAAACAGCCATTATGTCCACATATCGGAAATAAAGGCTGACATTGGACTCAGCGTATTAAGAGCCTTCTCCTCAAGATCCCGCATGACTAAGTCAGCCACAATAGACGAGAGTGGAGATCCTATCAGAGTCCCATACGTCTGTTTGTATATAACATTATTAAATTTAAGATAAGTGGAAGACAATATGAATTCGATGGCCTTCATAAATTCAGTCCTAGGAATTGAAATATCATTTTCTATATATCGCCAATGTTTATTAATACTGTCGATTACGAGATCTTGAGGGACATTAGTAAATTAAGATGTAACATCCAACGGATTCAAAATGTCAGACTCATTGATTTTCTTTCTAGAAAGTTACTTGAAAAGATCGAAACTGTTAGGCATTCCTCTAGAATTCTGTGGAATATTTTTGATAATTATTTTATGCAAGAATATAGCCAAGGTACAATGCTGTGTTAATGGACGAGACAATAATTCTGAGAGGATGATTGTCTTTGTGAATTTTGTAAAGCCCATATGCCAAAGGAAGGCAGAGATCAGAAGAACGAAGGGATAGTTATTCTATTGTAATTATCATATTTTTATTATTTATATTTTTTTTCACATTTTATAAAAATGTGTATGTATTCTACAATAGTTATATTAAAACGTGCAAAAAGTTTTTAAACGATAAATATTAGTCTTTTGAGAAAAGATTATGAATATCCACTATAATATTTTTTGGTCTTCTAATGTAGGAGACCCCCTTTAAGTGTGGTCTGGAAATAACTTAAGAAGAAATAATTATATAATTTTTTGATTAGACTGCATATCATAACCTACTATATATATATGTATAGAATATATCAATATTATACTGTTTAGATTTTGAATGATCATTCGTCTTCTCGGATAAATGCAGTTTTAAGTGACTTCTAATTATGACTATTAAATCGTCTATGTTTCAACATAAAACTCTATTCTGAGTATCTCGCTTGATATGTTCTTGAAATGAGATTTGAGAATCAATTATAAATAGGGGCCTAAATACGGACCGCAATAATAATGCAATATTGCAATAACAAAAGAGACGCATGGAAAGATCATATCACTCACAGAAAAATATTCCGCACGCCGCCATCTGGCACGATTAAAGTTCATCCGACAAGCGTGTGACCCAAAGAATATAATATAGTTGCATCAAGACAAATGAAAGAAAAACTATTAAAACAATAGTGGCACTTGTTATAAGAAAGAAGATAAAAATTGAATCATGGGGAATCGAAAACTGAGCAGAGCAGTGAGCAGAGATGTTAACAGTACGAAGTGTCACATACGATCTGACTTTCCACGCGAAATAAGGTTCATCCCATGTCCCCCTCTGCCTATGGGCATCCAATTTTTTACATGAAATTTTATATGAAAGATACCCCAATCTTCCTCCCTCCAAATTTATTTCTAGTATAACGCATTTTTCAGACAGCGCACGATTAAACAAATAATTCAAGTAAAAGATCTAATGAGTAAATTAAAACGTTAAAGAGAAGCCCGTCGTGAAAAGTATCAATAGTATTATCATTTAGATCAATAATAAAATCATTTGAACTAATGATAAAATTTTACGGACATTATCATTATCGAATGATTTTACTACTTGTAGCGTTCAATAAGAAAATCATTCGGTAGTGGTAAAATATTTTATCATTGGATGTAGTCCAATAGGAATATCATTCGACTAATGATATATTAGTTACTATTGGATACGCATCAATAGGAATATCATTCAATCAGTAGTATAATATTTTGCCATTGGATTATTGTCAATAGAAATATCATTCACATTGAAAGCTACTCTTTATACAATCTAGTGGTGCTTTCAATAGAATTTTATCAATGGTAATATTTTACTACTGAAGATTTTATCACTGACCGGTGATAAAATTTTCAATAGTAAAATATTACCTCAACCAAGCGTGCGATATCCCACGATACTCACACAAAATACCGCTACCATACTGTTACTGTACTGCTACGAGGTGGCAGTGTATAGCGTAACTAGCAGTACAATAGCAGTACGATAGCAGTACAAAAAGTGTACATGATATTAGTACAACGTATGTTAGTACAACGTATGTTAGTACAACGTAATCAACACTGTACTACGTACTGTACAAGGTGCACATCCGTACCGTATCAATACAGCATACTACTATCAACAGAAAAGAGAGACTATAGAAACCTCTAGTCAAAGACAATAACTGATATACATGATAACTGGCACTACAAAAAGTATAGCGTATGATTTCCTAACCTGAAAATAGTCGTTATAACATTAAAATTAAATATTAAATAGTAGCTGACTGGATGTTCAGTTAAACTAGACAAATTTTTATCAACCATATATTGAACAAATGTATTATAGTTATCCATAATTATAGGTGTTTGTGGATCATTGGAGTGTAGCGGTTTACATATGATTTCAAAAGTCAAGGTTAGTGGATGGCAATATGCAACTTGGGTGACCGCTTCGAAACACTATAAAATTAGTTCCCGAATTTAGGGAAAACTTTTTTTTTATCATAATTTTATGATGTGTATTCTAGAATAAGATATTAATCAATAATAATACTCATTTTAGCAATAAAACTATAAAATTAATATCATTGAAAACATTACTAGCCAGTGATAAAATATTACCATTAGCAAAAACTCATTCAGCTTGCTATAAAATACTTTTTGAAAACGCCATCATTTTCAATGAGTTTTTCAATGATACTTTTAATAATAAAATCATCTGTTTTTTCGCGACGGGAGCTTTTGGAGCTAACAAGTTGTAACTGTGTAATTATATATACTTTATTAATTACGAGGGCAAGTCAATAAGTTCTTAGAAAATCTGTCAGAGAGCACTCGCAGTGTCATGTTACATTACTTCTTGACAAGTAGCATCTTTCGGCTGATTACTGTCAAATTTTGAGCGAAATTCATTGCATGGTTTCATTTCTGTAGATGATTAAAGCGAACAACTTTTGTATTTTTTGCAAAATGGAAGAAAAACGAATTTTGTGCAGTGATCAAACATCTACGTATAAAAGATTTAACGCCGAAAGAAATTAAAGCCGAATTGGATAATGTTCATAGCACATTTGCATCAGCATTTGCGACTGTATACAATTGGGTGAATGAATTTAAACGTGGTCGTACATCCACATATGGTGCACCTCGTTCGGGACGTTCAATTGAGGCTGCTACGCCAGAAATCATCGATAAAATCCACAATATTGTTTTGACTGATCGACGAGTGAAAGTGCGCGAGCTTGCTGAGGCCACAGGCATATCACATGGCACAGTGATTTCAATTTTGCACGAACAATTGGGTATGAAAAAACCATCGGCAAGATGGGTGCCGCGTTTGCTCACTGTGGACCATAAGCGTGTGACGATTTCAAAACAATGTTTGGAGACGTTTTAACGTAATCCAGAAGAATTTCTGCGTCGATTCATTACTGTGGACGAATCATGGATTCATTATTTCACACCCGAGATGAAGGAATAGTCAAAACAATGGACTTCATCGAGTGAACCAGCTCCGAAGAAGGCGAAGACTGTGAAGTCGGCCGGAAAGGTGATAGCCACAGTTTTTTGGGATGCACGCGGTATAATTCATATCGATTACTTTCCGTCGAAGCAAACGATCAATGGCGATTATTACGTAGCCTTATTGGACCGTTTCAACAACATTTTAAAGAAATAACATCCCCATTTGGCGAAAAAGAAAGTGCTCATCAAGACAATGTATGGGTTTACACGTGTCCGACACCGATGGTGCCAAATTCAACGAATTCCGCTACGAATTGCTTCCCCATTCAGCATATTCGCCAGATTTAGCTCTCTGCGACTATTTCCTGTTTTCAAACCTGAAGAAATGGTTCGGAGGAAAGCGATTCACCACCAGAGAGCAGCTCATCGCCGAAACAGAGGCTTATTTTGAAGAGTTGGACAAATCATTATTCGGGCGACTTGAAAAAGTTGAAGAATCGTTGGATCAAGTGTAATTGAATCGAGCTGAAAGGAAACTATGTTGAGAAATAAAAATGAATCGATCAAAAAAATGTGTTTTACTATATTTTTCTAAAAACTTATTGACTTGCCTTCGTATTATAAAAGGTAAATATACATTTCGATCCTAATTTAGATCCTCTTCAGTATGAATTTAATATTCACAGAAAATAATAATTATAAACATTGTCACGAATGTAGGAGTAACAATCGGCAAGAGTATCAATGTAAGATTCTTTTTTATCTCTTGGCATGATTTCGTTATTTACTAACATATCTATAAGGAAGGAATTGCGAACAGATGGTTTTTTGGATTGAAAGAAACACTGATATCACTAAAAGTGAATTTTTTAAAGCCTAAAAATTAGTATTAAACTCCACATATTTTATTTATAATGACTAGGGTCTGGATTATTCACCGACCGACGTACCAACTAAAATCAACTGTAGCGTGTTTCTCATTATTCTCTCTACTGCCACTCGCCCGAGCGACGGCATTACAGCAGTGGGAGATGTAGTGGGCAGAGCTAGTACGGATGCAATCTTAGCACTTTAGTCCGGGCTCTAATAATGACAAATTTTATAAATAAACTTTTGGAGTTCCTATGAGGTCCTTTTTGTCGCCAATTATGGATATAATGATGCAGAATTGAGATTCATGTTCTTTAAAAAAACTTTCTATTTCATTGATTTTCTACTTCAGATACGTGAATGATATCATTTTGGTATATGAAGCGTCCTATATTGACGAACTTTTAATTATATTTAATTCATATCATCCTAGACTTTTCATTGTAAAAATTGGAGGCAATCTTTTAAATTTTTTAGATGTTGTTTTAATTAAAAGAAACAACACCACATTATACATGATTGGTATCACAAATTCATTTTCAGGACGATATTTAAATTATTTTTCTTGGCATTCTCTTTCTCTTTGTCAAAAATTGGGCATTATAATTAATTTAGTGGATGGATAGACTAAGAGGCCACTGTAATGATTTTTCTATCTATAGCGACAAGTAAGAGAAGTGGGTAACCTTTTATTTCATGTAAAACATGAAAACAATAGAGTAAAAATGCTCGTATATTTTCTTAAAAATTAACATAATGTCATGGCTTATTTCGAATTATAATTAAATTAACTTAAAATTAATATAATTAACAAACGTTTCGACTTACAAAGCCTTCTTCAGTGCTACAACGCAGAGATACAATTGTAAATTAACGAATAAAGAATAACAATGAAAATTAGAAAACAAAAATTAGTAATAAATGAAGCATCATAATATAAAAAAATATATAAAAGAATAAAAAAAACAAAAAAAATATAAAAAATTTCGAATAAGTATCCCGCCAGATGAAAATAAGATACGAACATTTGGATACTTCAGTCAATAGTAGATTAATTATATTCGTCGATAAAATAGATTTGCTAAATTCCTCAGTTGAGATCGAGAATCCAGTTTGTCACAGACTTATATCAAACGATTTGAGAATTCTTTAATTACGAGTATTTTATGGTATTCTGTAGGACAAAGATTTATCAACATAATATATTATTAGTGTAAAAAAAGAAATATACAGAATCAAATAATAACTTACGGTAATTTATATAAAATACTGTAATCTAAACTCTCAATCAAAGATCCAGTTAAGTATAATAAAGATAATGACTGTTGCTTGTTTGAAAATTAACTAATGTGAAGTGTAAGTCAAACAAAAGTAAGTCAATAAAACGGAATGTAAAAACAAGTCTGTTCAAAACTGTGACCATTTATGTTCTCGTATATCGTCAAGTATATTAAAATAAGAGTTATCCAATAACTCAGTATCTTTCATTAAATTTAAACTGTTTTTTTTTTGTTCTTTGATGTGTATCATTTCAGTGTAATATTTCTTTTACGATAATTCTTTTCAAAATCAAGAATACTAACTTTTTCCCAATCAAAGTCATGATTAGTTTCTATGATATGTTTCGAGATTACTGAGTACTTGTACTAGTCTAATTTTATATTATTGCGATGTTCTTTAATTTTTGTCTGCAATTGTCTATCGTTTGGCCAACATATGATGCATCGCAGTTATTACAATTTACTTTATATATGACATTATTATTTTGATCATATTGATTTTTGTCTTTATGAACTTTAATAAATTTATTAAGCTTGTTTAGGCACCTAGTCAATCATGTTTTTGGATTTATTAATAGACTTACAAGTAAACCTGCGGAGGTGTTACTCACCAATTTTAATGAAACTTTGCATATTTGTAGAACTTTGAAAAATGTTTGAGACGTAATTTTTTTTATTTACAATGGTCTTTGAAGAATGAAAACTATCCCTTAAAGAAGTAAGGCATAGATTTAACATATTAGGTGAAATAAGTTGGAAATTTTAAAAAGTAAAATGTGTTAGATGATTTTTGGGATCGCTGAAACTAAATCTTATGTCAAAAGTATGAAATTCAAAATGGCTGACCCAATATGGCATCCAGATACATTAAAATTTTTATTATTTTTTATCAAAATGAGTAAATTTAAAAAATTCTTGTTATCACAGAATTAAAATTTCCAATTTTTGGGTTGATGATTTTAAATATGATGTTAAAGATATAAAATTCAAAATGACGGTCTCAATATGGCAACTATATACATTAAAATTTATAATTTTTGCAAAAAATGTACAAGATTTTTGATACAAGATTCTCACCTTTCGGAGTGCTTTTTTATAGTGAATCCCCTTGCCTCTCACTTTTCGCACGTTATTCTTGAAAAATTTTGCAAATTTTGTGATAATCTGTAAAGAAATGATTCATGCATAAAGATTTTGTGCACCATGCACATCTAATTACCGCTGAAGTACTACACAAATTACAGATTGCCGCACATTTCTTAAAACAGTAATCAATAAGATTATCAAATTCAGGAGGTTTTTTCGATACGTAATCACTTTTATACCGAGCGTATTTAATAATAAATATTTTTAAATCGAGGAGAAGAAAATTGGATATGAATTAGTGATTGGAACTTAATTTATTATTACGGTGATGCAAATTTATGTTGTTGTATAAAACAACTGTGTCCGAAAAATATCTGATAAGGCGCGTCATCATTCCTATTATACCTGCAGGAATGTTTTTCAATTTGGATTGATTTTTCTGATTTTGAATATGATTCAAATATAAAAATAATAAGGTTCAATAAATTAAGATAAATAAAAAGAACAAAGGGCTACGAGCCTAAACAATCAATATAAAATAACAATTTGTATTAAATAGTTAAAAAATGAAATAAAACATGTCATGAAATCAAAAAACGTAAAATTTAATTTGACAGTCAGCAAGTGAACAAAAACAAATGTTTCGATCCCTTTTGGATCATTTTCAATGTGACGACAAGATAATAATAGAAATGTTACTTAAATAAAATATATAAAAATTAAATAAAAAATTCGCTTTCGAATGCAGCATCAACTATAAAACTCACTCCAAATTGAAAGAAAGCCAAACAAACGATTGTAGTTGACAAAGAGTTCCCCCGAACTGTGTGTGTGAACAAGGACGAACATGTTTCTGTTAGCAAGTATAAATTGTAATAATAAATTAACGACAGGAATAAATAAAAATAATAAGAAAAGTACAAATCGAGTCGCAAATAATAAAAAGAAAAGTACAAACCAGTCGCAAGTAATTTTACTTTATCTCTTAGCTTCCTAGAGAGATGATCAATTTTGATTCCCATCGCATTGTCTAATTGATAACACATCATTTTGACACACATAATGAGGTATTTATTCTAAATTTATTTATACTAAGTTCAAAATATATATATAATGAATGATGGCATTTTACACTTTAGAGCCAAGATATAGCATAATATAATTTTTCTAGAAGCAACATTTATAAATTATTTTAAATAAATACGATCAAGTTTCATAATTAATCGATTGAGTGCCAATCTGGCTGCTATTGAAATCGATGATATTGAAACGCAATGTCTCTTTTCCTTCATAAAAGAGCCTCGATTATTTATCCTTTTTTTTGGGAGGGGACATGGCAATCGAACATGGTTTTTGTAATATATTTCAAGGTTAGTAGAAGTGTAAATGTAAGTGAAACTCGATAGAATTGCATTTTCATAAATTTTGAGGGTGAAGCGTTTTGAAGCATACTTTGAAAATGAACGCATAATGCTCTAATCTGAAAAGAGAGAGTTACAGATGAAAATAAATTCAGTCGAGAAATACGCCAGATTATAGTACGTTGAAATCTATGAGAGCGAACTTGTCTTACTGTTAATAAATCGTTGTAAATATAGATCGAGATTTCAATCAAGTAGAGCGCGATCTGTTGAAGCGATTCCATCAAATTGCTACCTTGAAGGAGTGTTTCGCGTGGATAGAAGAGCAATGAATTTATTAAACAGTTTGAAGAATGCAATCATGTCAAGCGTCCACGGCTCTCCACTGGATACAGACAATCTCTAATCGCTACAATTGCACAACTCGAGGGTACAAAGACTCAATTAGAAAGACAATTTCTGCATTTTGGTGATGATTACGCGAGCACTACCAATAACAGTGACAATAATGTGAAAAGATCTTTTGTTTGGCGAGAGATCGATGCAGCGTTTGAAAATCAAATTTTAATCGATGCGGTAATTAACGCGGACTATATCGAGCCGCGACGATTTTTAGAAGACATCAGCAGTGGTAGTCGCTTGAGTGAGTGCAAGACACAATAGAAAGACACAAATGTAAAAGTAAACACGATATTTAATGATGAATTTGCAATGGGTGATAAACGTATCAATAAAAGTATTAATACTAAAAACTATGAATTCTTTCAAATATCAAACTTGCGTGAGTGGTACGAGCGGCACGTCATCGACTTTATTTACATTTCTCGAGAAATTTCAAGAAACATGACAGTGGGTGAACGTCGGGTGAGTTGTCGCGGATCCTGAATCTTACAATAAGTGTAATCCAATGCGCAATGGGATGTCGCTTTGAAGTGCCGCGAGAGATAATGACAAAAAGAGCGGTGATTAACGTGCGATCGATGAACAATGCATGCTTCGCGTGATCGGTGGTCGCTCTGTACCCAGCCGAAAGAAATGCGGATCGTGAATCTTCCTACCTACACTATACGATGGTGTTGAATTTGCAAAATATAGAATTTCCTATAACATTAAAAGACGTAACGAAATTCGAACGTCTCAACGTCGTGTCCATTAATGTATACGATATCGAGGGACAGAAGACGCTAAAACTTCTCCTGATACGACTCGCTGATGACAGAAAGGAGAAACATGTGAATTTACTACATTTGATCCGTGAGACAACAATGTGAATCATTTCGTATGGATCAAGAATCTGTCCCGACTCATGAGCTCGCGATTGAGGAAGCATCAATGGTCAAAAGTATATTCGATAAGTATATGATTAATAAAAGCTAATTCTTCTTTAAAAAAAATTAACATTATTTTATTTTTATTTGTAGCTGTTTACATTATTTTCATTAGATTCCAGTCCCACATTGTAGATTGCCGACGGATAAATCGACGACTGCGCTATCCGACTACCGAGCGACGACGACAAGTGGTTAAGTTTTAACAATTATAATAGGAAGAACCGAGTTCCATTTGTCGTTTACGCTGATTTAGAATGCATCTTCGAGAAAATTGATAATTATCAGGAAGCATTTACGCGCACATATCAACATCATCATCAAGTATTTAACATAGGATACTACATACGCTGTTCATACAATGATTCGCTATTAAAATATTAATTTCGTCGCGATCCGGATTGCGTTTCATGGTTTCGTCGAAAAACTGAGAAGTTTAGCACATCGCGTAAAAAAAATTTTAGTAGCTAATGTCAATAGGAATAATAGGCGGGTTCTAACTCAGGTCCTCTGAGGGGAGCGTGGGGCGCGGGGGATACTCGGTGGCGCGGGGAATACTGGTAGGCGCGGGGAAGGGGCGCGGAAAGTCCCGGCGTTATCAGTGTTTACTGATATGATGATATGTATCGCTGTGGTCCCAATAATACGTGACACCACAACATAGCGATACATATCATCATATCAGTAAACACTGATAGCGCCGAGACTTTCCGCGCCCCGTCC
>NW_011627306.1:72262-84489 GCF_000204515.1 Acromyrmex echinatior | reverse complement strand
TAGTTATAGACAAATGTCAGAGGCGTTCATTGTGAGCTGACTATTTTTAATTTACTGTCAGAGGCATTCGATTATCAAATTTGGTGAAATACAATTACGGAATCAACTGTAGAATTTTACGTCTGCAATTAAAGAAATGTGAATAGCATTGTCATGATAGAATCAAAAGCTGATTGCTTGACATGATGGAAACAAAGAAACTAATGAAGAAAAAAAAAAGACCGAATATCAGTAAACAGCTTCTTTGAAACCTTATAATTTTTGTCTGAAACGTTTTTTCTAAAAACATTATGTAACCTTATAGCACAAGAATGGCCGTAATTCAATCATAGAAGAGAACGTGAATCATAGGTCAACATATTATATTTTGGCGTACTATGCATGTCGATACAAGTATAATTCACATTCCTTTACGATTATAGTTATAGTCACCTTTATGTTCAGCTTCTAAATCCGGAGTCTTTATGGACACCCGATATAATATATACGTTATACACATATATAACATACGTTATACAGTCTATAGTCACATACATAATTTTCGTACGATACTGTACGTTTATGAAATGTATATAAGTATATCATATTCAAAGCAAAATGTTTTAGCAAATGTATACACTTATAGGTCAATGTGTACGTGACTAACAGCAAGTTACAATAAGTATATTTTTACTAAATACATTCTGACTATGACTTAGATATATCTTCGGATGTAACCATGTATTTGAAATACATGTATATACGTATAATGTAATAGCACTTTTTCCTTTATTCTCAATACTATTTTAACTTAGGATGTAACATGTACTGATCTTCTTTTTTCTACGTTGAAAAAATAAAAAGAGATATGTTTTTTTATGGTCAAATATACAGATATTACTGATATATGCTTTTATATTTTCAATATCAGAATATACATGCAACTAACATAAATTAAAGCTAACGAGAATCAAACGCAGATGATCAGACGTAACATCTTAAAAAGATAATCATATTACGAATTCTCTGATAAATTCTCATTTTATTATATATATATATATATATGGATATTCATGAAAAAGAATTACATTATGTATGTGCAATGTCGTATTCATTTATTGATATTATATTATTATTACCTAAAATGACATTGGATAAGGAAAAAGTGCTATTACGGCTTCATATCGATATAGTTATTAAAGTTAAAAATCTGTACTTTATGTATATTATATAATAGATTTTTAATACTGGTGATATATATTGGAACACGGCCTACACTGCATATGTACATAATACAACTGTATTTCTAAGGTCCGATTCTACAAATATAAGATTAACTTCAATTACGGTTTATTTTTTTCTCAATTCTAAAATTGGAAAATTTTCCATAATAAATTTTACATTTGTGGAACCGACCCTAATACACGTCCCTGCTAAGATGGTAATGTAGGAAATAAAACGGAATAAAAATATCGATAATTAATCGATCGAATTTCCTGCATGATCATATTAACTCAGAGGGCGTAAGCATCTTATACATTGGAAATAAAAACCTGTAATATCGACTTTGATTAACTTCAGCCTTCGCTCCAGCATCTCCTTAAAGATAATCGAATACACGCGTCCCGATCTACTATTGTCGAAGAAGTGCACGGCACGCGGGCCGCGAGGAGTGGGAATGGTCTAGCAGGTGCGCCGCGCCAAGCTTAGAGATCCGCGCGCCGTGCGCTCGATGGACCGTACCTTCGACAATAATCGGTCGGGTGGACGCGAGTATTCGGCTATCTTTAAACGTTAATATCTTGTTAATTATTGCGAGCATTGCAAAATAGTAGAGGACTTTTCTACGCAGTTTAGTCTGCTCTACCTGTTTGGGACGAGTAGGACCGTATATTCATGCCACCCTGTATATACATAGATGTGTATGTGTATCTATTTTTATTATAATAAAAAAATTCAATCAACTTGTTAACAAATAGCTTAATTTTATGCTATTCTAGGATGTTACATTTCTACGTTATAAGAGTTATCCGATACTTAATAGTTAATTAAGCGAATCGTGTGAATGTGCTGAGTGTAGGTAATTGTGTGTGTGTATATGTGTGTGTGTGTGTGTGTGTGTGTGTGTGTGTGTTTGCGACATTAGTGCATCTAAATTACTAAATACAAAAGAAAAGTGTTGTTAGAAGTATGTAGGTGCGTGCGTGCGTGCGTGCGTGTGTATCTATGTACATATACCTTTCCGTGTAAGAGAAAAGGAATTACAGGTGTGAAAATGAACGTGCAGTGTATACTTTCAACAATTCGATGGACCGCGAATAATCGCAGTTACATTATAAAGAGTGCTGCAACGATATTATCTTACTCACTAACTTTTCTCGTGACGGCACTTGATCTAAATTGTTTTATATACATCTGCCGCCTATAGATAAATCCCAGTCAGGCTCACTGTGGCGAAGGATGATTCTTAGCTTCAGTCTTTGTCCTGCTTTGTCCGCGCGCAAAACATATTGCAACGTGAGTGATTTTTTTCCCCTAACGTGCAAAAATATTCTACCATTAACGCTAAATGGTAGAATATTTTTGCACATTTTCTGTGATTAAGTGGAGTGTTAATTTTTTTACTGTGCAGCCATTGTATAACATGGGTACTTTATTGTATAAAGAATTGCAAAGAGGTGAGGAGACTGCCTCCTCTTCCTTCTCCTCCTCTCTTTCGGTTCAACAGAGTGATATTATAATTGATCTCACTCAATTACTATGTCAATCAAATAGAGTTATTCCATCGCCTCATCGAGATTGCCGATGAGGTGGATTATCTCACTCGTGTGCGCATAAACAAAATTGTGTTCAGCACCTCATTGACAATCTCGATGAGGCAGTGGAGGAAGAGGAAGAAGAAGAAGTTGAAGAGGAGAGCATCCCCGCTGGATCCTTCTTTGGAATATCCTGAGGATATATCCGAATTATTCGATCAAATAGATGAACTTGGGTATCTACAATGAATTTAATTTGAGTATCTACCTCCTTAGCGTTCTGACGATCAGGCAAGAGGAGGAGGAAGAGGAGAAAGAGGAGGAAGAAGAATAAGAATTCAGCGGTGGAGGAGGAAGGAGAGGAAGAGGATGCGGAGAAGATAAGAATATTTTATTATTTCATATATTTTTTTCTTTCTTTTTTTCTTTCTAGTAGAAAGTATCTTGTTCACGTTATAGTACCGCGACACATTTTGGGGTGGACGCGTGGTCCGCGGCGGCGGCGATGGCGGCGGCGGCAGCGAGGTGGGGGGTGGCAGTGGCCCCAATGATACGTGACGTCACAACATGACGGCATGTATCATCATATCAGTAAACATCGATAGCGCCAGGATTTCCCGCGCCTTCCCCCTCCCTTCCCCCGCGCCAACGAGTATCCTCCGCGCCCTGCGCCCTCCTCTAGCCTCATGGTCCAGAGCTCGCCTTGCTTTACTACTCTTGGACAATCACAGAGATCGGTCTTTTGACAGTCATCCTCAAAAGCCTATATATATATGTGTGTGTGTGTGTGTGTGTGTGTGTGTGTATATCCGTATATTCATCGCGAAACCTAACCCACGCTAAACCATAGTGCCACGCTTAAATCGCCCCAACAAGGATTGGCTTAGAAGGTCGGCCTACCGTGAAGCGCGAAGACTCCTAGATCAAGCGTACCAGGAGTACGCTTGAGGGTTCTCGAGATCAGAATCGCTTAGCCGAGGACGCATTGCCTCCACCATCTTCGCCACCATCGGTTTCGCCGACTCTACCTGCTAATCGAGACGCGTTAGAGGTGATACCTTCTCCTTCTCCTTCACCTTCCCCCTTCATTTTCTCCTTAATCTCCGTCACCCGCGTTTTCGGACACTCTGATGGAGCGAATTTTCCCTGACACTCCTCCGCTAACATCCGATTCATCCGTTATCTCTATCCCGTTTTCCCCCCAGAGGAACTCCGTCTCCGACGAACTCCACAGCGTGGAGTTGTTAGAAGAAATTCCTCCTCCATTATCGAGATCCTATTTCCGCATCTAAAAGAGTGACTCATTTGACTTAGACAATTCCCGTGGACTACAGCACCTATTCCCGAGGAGACCTTTACGATTGGCCCTCATTATTTCGATTCACACGAAATCTGGCATGGAATTATCGGCCAATCTCCCCGTTCCTGTATTCTGGTATTTATTCCGAATTTCACCAATCCATATTTAGTTCCAGTGGAATTCTTTTTCAATCTTTTTCTTTCTTCTTCCATTACTGTCCATGAAATAGACTAAACAAAAACCTGTGTTCTCCGTTCGTCCCGAACTCTCATTTTCTGACGATTTAATGCAACTAACATGCATAAAATTTAAATAGTTGTGAAAAAATAGTCGTCAAATGTTAATTAGTTAATAAAGATTATCGCGTCGATCTGTAGATTTCTTCTTTTTATAGTAATCATATTAATCAATGTGTAAATTAGTTTGTAATAAATAAACTTATTGGTATAACCTTGTTCTTTATCTTCTATCCGATTGATAATGATTAGTAATAATAAATAATACTATGTAATAATACTAATAATTTTTTCTTTCTCTCTCTCTCTCTCTCTCTCTCTCTCTCTCTCTCGTTCTTTAATTTTAAAACTCTAAACAACCTTGTAGTCGTTTAACCTTGCCTTTTTAGAGATCGCACGTGGTCCATTCTCGAGTTAAAAGGATTATATTCCTTGACTCGAAATTCGAACCGACTATCGCACCTCGTAGGAAACAAGTGTCATAGCGTCTTTGCGGGACGTTGACCCATATTTCGAGGCGAGCACAAAAAGGGTGCGTTCGACTCGCAGTACTCGCCTCCTGCGAGACAAGAATCTGACCGTGTCCTTCCAGGTACCCTTCCAGGTATTCCCGCTCCTCTTCTCTCCAGTAGGATCATAAATTTAAAATCTCCACGAGTTTGGACGTAATATCAGCATTATCAATGATTTTTCAGAAAAACTCTTTTTACCGATTATTTCACCGATTCGTTGTTTTTTGAACGGATTATCACACATTTTTCTTTATTTCTTTATGTCTTTGCGACAGTTATAAATGTGTTGTTTGATTATATAAACATTTTAAATAAGTGAAACGAAATAATCGATATCGATTCTTGAATATATCGCAATAAAATTCGAGAATCTCAAGAAGCGAAAATATCGACCCATGAGACGAGAAAATTGTATCAATTATTTGTTTTTGTCGAGCCCAAATCTCGGTATTGGTATTTTCTCGTCTTGTCTCGCTCGAATGCATCATTAATTGTCCAGCACATTATTCAGCAGAAGCACAGAAGGTATTAAATCGCGGTATAATACAATAATTACTCAATCGGTAGAGGTAATCTGATATATTGATCTGCCAGATCGCCAAATTTTATGTTACTAAATTTCTTTTTGTAGGGTTTCTAAAAAGTATAAGTTTATCAACAAGTGCCAATAACTCGTGAAAACATGATTGAATGAATCAAGAATTTTACACATCGAACTCAACGACGCGCATAGAGAAATTCATTATTATAGGAAATTACTTTTTCATGTTGTGAGTAACCTAGTTCTGTTTCCCGACGAAAATCTTGACAATTTCCTCAATACACAGGAGAAATCTTGTAAGCTCTTTTTTGAGAAAGAATAAAAGAGACTAGAGTCAAAATTCCTTTGGTTGCATTAAAAAAAAAACAGGCTATGGATATGATTGTATACAGATACGATCATAAATCGATTCCAACATTCTTGAACACTTCAGTTCCTTTAACACTTAACCTTCTTGTAAATTCCTCAACCTTGAATGTTATTAATCTTCTTTCTGTTTCACAAAACAGTATGATTCCTAGTTCGTTTATTTCCATGCTTTTCCTTCACAGAATTCATTTTCCTCTCCACTGTCAGAAATGGGTGATTTGTAAACTTATCTTCCTTTGACATTCCTTATAACATTCAATGTTTTTTATGAGGAGAAAATTTTAGGAGAAAATTTTGCGTTTTCTTTCGATAACAAGAATAAGATTATCTTCGAATGTATAAAGAGTATTGAGAGTAGTACATAAAGAATGCCAATCGGTAGGAGAATTGAGGTTACGAACCATTCCAATCTTGAATAATATCATCTCTTCTCCTATTTTTACATTTTCTACTGATAAACAACTATTAAAATTGGAATCTGACACATGTAAATTCATATCGGCGCATCCTAATATTATTTTCACACACGCTGATAAAGATAACGTCACGGTCGCCATGGACGAAGACACATATATAAAATGACTACATTATTAGGAGACTCAGACACATATGTATCCATTAAGGTCCTATCAAAAACCACATATGTATCCATAAAGATCCTATCAAAAAATTTACGACAGCTCTAAGATCTATATTTACTAGATGGAAAACGAAAGATTATATTAAGGATTCTAAGTATAGAATGTTTTATTGTAATGATGGATTGCTTCCGACAGTCTATGGATTGCCGAAGATTCATCGGATTGTCCTCTCAGAATTATTGTTTCCTTGATAGGCAATCCGCTATATGCATTACCTACATATTTGCATAACATATTGTTTAAGACAATTCCTAAGGCAGATAGTTATATTAAAAATAGCTTCCAATTAGTTGACAAATTATTATAAAAAGAATATAAGTAGAATAGTTACAGGGATTCTAACTCACGGATACAGCAACCAGCAGAGAGTTCTAGTGTCGCGCGAGTGAGGAAGACAAAGTCACAGATGCTGGATTCGAGGGAGGAGGAAGCGCGTCATCGAGGTCCGTGTTAGAGGGGAAGAGGGAGTTTGTTCCTTCTCTCTTTCACCCATTGCGTTCTGTTTTTAAACTATTGTCCTCTCTCTCCTACTCATTGTAAGATGCAGTTCTCTCTCTTCCTCCCGTTGCGTTCTCTTTTCTTTTCTTCTTTTGCACATGATTTTATTAAATAGATATGGTATTTACGATTTTTTAAAAAATAATATGATTTGGTAATAATTTTAATTTAGCAACTGATAATATGTTTAGCAATACAAATGGCCAAGTATGCTTTCTTATCAAGTAATTCAGTGTGGAGATATGAAGAAGGAATGAGAGACAAAGGATTAAATAATTTTTAACAAAGAGTAATATAATTTTAATATTTATTTATTTAATATTCTCATTTTTCATATAATGCATGGCATACAATATGATCTAAAGCATATGCTATCAATTCACATTCGATATTAGAATTTCTATTATAAATCTTGCACAAAATATTTAGCGTATCAAATTTAGTCATAATGTAATTTTGACGTAAATAAGTTAAAATATCTAAATTTATCGCACTATTCGTACAATGACACGATGAAGATTTGAATTTACACAATCATTATATATTAGGTGTACAAATAAGTTTCCGCCGTTTTTAATCAAAATTAAGCATTTATTGTGAAAGAACGATACATAATGTTTTATTGAAAGTATTGTCCATCGCTAGCCACTACTTTTTGCGTTTGGCACGAATCTTCATTCAATAATGCTTACAATTCCGCGTCTTCCTACACTTTCGGTCTTCCGCTACGTTCTTTGTCTTCGACGTCAAATTCACCGTTCTTAAATTTTTGAAACCATTCACGACAACTTCTCTCACTTAAGGCAGCCTCACCAAATGCTTCTACAAGCAATCGATGAGCCTCAGCTGCAGATTTCTTCAAATTAAAGAAGTAAATCAAAAGTTCCCGCAAATGACGCTTATTCGGCTCAAAACTCGGCATTTTCGTACAAAAAAAAATATATGATGCTGATACAAAATCGCTAGTATTTCAAGATTATGTTGTTGACAGATGTCCAACCTTACGATATAATGTTTTACATCAGACAATTTTAACCATAGCTTGCTAGTGGCGCCGTCTTTTGTCAAACGGCGGAAACTTATTTGTACACCTAATAATTTGACACGCATTGATGTTTTCACATACTATAGTTTATCTTTATCGAGATACGATACCAATTTTTCTAAACTTGATGCGAGAAATTTAAACAAATCAATAAAACGTAATTTACATTTATACAAATTTTCTTTTGATCATTTTTGTCTATAATATTATTGATATGTTTCTTAAACGAAATGTATTTTTCTTTTGTTATCGATAATAAATCTATACGTCCTTCGTAAGCGGTGGCTATTTCTTTGATGATGAAATGTGCGTTGTATCCCGATAAATTATGAAAAACTGTGGGAATGCAATGTGAATCTTTGTAATTAAAGTTGCAATTTGAATGCGCGGGGTCTCTATATCGCCCGGTAAGATGGCAATGATCGCGTACCCATGTGTCATCTTTTGAGAACAGTTTCTCACACACATTACAGTACGTAGCACTGTTAAATTTTATTCAATCGTCTTTCGTAAAATCTATCATGGAAACGTTAGCGGATAAGATAGCTTTGACATCATATGCTAAATTTTTTAGTTCCTTGGAGAACTTCATGCTATGCAATCGTTATCGCGACGAAAGATACTTCAACAGCAAGTCATTGTATGAGTTATAAACATAGTACGCTATACTAAAAACCTAATGATATTGATATGTGTAGCTTAATGTTTCCATATCTTCCTTTTCCATCTTTTCCAAAGTGCTTAATGTTTCCATATCTTCCTTTTCCGTTCTTTCCAGGTCGGCATATATGACAAATGGGACGCGTTCCTTTCTACAATAGTTGCTAAAACTTAATCACTTGTTGTCCTCACTGGGCAGTCGGATCGCGCAGTTGTTAAATTTTCCGCAGTCTGTTGTGTGGATCTCTAGTTTTGCGCTAGATCTAAAATAATGTAAGCATCTGGAAAATAACACAAATTTTTATTATTATTTAAAAAAAATGTTGCTGAAAATGTTGCTATTTATAATTTTTTTTCTTTTTTAAATGTATACGAATCTCACAGAAATATATTTTATTCTTCGTTGTTGTAATTTGCGATCTTACAGGGCGAGATAAATCCTTGAGCCATGTAAAATGCCCTGTATTATCGCTGCATGGATCCTGTACGTACAAAAGATTGACGTGTTTGCCTCTCTTTCGGTCAGTGAGTCGTAATGGAAGAATTTCTTTTTGCTCCTCAATGTAGTATACGTCAATTGAAATGTTATTCTGATTTTCAAATTTTCTTATTTGATTCAGCATCATTGGGAACATAATGTCTATTAGATTTAATACCGTTGTATAATGAGGATAGGAAGACGATTTGTGTTACTTCTAGCTGGATGTAGAGCGGCAATGATCAGGCAAAACATGCATTGTCCATGCATCCATCGCACGTTAACTACCTCTCTTCATTTTAATTTCTCGCGAGATTTCGATGCGACATTCCGCGTGCAACGGATTGTACTTGTTTACGTTTACAGTTAAATTCAGGATGCGCAATAGCGTCCACCCGCTATCGTGTTTCTGAAATTCCTTCAGCGATGTCAGGATAGGCTCGATCACGCACGACGCGTACTATTCTTGCAAATCGGATGAACGGAAAACTCATAGTTTCTCATGCTCATACTTTTATTAACACGTTTATCATCCGATACAAATTCATCATTAAGCACTGTGTTTATCTTAATATTATCATGTTTCTAAATAACACTTTTCAGCACTATCTCTCTCGCAACTTTAAGGAATTGGCGAGGTTTGATGTGTCCAGAGTGTTATCACGGCACCGGTCAATATACGGTTTTCGAACGCTGTTCAATCTCGCTCCATCGAAGTCCCGCGCTATACTCGACACCCACTTGCACAAAACGCTCGCGCACAGTATCTTTCAAATTTTTGAATCTTGCGATACGAACGATCAACGATTGTTTAATACCAATCGATAATCGCGGACGTTTAGCGCGACTCTGTTCGTCTGAATCTAGCGATTCGATGAAATTATCGTAACGTTTTTCCCACGCAAGAAACTCTTCTCGCATATATAAGCGGCTTACGCTATGAGATCACGCTCCGTTTGATCCATATTAAAATGTACTGTTTTTCACTAAAATATAATTTTCACACAGTCACTAAAAAGTATAATTTTTACACAGTTGCGTTAAATGTCTTTCACATTGTATTAGGTGTTGGAATTAATTCGTAGCGTTTTTTAATGAAAGAATGTTATTTATTTCACATGAGCATTAAAAAATACATTAATGAAAGTACTTCCCATCACTTGTAAAACGCTACGAATTAATTCCAACACCTAATACAAATAGGACATAGATTGCATGGTAATATTTGATACAGCGGATCTCGGTATTCCTTCCAATACATATCGTCAATATGTACGAATATATATTGTCTAATAACATGTGCGAAATTGACGAACAACGTGAAGACGTAAAAATATATCATGCATTCTTATGATGAGCAAAAAAAACTTGTCACGATCTGAAGAATGGTTTACAGTATATAAATAATAAAAGTACATGACGCACATCCCATTTGCTCCAAAGGATTGATTTTAGCTCGCGTTATCGAACGACTTGTTATTTTACCATTACTAACAATGTCACTGTCACTGTCACTTTCATAACACATGTCCGCGATATCATAAGCTGATTCTGATTCTGATTGTGATTCTTCTTCATCAATAATCATTATAAATTCATCTTCTAAATCAATTTCTAATTCTTCTTGAACTTCATGTTCTGCTTCTATTTCTACATCTTCTTGAACTTCATGTTTTGCTTCTACATCTTCGTATTCCATCTTGAATAAAACTTGAAAAACAAATTTTGGAAAATTTGTAGATTCGTGTGTATGTATTCTCTTAAACCTTTCAGTTTCATTACTGATAGCGTGTAGATCTCTCCATTTTTATATGCAGAGGATAGGAATTGCATTTTTGTGAACATTCTTTTTTCCATTATCGAATTTTTTTATTTTTGTATGCCTCTAAGTGATTCATAGTATGGTCTAATAACTTCTACATCGATAACTAAGATATATATAAATTCCACATTTTTGACAAAAGACTAGGTGGAAATGGGATATTGATGATACATTATTTTCATGAACAGATATACTTTATTGTTGTTGGCGTCGATCTTTTAAATAAAGAAAAAGATTCGATATCATTAAAGTGCATTCTTAATACATGTGTCATTGTGCATTAAGCTTAATGACAGTTACATTAAAAATTAACTTGCATATTTTTTAAGATAAGTAAAATTCTAGATTGGATACATTATTTAAAACTCATTTTGACAAAACGATAATGGGAACAGACAGACTTTATTGTCGTTGGCGTCGATCCCCTTACATAAAAAAGTTTGATATGGTCAAAATGCATTGTTAGTACATGTAGCATTGCATTTATTTTAACGTAGGTTTGATGACAATTACATTGAAAATATTAACTCACATATTTCCAGAGTTAAGTAAAATTTTAGATTGAATACACTGTCTGAAAAAAGTGAAGGAGGAAACATATATAAAGAGAACTCTAATGCATCAGTCTCTTAGCTTCTACTGCAGTTATCGCACTTTAATTGAAAATTGTGAGTTTCCGCTATTCTCTACAAAATGAGTACAAATAAATAATATTGCTCGTCCATGGTGCATTTACTTCGTGAAGAGAGAATTTGGATTTCGAAATGCTTATTCGCAACGATACATGATATGCCAAACATGGGAGATAGCAGATACTACATGAAAAGTCCCGGGATTTATAATGAAAACAAGTTTTTTGTGCAAAGTTATATTTATTCCTCAACATAGTTACCTTCGAGGGCGATACACTTGGTATAGGGATTTTCCAACATTTCGATGCCCTTTCTGTAGTCCGAAACGTCCAAGCCTTCGAAATACGCCTCGGTTTCCGCGCTGACTTCCTCATTCGATGTGAATCTCTTGCCCTGGAGCCACCGCTTGAGGTTTGGGAACAGATAATAGTTGCTGGGGGTCAAGTCTGGAGAATCCGGAGGGTGAGCAACCAATTCGAATCGTAATTGGTCCAATTTGACCATCGCTTTCAAGGACGTGTGTGACGGTATCGTGATGGTACAGAACTTTCTTCTTCGCCATATGGGGCCGTTTTTTTCTTTATTTCGTCGTTCAGTTTGTCCAATAACGCTGCATAATACTCTCCCGTAATTGTTCTTCCCTTCTGCAGGTAACCGATGAAGATTATGCCATGCGCATCCCAAAAAACGGAGACCATAACCTTCCCGGCCGAGCGTTGGTCTTTTGGCCGCTTTGGTCGGCTTTCGTGGCTTTTCAG